>JAUCMT010000160.1:17856947-17924006 GCA_032357475.1 Enteromius thamalakanensis
AGCTAAACCGTGACAAAAAACGTAACAGTCATACAATTCAAGGGCCGTTATTGTAACCCCTCTACGTTTTGCACTTTGGATAAATGTAGTCAGGGTACGTTTTTATATGAGACTGGGTTGCATTTGCACCAAAAAATGACAAGGATTTGTGCTGATATCATCCAAAACCACATTTAGCCGTGGGTGTTTCCAAACTTTTGGAGGGCAGTGTACATTCATAGAGAGACAGCTAGTTTTGCTGTAGATGAACCACTTTCAAGTTTGTTTTGCCCTCAATTAGTCTTTTTATAATACATGACCGTTTCCTTGTAAACAGGCAAATTCATCCATTATTGATACATTTACACTGAGATTATCGAGCGGATGGCACTACAGTGCTGTTTATTCTCTTTCTCTTGGGAATGTATGCATACTGATTTGCTTTCATACTTCATAACATTATGTAAAACTTGGTCACACCTGGTCTGTGGATTTGTGTCACGGACAAATAACCTCTTCTGAAGATGTAATGAAAGACTTCCGAGCTGCTGATATGGGTGGTCCACGCGCCTGCTATTGAATCGGGTCATGTGGTGGACGTAGCAAAATCTAACAGAGAGATAATTATAGACGCGCACACTCCATTACAAGACACACATCAAAGGAAAGGCACTTTGAGCGCTTGTTCCTATGAGGCATGCCCCACCACCCCCTTTAAACAGAATCTCAAATCTTGAATGCCAACGACTCAGCAATTACCCAAATTATCTGAAAGACTCGAACGCTTTTGGCACGCCGTGCAAGACCCAGTCATTACTGCCGGGGTTAGCAGAGGTTGGGGATGTGCCAGATATGCTTACAAAACTTTAAATGAATGAATGAACGAATAAATAAATTGATAATTTATCTATTACTCAGGGTGCTCTCATTTTTACTTGTTCGATAGACGCGCAACATTTCAATGTTCTGAAAGGATCCATTTATTTGAAAGAATAAATTTGCCATAAATTCAGATTTTCTAATAAGAAAAAAGCATCGCAGTCATTAAATGTTTGGTTGGTTATTTTTAAAGCTCAACTGATCATTAGACGTGATGTTATGGTACCTAGTTTCTTTAAAAGGTGTATTTGTACTAAAACACTGTCTGTTGACTCAGTGAGTGACTGGGCAGTGAGGCAGCAAGGCAGCTGTCAATGGTTTCAAACACAGCTTCATTTATCAGTAAATGATGGGGAAATTCTGTCAGTAAAGGGTCTTTTTAATAGAAAATGTATTCATAAAAGAATCCAGATGGAACTAATAAAAGAAAAGTCTTTGTATCATTAATTATCATCGAATCAATAAATATCAAATGGTGTGCAAAAAATTTCTGTCATCAAGTACTCACTCTTGTGTGGTTCCAAACCTGCACTGCGTTTCTTTATCCTGCAGAACACAAAATAAAATCTCTTAAGAATGCTGGGAATCAAACATAATCAAAGGCCACTAACTTTTTTTAAAATATCTGATCATGCAGTTTTGAAATGACACAAGCATGAGCAAATAAAAACATAATTTTCATTTTTGGGTGCTCTTTAAGATGAATGGGTGTAACTGTGTGTGTGTGTGTGTGTGTTACTACAGTGATCTGACCAGTCTTTAGAAATCTATCTACTGTCTGTCTGGCTGTCTTTTTATCATTTAGGCAAGGCTCTGTCGAGCCCACATTCTATATTTGTCTTGACAAATTCTTACGAAAAATTTATATTTGGGCTAATTGTTTCATGTTTCTGAAAATGAATGAATGAATGAATGAATCAGTAGGACAATTGAGTCTAGAAACAAGCAAAAATAACAATAATACATAAAACAATAAATAAACAATATCCACAGTCTAAAAATGTTGGTTTTACAAAAACATTGAGCTTTATGTATTATTGCACAAATGTAGGTCTCTACAGGTTCTCTGTAGGTTCTGAGCATGTTTGCTTGTTTGGCCAGCTCTTCCTCCAGCCCGTTCCAGCTGAGAGGCTGAAAATGAGAGGAAACCTCCTCAAGGCTCTCATTGTTGTGCCTAATCCTCTTCAGACGGACCCGGACTCAGAAAAAAGGCACATTTTCTAAAGCGTGCTCTGGTTCTATTCACCCACAGAGCTCTCTCTCACCCTCAGCTCAATAGGCCCACAGTGTCGCGTGTCTCACCCCTCGCAACCAACACCGCCTTTAGTTATGCTAAAGACCAACCTTTAGCCACTTTATTTAGCTGAGCGGTGGTGAGGACATAACTGAACTATGCAGTAGAGCTCATGACACGGAAATGAGATCAGTGAATGTTGGAGGATGACATATTGTCTATAAGAAACTAAAGGAAATCAAGTGCCACCAGCACAGGAAGAAATGAGGTTAACATGATGTCTTTAAATAAGTAAGCCAAGCACATTATTAATCATCAAGTGTCACGTAAACCTCATGTAGATGTCACATGACAGCATGTATCATTAAAAGCAGCGCTAAAGAATAAATGGAGGCTTTGTTGTCTATTTGCCCTGTGACAGAAATCTAGAACATGCATGACAGGAACTAAATGAAAAGATAATCAAAAATTGATCAAATCTTCACAGGATATTATAGCTATGACTGTAAATTGAAGCGTATTTTGTGTCTTGACTTGTAATAAAGTATTTATTAGAAATATAAATCTTTTGTGACAATCTGAATGTCTTTGATATAATTTTAATAACATTCTACATGTATATGTTCATATAGTTGCAATGCTTTACATTGTGCCTTGCTCATCTGTGGTAAAATCGTTTTGAAACGCAGACCCTTTCTTGTATTATTGCTGTACTCCATTTAGGAAAGAAGTATCAACACAACAGCAGTGCTATCAAAGTGTGACATGAACAGCGAACACGGTAAACTTCACACACTTCAGAGGGAATGACAGGGTGACAGTGTGGCCGTGACTGTACAGCGCTGCTGATCCGAGCAGAAAGTCTGTTTCACGGCTGTGAATTATCCTCAGTCAGTGTGAAATATCTGTTGTGTTTGACAGCGTGTGGTGTCGTAGGAGGTATTGTGTTATGGATCTGACGGCCCATCAAGAGCACTGACAGCACAAACCTCTCTATCCATTAGAAGAATGACAGAGGCCGTGACAGACCGCTTGATGGAGGAGAGGAAAGAGGGAAACGCGGATCTGAGGGAACTGAGTCAGCAGCACACATCTGTTGCCGGAGCACCGGGGCGAGCCAGGGTCACAATAACCAAGCACAGATGAAAATCACTGTCAAACATATTGGGCAAAATAAATGCACCTGTGGCAGCAGCATCTGGTCGACTCTGTGTGGAAAATGAATGACAATTTGTAGAGCTTCTCATACTAAAATAAATGTAATTTAATTAAATTTTTTTAAAAAAAATCTAATTTATCAAATAATGCTGTTATTTAATTTTATTTAGCAGAAGACAGTTTGCCTCGTTTTCACAGAAAAGGCTAAATCTAAGCCAGGATTAGGCAATGGTTCAAAGATATTAAAGATATTTAGATAAACAAGCTTAGAAAAAACAATGACATGGTGTGCTTTTTGAGACTAACCAAAGGCACTGATATTTTTTTAAGATGAGTCAGTGCAAGTTTCTTTCAGTTGAAACAGCTCAGACTTACATTACCAACCATCTTTCTACTAACATTCAATATCAACGGTTTTAGGCTTTACCTGAAGTTTAACCTCTGGTAGTTGTGGTTGAACTGTTCATATGTTTCTAAGGTACAGTAAAGTGATACAGTAAGATACAGTGTGTGAATCACAAGCAACTCCCAAGTAACTCCACAGAGCAGCTGAAAACAAATGAATAAGAGTGACAATGATGTGAATAAAACAACCTGTGATTGTGTTGGTCTGTCATATATCAGTCAGAAGCCTTCTGTGTTGCCTGTATGTTTTATGCAAATGAGCATGATACCACAGACAGCTAGTATATGTAGGCAAGCATGTGTTTTGGGAATTGGCAGGTAGCCATCTGAAAGTCCCTAGATGACTACTAATGAATTGGGCTTTCAATGACTACTGCAGCTCGGGGCTCCACCCTCAGCTTTCATGCAATGTTTTTGTGTCTGGTGATAAAATTGCATGTTTAGGATTGTTATAAGAATATTTGATATTCATGAAGTTGTTTGTCTACACTGACGCCCATGTACTGTATCTTCTTCTGAGTAGCTGTAACTAGTACTTGTCCCAGATTTAGTTTATATCAAATAATATGTTTATATGATTTTGATAGGTTTTTTTTATTTTTTTTTACCAAATTGTAAATGTTCCCCTGAGGGTTTTAAAGTTCAGAAGTGCACTCTTTAGCTTTTGTTTTCCAAGCTTTACTTGTAAAAATACATATAGCAGCCACTTCCATGATTTTCAGATGTGTAAAAAAACATCTGTTACTTTATAGATTCTCCATTATTTTTCTTTAAAAAAAAGAGCTGAAGTTTCTAGCTCTGAATGGCTAGCTAATGAATAATCATTGGTTGGGGGCCAATTAAATGATCTTCAAAGGCATTTCGGCAATGAACTCTAGTATTAGCTAGTGTGTGTTAACATGCAGAGTCTTGGTGGATAAGTAATAAGACCCACTTAACTCTTCAATTATTTTCTATTACAGGGGAGCCACTGCAGTGTTTTGCCTGCTCAGTTTATTGGTAATAGAAGGCTTCATACTGGGGAGTGTTAATTGGTAGGTGTCAGAACTAGAGAGTTGCGGGTTATGTTTAGAGCATCTTCATTAGCGCATAGATCTCTAAGTGAAACCCGTCACTGCCTGCACGTACGAGCATGTGCATTTTATTGTGCCGCTTGCATGGTGCTTTTTTTTAAGTTGGTCTCCAAGCTGAGGCCCTTTCAGAAGGGTGGATAAATTATGTACATTTTTTAGCATTTTACTGAAACTGTCTTTCATTGGGCGCAGCTGCACTCATGGGCACTTTCTTAATTTCTGTGGTGATTAATTCAGTTCACATCTTTATTTTCAAAAGCCGATTTCATTTAAAGTCATTACAGATTTATCCTCATTCAATGTCTCTGGATAATTCACACAGCCAGAATTAAAAGGCTTGCTGTCCTTTGAAAGTGACCATCAATATTTAAAAAGAGGAACCATTGATTTTTTTTATTATAATACATTTTTGATTATAAAAAACAAACATGTTTCATTGTTTTAATTGTATATTTATATATACACACACACACACACACACACACACAGTATACATACAGTACCACTGAAATAATTAATTTATAAATGAAATAAATGCATTAATTCAAAATGGATGCCCCTAATTTAGCAAAAACTATTTTTGAAATGTTAAAAAGCATATATATATGTTTATTGTATTTTTTCTATATTTACATATATTATTTTAATAAATATAATAAAAATACACTGCTCAAAAAATAAAGGGAACACTTAACACAGTGTAGCTCCAAGTCAATCACACTTCTGTGAAATCAAACTGCCCACTTAGGAAGCAACACTGATTGACAATCATGTAATGGACAACAGGTGGAAATTATAGGCAATTAACAAGACATCCCCAAATAAAGGAGTGGTTCTGCAGGTGGTGACCACAGACCACTCAGTACCTATGCTTTCTGGCTGATGTTTTGGACACTTTTGAACCCTGATGGTGCTTGCGCATAGTGGTAGCATGAGACAGAGTCTACAACCCACTCAGGTAGTGCAGCTCATCCAGCATGGCACATCAATGCGAGCTGTGGCAAGAAGGTTTGCTGTGTCTGTCAGTGTAGTGTCCAGAGCATGGAGGCACTACCAGGAGACAGGCCAGTACATCAGGAGACGTGGAGGAGGTCCGTAGGAGGGCAAAAACCCAGCAGCAGGAACACTGCCAGAACCCTTCAAGATGACCTCCAGCAGGCCCCAAACATGCACGTGTCTGCTCAAACAACCAGAAACGGACTCCATGAGGGTGGCATGATGTCCACAGGACAACACCGTGCAGGACGTTTGGCATTTGCCAGAGAACACCAAGATTGGCAAATTCGTCATTGGCACCCTGTGCTCTTCGCAGGTGAAAGCAGGTTCACTTTGAGCACATGTGACAGACGTGAGAGAGTCTAAAGACGCCGTGGAGTACGTTCTGCTGCCTGCAACATCCTCCAGCATGACCGGTTTGGCAGTGGGTCAGTGATGGTGTGAGGTGGCATTTCTTTGGAGGGCCCAACAGCCCTGCATGTGCTCGCCAGAGGTAACCTGACTGCCACTGAGATGAGATCCTCAGACCCCTTGTGAGGTCGGTGCGGTTTGCCTTGGGTTCCTCCAAATGAAAAAAAATGCTAGACCTCATGTGGCTGGAGTGTGTCAGCGGTTTTTTGCAAGATGAAGGTTTTGATGCTATGGACTGGCCCGGCCGTTCCCCAGACCTGAATCTAATTAAACATCCACCAGTGCCACGTTGCACCACAGACTGTTCAGGAGTTGGCGGATGCTTTAGTCCAGGTCTGGGAGGAGATCCCTCAGGAGCGTTGTAGTGAGGTCATACAGGCACGTGGAGGCCACACACACTACTGAGCCTAATTTTTTACTTGTTTTAAGGACACTACATCAAAGTTGGGTTAGCCAGTAGTGTGTTTTTCCACTTCAATTTTGAGTGTGACTCCAAATCCGGACCTCCATGGGTTAATAAGTTTGACTTCAGTAGATAATTTTTGTTGTTTGCACATTTAAAGACCTAAGTATTTAATTAGAATATTTCATTCATTCAGATCTAGAATGTGTTAATTTAGTGTTTGTTTTTTTTGAGTGGTGTATATTAAAACATATTTATTTACTGTAATTGAACAACAAAAAAAGTAGCCAATGAGACACAAAACAATGAAGGTCAATAATACATTTCGGTTTTGTTTAGGGTGTGTGAGGACACCACGTGGACTATGTTCATACACTCATGCTTCATTGTGTGTATGGTTTCATTAAACTTTAACTGCAGAGCCCTTCTGGCTCAAAATCTGTTTAGTTTAGTCCCAAATCCGGCACCCCTCCCCCACCCCAAAAACCACCCTGTCTCCCACGTCTCACGGGACCGCTAGATCCCATTTAAACACGGCCAAGTCACACGAATGCATTCGCCCTAGAGAAGTTTGCTTCCTTTGACAGACTACCCTTCACCGACGGCGCGTTTTCATTAAGGCTTGCAATTTGGACACTTTCCAAATCACCTCTATTCTTTCGGGCGAGAAGCACACTAATTATGCCAGCGTCTTAAGGAGAACTGGAAACACAATTACGCATCTTCCTTCTGGTGCCTGTGCGCAGTGGTTTGTAGGTCAGGGGGACGCAGGCCCATTTCATCACAATGAACGCATGAGCTGCATGGCTAATGTTTTAATCGTAATAATTAATACCACTTCGCTCTCATGCTGCTGCTAATTATGCATCCACACGTCACAGCACAAACCTCGTTGATATCTGGAGAGAGGGGATTTCAGCCAGGTTTTCCAAACCCCTAGGAAGTCAGGGTTCATTTGGCAAGCCAAGCCATTTTCAACACTTCACTTAAATGTGAAATGTGTTAATAGGGCTTTCTTACTTTCTAGATTTTTAAGTCGCTTTTTTAGTTGTACAGTATGTTTCAGATATATGCCGCTATACAATATATGCCGCTGATTGGTGATCAAATGGAACTAGTAGTTCATTTCAGGGGTTTGCTTGTATGTGGGATAGTATAATAGGCCAATATGTATTTATTGCTTCAGCCAGTAGAAATGCAGAGATTTTTATCATCTCGATTGACGTTTATTGTATGTACAAAACAAAACCAAGACATTTTCAAAATATCGTCTTTTGTGTTCCACACATCAAACGAAAGGCATGAGTTAAATATTAGGACATTATTTGCAAACATATTCAGGACTCTAAATATAATAATTCACTCATGTCTTTCTTTTTTCTGTGAAACATGACAGAAGACCTTGAAAAAAAAAAAAATCTTTGTTTTCTGATCCATAAAATGTAAGCTAATGAAGTCCAATGTTGTTTGAGTGTTCTTTTTGTGTTTTGTAGCACAAAGAAAATCAAACAGGTTTGTAAAAACATTTTTTGCAAACATTTTCGTGTTTTTCTTTAAATAATTCACTTGTGTTGTTCAAAACAACTTTGGTTTACTTTGTTTTGTAGAGCACAAAAGAAGATATTTTGAAAAATGTCTTTGTTATCTTTTCCATACAATGTTGTTGTTATGATGAGTAAAAAGTGATGGACAGAAAGTTCAGTTTTGGGTAAACGGTCCCTTTAAATGTAAAATTGTGGTTTTTCTGTTACAATGAGTTAGTGCCTTAGAAACTGTTTTTTTGTCGTTGAGATGTATGAGGATGTTAACAGACAGTTCCTCCAGGTAGTAGACAGTATTGGTTCTCCAGACCTTTCCTAGTTCACAGATCCATAATGTCTCCTCATTTTCCTGAGGAAACACATCACTTCCCTACTCACAGGAAAACTTCAATGCAGACGGGGGCGGGTCAAGGTCGGGGGCGAGAAGGAGGTTTTTTAGCTAAGTAAGGTTGCTGAGGAGATGAACGGAAATGTCCGTTAGTGGGTGGAGGTCCTTGGAGATAATAAGAGAGCAGCTCCACCACTTCAGATCACAACTGAGAGATAGCTGAAATCCACACAAACACTCCAAACGCAGATGGTCTTCAAAAGACCTCTGATAACATGAGGATATCCCGCTTCATTCAAAGACATGTGTAGTTTGTCTGTCTCTCTCTGGCCTGTAACTCAAGCTCTCCAGGGCAAGCGTGACTTTACAGCCCCATATAATATACAGTAGCACAAAAATCCTGTATGTGTTTATTATAGACAATGTTCAGGGTAATAAATACTTTCTTTAAAGATGCAGATAAACGTTTGTGTTTTTCTGATCAAATTCTGGTGACACACATTATTAATTTTTACTTGTTTTAAAGCATCAACTGTAATATTAGTTGGAGACTCACACTGTGCGTTTAATGTATCTATCTACCCAATTAAATAATGTCACAACCATGCAGTTCATTAACATGCAAATGGCGTCTTATGAAGAGATTAGTTAATTGCAACTCATTTGCATAATTAATGAACACTCGAATGAATAATGCTTTAGTGAATTTGTGCTGCGCTGTCATGAAATAAATTATAAAAGACAGGCTGAGACCATTGTGTAAAATCCCTGTGAACTGCATGAAATAATAAGCAGGTGAGAGATGTACTATAAAATCAGAACATGGGAGAAATATGCATGAATGGTCATTTGTACACATTACTTAAAGCTGGATGTTATCCTGTCAGTGACAGCACGCTATATCTCTGTAGGGTATCTGACTTGGTAATAAAGAAGACTGATCGTCACTGGGAAAAGTTACGATGGCCATTTATAATACAAAAATGACAGAGTGTCTGTTAAGAGGCTTTCATAACCTCTGCAGTGTGGTTATAAGATTCTTGTCCTCAGAAGAACAGACACACTTTTTCCATTTTTTAACTGATGCTCTTGGTGTAAATTATAAATGGCGATCTATTGTAGAAGGGTACTAGGATAATAATATAGTTCTAATAAGCACTAATAATTTTAATAAGTTTATGTTTATGTGGTCTTAGTTGGTGCAATCCATTTTGAGGTCTTTACCTGGGATTTTGTAGAAAATATTAATTGCATGTTACATATTTCATGTTTGTTTGTTTATTTTAAGTTTAAATTATATTTTTGCTGTTCTCTTGACACCTACACTCTCACTGGGACAACTTATTTACCACTAAAAAGTGCAAATTGCTATCTTAATAGAACATATTAGTACCTAAAGTGTACTTACTGTAGTAATATGTGGGTCATTCCTGTTATCCGGTTTTCTATTAAAATTTCCACCCTGTTAGTTTCACATTCCACATTCTAAAAAACCTAACAGGGATGGAAAATTTGAGCTAAATTAGCTGTCATTGTTTTTATTAATCAATGCTTAGCTCTAACCTTCTACAGATAAACATAACATTTATGTCATTTAAGTTTTTTTTTTTTTTTTTTGATCGGACCAACATTTTCCATATTATAGCCTAACAGGGTGGAACTTTTAACAGGAATATATATTTTAAAAACCTTAAAAAACTATGAGTGACAGGTGATATTTACCTCCATTTGTACAGTTAAATTAAATTAAAACAGGGAAAAAATAAACCATATCACTTCTTGAAAATGATCTCAGTGGAATTGTAGTATATTTTGGAAGGCGAGGAAGTACATCCTAACAGGGTGGAAAAGTGAGTTTAGGGACACGGTGAACAAATAAAAACATACTTTTACATAATTTCTGTGCATGAGTAGATGAATTTCAGTCTAGTCCATAATATAATATAAAAATATTTTTAGACTTTTATCATTTCATGGTTTATAGTTGAAGTTGATTACTTTGCACTGAGGACATGATGAAACTGAACGCATATCAATTAAAAGGTTTGTAAAAACAAAATAATATTTTTAATGTCAATTATCTCTGTTTAAGTAATAAATTAGACCTATAATATATGATAAAATATATGAATCTATTTTAGAGAAAATATCATTACGTAAATCAGTATAACATCGAATAACAGAAATGACCTATCTAAATCTTATATATCTTTACATTTAAAAAAAAGCTGACAGCTTTTGTACCTTTTTTTCTGAAAGTATATATAAAAATGAATATTTATGCACAAAGTATTACTTTATTGTGCACATAATTTTTGCCGCAAATATGAACAAATGAGAAAACTAATTACAAGAAGATTTCTTAACTGTTTTTGTGTATAAAAGCAATAATCTCTATTCTGGTGAACTGCTGAGCGGGTGTGTGTTTTATGACTTGCTTTGATTCAAATTGTTCAAATCTAAACGTTTTTAATTATTTACTGGCAGTAATTAATTTCTTTCTGAAACTGTCATTGAGGGTGACAGTAAGATGTTTAATGATATCGCTTGATCATGCAAATTTAACCACAATTGCAGAATCGGATTTTACTGATTTAGCACGTTATTTTCCTCTTTTTTTTGACATTTGTACTTCTGAAAGGTCATTGTCCTACATTAAGACAAATCACAGTGACATGACCTCACAAAAAACGAGGAAGCCAGTCTCTTCCTTTGTAGGATTAAAGAATAATGGGATGAACTATTACTTTTAGGCTAAACAGTGACACACCAACTTGTCTTTACTCTAAATTCTATATTGCAATATTAGGTCTCCCTGCCCTAGTGACACAAAAACCCAAAGAATCATTTCTCAAATTGAATTGCAATATCCCACAATCCCTCCGCGTGTGTAAAGTCATTGAGACTGGGATTAAATTTGCTTTTACTTGCCTTTAATCTTTCACAGCATTCATATTGCATTCTTTCTGGGGATTTGCTTGCAGCAATTTTATTAACCTGCGACACTGAATTTTATTTGAATTTGTTTCCCTACAGATTTGCTCATAAATCACATTCAGGCATTACTACGGTTGTTATGTGGCGTTTTGTATACTGGAACACTTTAGTACCAATTTTGAACCATAATGATATTGTTCTTTTCTGAAACACTTCGGGACCCAAAGTGCTTTATGTGTTTATTCACATTATGACCGACTTTGTTGAAACACTATGCTTAAGTGGTTAGTAGCACTTAATTTCAAAAGCTAAGCATATCATATCTAGTGCAGTGGTCTGGGGTGGTCAGGAAGGAAGCTGTTATCTTTGGGGAATATTGCAGCTTTGGGCTTGGGTTAAACGGCATTCAGATCCTGCTGACTGCCGGTTTATTTAGACGAGACACAAGTAGGTCATTGATATATTACTAATTAGTGTTC
Source organism: Enteromius thamalakanensis (assembly GCA_032357475.1). Classification (NCBI taxonomy): domain Eukaryota; kingdom Metazoa; phylum Chordata; class Actinopteri; order Cypriniformes; family Cyprinidae; genus Enteromius; species Enteromius thamalakanensis. The sequence goes on from JAUCMT010000160.1 coordinate 17,868,771, forward strand.
CCCTCACATCCTTGACTTTTTATACAGACCTAGAGAATCCTCAGCGCTTTCACTGTGTGCTTGACTGAGCACACCCAAATGAATCCAATGCGAGGTCAGACTTTTGTCCTGTTTATTTGGACATGCAGTTTAAGGTAAGCAACTGTTAAGCACAGAAGGTCTACTGTAAGTCCTTGGGGTGGTTTAAATGACATCTGTACCTAATAGACCAGTTGTGACTGTGCATTACTTGTTCTCACAGTCGATGTTGAGTAACTTCATGTCATTGAACTTGTTAAGATGGCGTTATGTTATTTTGTGGACAGTGTTGTATGCAATTGAGCAATACCATTCCATTTATCTCATACTGAGAAAACAGTCATCAGCTAACCACAATTCTTTCCTGTATCCCTCGTCTATTTCAGTTTGACCTCCTGGGGTAGTTCTCCATGACTTTGACCCACTGGTCCAGAGTCCACTAAACACAAGGGAATGTTTCTAAAAAGGACTTAATAAACTTGTGAAGATTTTGCTTGACAGATTTATATACTGTATAGCCTCTTACACAATGAGCGGTATAATGTGATTGAGGAGGACCAGGACAATAAGGCAGGCCCCGGTTTTTAGTAGTCTTTAGGTAAAATAGAAGTTAGTGGGGTCAACTGATGTTATCACTGTCTCTTTAAGACAAGTACTTGTCACTTGGCGGCCATATTTGAAACGCCTCTCCCATCCAAGTGCAGCTCCCATCTCTTTGAACAGGGAAACATCAAATTCAAATGTTTTCTAAGCTTACGATAAAATTTCATATTTAAAATCACCAGTGAAATGTGATCACAAAATGTTGTTTCTTTTGCTTAAATAGCGTTATAAAATGCTTATTTCTCAGGCGAGATCAGCTAGCGCACATGCACAGTCCTAGGTACACGTCTCAGAATGTTGTGTTTCTATGGCAACTGGAACATCTAATGGCAATGATTTACAAATCAGTGATTGGCTATTTTATTCAGATGGGCGGGGCTTCCTGTGATTGATCGGTCATATTAAGCATTGTATTTTCCCCCATTCAAAACTATATGAGTGAGACGTCTTGGGTACTCTATAGTCTCTATAGTCAAGGAAGAAAGTAAGTCCTATTACATGAGGGTGAATAAATACTGACAAAATGCCTAACATTTTGGGTGAACTGTGCATTTAATTTTGCAATAGCCTCGTGGGCAGCACATCGACATTTAGTGTTTTCCTCTTTTTAGAGCTGGTTTGCAGCAGAATTTATTTTTTTTGGCATCGACACATAGCTGCTTTAACAATCTTATTGTTTAAAGCACTATATAAATAAAGGTGACTTGTGGAAGCACAATTTATTATGAGATTACCTTTACCAGGTCTCTGATGGATGCATGCAGTGCCTATTACTAAGTATTTGGACAAAGCTGTATCTCTACAGACTATAAGAGTTCTAGATAGGCAACTCACTATAGTTTTTGGAACAAAATTAATGTTTTTGCCCATTTTTCCTACTCACTTGGTCTTTCTCTGTTTTAACTTTTTTCCCCCCAGTCTCTCTCTAAACCCTGAATGCCATTACATTCTATGCTGGAGACATAGTGTGTGTTAATAAGCTGGGACATCTGGTAACCAGCTTCTTTTCTGATTCATTAACTGACGTAGTTGCAGTGGCCAGAGGGGTTTACGGTAGATATTTGAGGGGAGGTTGTGGATGCTGGAGGGGGGAGAGAGGGGTTGGGAGACATTGGTGTATGTGAATGGAGAAAGACAGTGTGCTGCCTGTGATATGTTCTCTCTCCCTGTGTATGTGTGTGTGTGTCTCTGTGTATCAATGGAAAGTCCTTGTAATGATAGGAGAGACAGTGTGAATGAGTGTGTTCTCATCAGTGTGCTAACTACAGTATAGACTACAGGCATAAATGCCATTAGTTTAAGCTCAGATCAAGTTATAAAGCTTCAATACAAGCTAAGCCCTATTAATTTCTGAAGTATTTGTGGTATGTTATCAGTTTCCACAAAATATAAATGCCTCATATTACACGTTTTATTGCAATTTATTGAAATATTTACCTCATGCTAATAATACACGTATGATGGAAGTAAAACAAATCTACATTAACATGTAAGCACAGCATTAACAGCAAAAATAACAAATGCAATTATTAAAAATGGTTTTCAATGATAATGTTGATTGAACTAATGCTGAAATGAAATATAAATATTAGATTAAAACTGGATTTTTTAATATATAACATACATATTACTGTACTAACTTGTACCATATAGCTAACATTACTAAAACTAAAATAAAAAATAAATTTAAAGCTAAGCGGCAATAAAATACAATAATAAAATGAACACGAAGATGTTTATTTTGAGTTGAAAATATTCTGTCAATATATTTTAGGCTTCTTAATTTTCTTATGGGTTTATTTCCAATTTATTGATACTAATATAAAACTCTTATTAAAAAAAAAACAGGATGAGGGGTTAAAAGGTGATTGGAAATGTCACAAGGGCTTCAGGCCCTTTATCTGTGTTTCTGATATGGATAGAAGGAATAAACCTACTGTAAGTCTAGTAAATAAGATGATCAGCCCATGGTTAAAAAGCCCCTCCCACTGCTGAAGATGATTGAGCAAGAAATATACGACTTGATGGCACACATTGAAGGATGAAATGGACAATGAAGTTTCCATATGTTGTTTTTACACAGTAATTAGAGTCTGTCCTATGCTTTTTCTCTCACACACACATACATATGAACAAACACTGATTTAAAGGCTTCTCTTGTGTTGCCTTTATAGGATCTACTGACACATATGATGTCATTATTCCGGTCAGTTCTTCTGATGATGCGTCTGTTCTCAGACCTCCATCCGCTGAGGCCTGAACTGATTATATGGCTACGGATCATCTAAACCAACTACCTGCTGTGAACTTTGACCCCAGGAACATGCAAAGGTCACCCTCCGAGTTGCAGTTTCACTGAGTACCAGTCTGTTTGTACTGTTTGGCCTGCTTTCGATTAATGGCAATCGCTACGATTTCCCAACAAATAAACATAAATATAAACAAAAGCGGAAAGCAGAGCGCGCAAACCGCCTCATTTATTGCGATATCACGTCTGTTATTCATCACCATGGCGACCTGCGAGAGAGCTTTGATGCGTCCCGCTCACAGATGTGACCGGTTTGTATTCATTGGATATGCAAATGTGTTGATCCGATGCTGATTGTTATTCACTGCCCCTGAGACAAATGAGGTTGATTCTGTTTGTGTATTTGCTTTCTGCCTTTAGTCCTGGAGAAGAAACGGCGACACAGATCGCTGGATGCTTCAACAGGGCTGAAAACCAATGCGGATTTTTCTAGGGTCGCCTCGAAGCAGCTGCGAAAGCGAGAGGTAGAGCTTTGGCTCCTCTCTTCTCTAATCTCATCCCCCGTCGAGGGAAGCATTGGGCCGTGAACCTGGCTGCGAGCTGATTGGCTGCCGAGGTGATGGGTAGGGGGCTGTCAGTGTGAGGGCCGCAGCTGTTTTGGAAGAGCCTGTGTCGGTATCTGCAGCATGTCGACGTGTGAAGTACAAAAGATGAATCCTATTTCTCAAGAGAGCCCCACATATGTCAAGTATATTGTCCCATTATACCAATTCATTTATCAAGCCACTGAATGCCAATTAGATTCACAGGATGGTGCAGGTATATGGCGAGTGGTTGGTGCCAATGCTCTGCCGCAGCTGAGCTCCTCTGGCTGGATGCACCTCGAGCGCTGCTGCTGCCTCCCTCTCCACGCGGGGCTTACCGGGGCGTAGTAACCTTCCCGAAAGGGCGAGAGGCCTCCCGGTGGCGACGCCCTGTGCTGAAACCAGAGAGCTGCCGTTTCGGCTTGGGCCCCCATGATGAAGATGTCAGGGAGAGGGGCCCGAGCTGCGTGCCAAATGTCTCCACAGCCTGGAGATCAGATGAGATGAGAGGATCGGATGATGAAGCAGCCCGCTGCATGCCTTCAGCTGGGTACGTCACAGCTGAGACGAGCTGAGAACAAGAGAAGGTTAGGAAGCTGGATCAGAGAAGTTGAAGAGTGGAAAGAAACCGGCAAAAGGAGAAGGGGATATTGTGACATCAGCTTTAACATGTGCTTTCTGTTCAGGATCACAACAGGATTGCTTTTAATAAATTCAAGATGCTTTGTGGGCAGATCACTGAAACCACATCAGGTTTCAAAAACTGTTTTTTTTTTATATTCAGGGTAATTATTGTCGTGTTTCTTTTTTTTTCTAGACACATTAATAACTAAATCACTCATTATTAGCATCAAGTGAACAATCTTCTTTTTAATATTGCATATTGACAACAAAGGATCATTTTAATCAATTTTTTCGCATTAATAAATTAAAACGTTTTAAACACATTAATGATTTAACTTAATTTTTTCTTTTTTTAAATTTTTGTTTGTACTTTTGCTTCCACTATGTAAAATACTAATTGTCTTACTAACTGGGGTTTAGACAAGGTCATCCGAATTTGTACGAATTAGCATGAATTTTCCATCTCGTACGAATACGTACAAATTGTCAGTGAGACTGTGTTGGAACAGACCGATACTCACATAATTTTGTCCCCATTTTCATTGCTCTATTTCTATTAGCATACTTAACTGAAGGAACGTGAAGCATAAAATATCGGATTCGTTGTGATTATCTTCAAAAATTATAGGGAAGCTTTTTCAATTACCTGTATTTTTTTTTATTTACTGTAAATGATAAAATAGAATAAGGCGAAACAAGGATACAGTTAATGCCAGGTCAAACAGGAGCCAATGAAAGTACAGTTATGACTGTCAAAAATCCCTCATGTCAATTTGAAACGACAGCCTGTGATTGAAAAGTAACGATGACTAATTACAGTCCCACGTGAGAGATCTGCCCGAGTCCCCAGCAGCGTAACGTCATAAGATTTAAATAGTTCTTATTCCCATGGCTGTGGTTCACATTCTCCACGGCTGTGCTCATGTGCTGATGGATTCAATTAACTGGGCTGTATATGCGACTGTGGACGATTTAGTGACCGTTTGTTTGCCCAAAGGGCCTGGAGTTGCCTGGCTTTGTACATCCGGTTTTATTTTGCTTGATTAGATTGTCATTGGCTTTTTTTGGGAGTTACTACATTTTTACATAGAAGTAGTTTCTCAGAAATGACTTCATGCACCTTTTTTTTCTTGATCTGGACATGCAGCAATGCTTGGCGGCCTGCTAAAAGTCCTAAGCCAGTGGCTTTCAGTTGGTGTGTTGCAACCCAAAACGGCCAAAGGTAGAAGAGGAAAAAACAATTCTAAATTCTGGTAAAATCTAAATACAATAGATCGCAAATGGAAATGAAAAAGAACTGGTGACATCAAACACTTGGCAGTATGACTAATGCTAATTAATAGTGTCATGCTATGGATTTTACATAGTTAAGAGTAATGTTAATCACTTTTTATATTTAATTTTAGGTTTTTGTTATTTTACTATCATTTTTTTGTAATTTGTTGCATAGAGCTGACATCTGATGATACATGTTGGACATTTGGTCCAGTGTAAAATCTAGGTCCGGTTACCAAGTACTGAGTTTGGGTTCACTAATGACTGTTGTTCTTTGTCTCTTAAATCGCTTCCTCAAACAGGAGAAAGATTTGAAGATTTGAAGCCCCCTGGGACACGGCATGCCACGGCCACAGCTGGGCTTCATCTTTACTGATAGCTTTGGGTGCCGTCACTGATGTTGCCTCTTATCATATCTCTCCTGAACACCCAAAACCTCCCAGACAGAGTAAAATCGTATTGCTCTGAGCTGTTCCTATGATTAACGGTTTCTCAGTTTTGTCTCATGTAAGTATTAACATCAGTATTAACAGTGTCAGGCAACACTAATAAAGCAACTGAGGTTAATTAATGAAAAATGTTTCCATTAAAAATCAAATCTAACTTTTGATTGCAGATTTTCACATTTTAAATAATTCAAAATGTAAAATATTAATGGAATAGTGGTAAACTAGATTTTAAAATATATTCACACTTTTATTTTGTTTGAACACTTTCTCATATATTTTGCCATTTTAAAATGTAATTTCGATTGATATTGATACATAGATTCTGAACTGACCCAAAACACATAATTAGATTAAAGTTTACTTTTTTGCTGGTTGACATGCATTTTGTAATATATATATATATCACTCTGATGTTTAAACAAAATATATTTTTAACTATTTGCTATATTTACCCTGAAGTGTGTTTTAGCCAGGATACATGGATTTGTCTTCTGTTTAAAAGAAACTTGCTGACTGTTAAGTTTAATAGTTTCTTCATATGGAGGTCAGGGCCATTAACACACAAGAAGTCTCTACATTCTTTTTGTGAAAGAAAATAAATAAATAAATAAATAAATAAATAAAGTGTTCAGGTCTTATTTTTTAAACTAATACTGGAATTGGAACTCAAGAACATTTACATTTTTCTTCGTGTAAATGTAAATAAATAGGTCATATTATAATAGCAAACAAGTCTGAATGGTCTTAACTTTAACATCCTCCAGAATGTTTTAATGTCTCTTTAAATGTTTCTGCCAGTAATTGAGAGGTGATGAAGGTAGTGATCTCATGGGGAAAGAGTTTCTGGAACAGTAGCGGGGGAAGTAGAGAGAGGGTCTCTATCCCACTGTGAGGCCACATTCTTGGCTCTGCATAGGTAAGAGGTGAATCCCATTAGCATTTCTGCTGATAGCAATATCTGCCAAGAACAGCCTCCTGCAGAATCTCTGCAGCTTTGAGAGATTTGAAGTCTTGTTGTAGATTGATTAGCTGCCCGGTGTGAAATCTGTGCATGTTATGGGCAGTCTGCTTTGATTTTGAATAGATTTAAACCTGCAAAAAAATTACGAATACTGTGGCTGATTGGGTGTCAAAAATCATACCTATCCAAACATACTTATTATAAAATAGCTAACATAACATTTCTGTTCCACTTGCACACCACACCCCCATCTATCATAAATTGGACAAACAGATTGTCCACTCATTAGTTAAGCTAATGCAGTGTTTTGATTTGCCTTTTGTTTTGAAACTTTCAAATGTTCACTTAAATTTTATCTTAAAATGTATCTTTACAATTGAGATATAATTTAGTAAAACTGATACATTTTTCTTCTTCTTTTTTTTATAAAGACTAAATTTCAGGGGAAAATTTAAAAAAAAAAAAACCATCAAAAAAGAGAGAATAAAAATTAGTGAATGTCACTATTTTTTGTAATCGGACTTCCATACAAAGCAGATTTCTATTATTGTAGCATAACACTGTTTTATGTCAGCCACTGCATTTATTTGCCACTTTATTTTGTAACATTTTTTGGAATTGTCTATAGTATTTTTATGTAGTCAATGTTATATAAAAGCACTAAACCACTAATTTTACACAACAACCTCTAAAATAGCATGATTACATTCACATTATTGCGCTTTCAAACCTTTATGTGACTAGACGAAAAATTTTAGAAAATGTGCAGATCTGAAATCTTGAACCACTGCTTGGCAAAACTGCTTTTCTATCTCAGCTCCAGAGACGTCACCCGGGTCATAAGGTGTTTCACATAACAAGGACGTTTTGATGTTAAAGGCAATTCATCAAGCATTACTTCTGCTCCCAGAGGCCATAACATCACAGAGCGAAGAGGAAAATGGACTCTAGGATTGTACAATATAATCCTCATTTTCTCTTAGATCCATTCATTTTCCACTTTGTTTGCAGGATCAGATAGCAGCCTCTCGATGTGTTCAAAATGGGAGCTTTCCAAAAGATAGAGGAATTTGGGTCACATTTTAGAGTTATGTGTTACTCTAACTAATCTGCAGATTGAAAATAATCCCCTAATGCTGTAATAACCCCTTATATAATTATGTATGGCTTTTATTCTCAATATATGTAATAGTTTGAATAAGCACAACTGCGGACAAGTTCAGCAGTCCATCTGGCCGGTGTTAGCATGGACAGTTTTCCCGATTGTGAATCACTAGAGGGTCATGACAATGGAGGGAATCTGTGGGTGTAAGCTTTTTTTTTAACATTAATATTTACTACAACATGGCTATAGCACAAACTGGTTTATTGTGATTTGCATGCATGTTAATAAATGTAATTTATGCGCTACCCTTTAAATGATAGTTAATTGGACAATATCCTGCAATTGGTTAGGCTAATGCTATTGGGCTGGTAAAGATGAGTTGACATGGTATTGAAGTGCTCTATACATATTTGAGATTTTAGGAATTTTTTGTGGGTGTTTTTTATATTTCTGTAGTTGGTAACAACACTGTCAAAAAAACAGAATTAATAATAATAATAATATTATACTAAAAATGTAACAATATATATATATTACATTAAATGTAACGCAATATATTTATTTATGAATTAGATTATGAAATGTGATGTTTAGGGGGAACATTAAAAAAGTGAAGTTAAATGCATTTGGCTGAATGTGGAAACATACACGTGTTTTTCATACTTTGCACATGGTGCCTTGCGAAAACATCAGCAATATGCGTCGCAATGACCATGCAAAATAGCCATGAAGAACTAGTCATCCCTTCTATGACCTTTGCTCTTTTTCTGCTCTTTGCATTTGCACATGCTAGTAAATTTAACAACTATTGCACCTCTGAAAGTTCAGTTCATTCCTTTCTCTCTCTTTTTTTCGGGACCTCCCAGAAGTTTTCACAAATCAGCCCCCTTTTGTCCCTCTACACACTTTAAGGATTGTTTGTTTATCCAAAAACGTATTTCATAAACTCCATCACCAAGGGTGAAAATATCAGGGCCGCTGTCTTGGACAGAACAGATGTTTTTTTGTTTTTTTTTTAAAGCATTGGACTCTCAGAAAAGTTAAAGGTGCAGCGTCTTATTTTGGAGCATCTACTGTTAATGTAAAAAATATAGATTGTTTAAAATAGGTTTCCCAGATACTCCTACTATTTGCCATTGGTCAAACAAAAGAGCCAGTGTTGCAGGTTGGGAATTACGGGTCACACTTTGGTTGTTTCACATAATTCAATTAACTCCACAAATGTTCAAAAGTTTGGGTAATTAAGTAATGGATACTTATAATTTACAAAGATTCATTAAATCGACTGAAAAAAATTAAATATTAATATATATAGTGTCATGATTTCCCTGAAAATATTAAAAATAGTTTTCAACAGATGATAAGAAATGTTGATTGGACACCAAATCATCATAATGGAATGATTTTATGTGACACTGAATACTGGAGTAATGATGCTGACAAAAAGTTTTTAAATATATTAAAATAAAGCAGTTTTCATGGTAAAATCATTCACAATGTTGTATTTTTAATACAAATAAAGAATGAAAGACATGGAAAAAATCATAATTTTCTGTTGATGTCCATTCAAAACATCAAATATTTTTACATAAAAAAAACAAACACTTTTAAGAAGTAAAACACTAAATCCAGAATAACCAAGTTGAGAGATGCAGCTGCCTGGTCATTCATTGCCTCTCATTCTCAAAAACCTAGAGATAGAGAAAGAGAGAGACAAGAGTCTCTTTCACACTTATTAAAGAGTCTCTGTGGATTCCTCCCTATGGAGGAAGGAGAGAACGGCTGTAACTATTGATAGGTACTGAATGAAATGCACACACAAACTGTGAGTCTCAGAGCAAAAAAGTGCCACACAAATGTGCTTAAAGAGTGTCTGAGAGACTTGATGATGTCCCAGGACTCACACTGTGCTCCTTATCCACAGCACATGTGCGCTCGCTATTATCACTCAGAGGGGAATTGTGTCTGAGGCATCCTGAGACTCACACATTTAATAAGGCAGCGTGTGTGCGTAATAATCTGCTTTGTCATGGTCATAAGGTGAAAAAGGATTTATCATGGAAAAGATGGTTAGGCTGATAGATTGTTAGATAGACCGGTAGTAGACAGACATCACCCAAACTAAATAAGCTTTCACAAAGCACTACTTCATTTGTGTACATTGTTTGTGCTGCAAGACATTACCAACTGTCCATAAAAACCATTGCGTTCCTCTATAATTGCTTCCATGGCCTGTAAAAATAAAGTTTATGTATGAACAAATGTAAGCAGTTTGTGTCAAGTCAACCATATAACTTGAAAAATCATGCTGAAATTATTTGTACAAGAGCTGTTAAAATAGATGTTCTCATTGTTTTAAACTATATTCTCTACATCAAAATATTTTTCACTCTTTTAATATTCTCTACTGATCTAATAAAACCCATGTTTTACCACAATGAGTCAGATTATTTTGGTGATTGTTAAAAGGTTATAGAAGTTTAGACGTTTATTATTATCTCATATAAAATGAATATTTTACTTTTTTTGCAATAAAATTAAAGCCTTATGTCTAAATAACGTATGTTCCCAATTTTGCATTTGATATAAAAAACGAGCTTCCTTGTGAGATTTTATTTAGGGCACTAGACACGAACAGCTGCTGATTGCGATCAAACTCAATTGATTTTTTAATTATTTGTTTCACAAAATAATGTCTAAACATGAAAATAACCACCAAATATTTCTTTTTATAAAATTACTAATTCTAAAAGACCCTAAATATATTTTGTAGCTAATGTTACCCTTTCCTGATATGACGCCACCCACCAAGGGGAGAAAGAGAGTAATGGAAGTATGCTTTAGGCTGTAAAGCAATGTCCCATTGATTTTAAAATGGTTTTCATTCACAGGATGAATTCTGAGGTTTTAAGCTTTAAAATAGCCTACTATATAATTTATGATCATAATTACTAAAATATGCGATAGAGAAAGTAGTCAACGAAAACATCCAAGAAGTTCTCACACAATTTAGAAAAGAGTTACTAAACGGAAAGTTACTGAAAAACTTTGTTTCGGGGTGTCAAACTGAACGTGACGGTTAAAGTATCTCATTTTTCATCATTTCCTCCGTTTTCAGTGCCTGGAGACCGTTTGAGCGCGTGAGAAGCGTCCGCTGCCCGGCACAGCGCATTCCCGCCCCTGAGGCGAGCTCGCACTCACTTCAAAGGCTTCCCTTGACTCAGAGCGCCGTGACGTCATGAATCGCTAGGCGCGCTCTAGCAGATCAGAGGCAGAAGCGCAACAGGCGAACGCACATCGCGAGCTCACAACTACAATGACAACTTCCTGATATCTTAACCAAAAGTTTATTCGAACTTTTTGCACTTTTGCTCTAGACGGCATTTGCTTTCTTTTGTGTTCTTTGTGGTGCTATGGCTGTAGACGAGATGAATTCATCACTACACCCCAGAGATTTGCTGAAGTGGAGATCTGTAGTTGGGATCCTGTGGTACCTGTTCATTCTGTGTGACTCTTACAATTTGGATGTGGAGCATCCTTTAGTTTTTTATGGACCCAATGGATCCTTATTCGGATACTCGGTTCTGCTTCATCAGCATGCTAAGGACTCTTGGTAAGTGCATGAGAAGTTAATGTTTTAATTCAAGGGTGAATGAGCAAACTTGCATTTGCCTTCTTCATGAAAATTTTCTACATTTTCTGTGCATTTGTTTGTATTTCTTTGATGTTAAGTACAATCAATTAAATAAAATAGATGATCACGTGTGAGTAAATATGGCTTTCAACTTGACAGTCAAACTTTCTGTCAGCATGCATTCGTCCAGCAGTTAGCTGTCTGCTACTAAAGAGTTTATAGTAGCTTAATACTGTTACTTATTGGGATTGATTTTTCACATTTGTTGTTTCCGGGATTATTTTATTATTAGTTTTTAATTCAAAGTGAGATGATAAAGTATAGCCTGGATAAGCCTAGTAAAATATTGGGAAATGCATACAATTTTATAGAAGAAGTTGCTCATGTGAGAGTGTCTTTTGCCCTAAACCCTGATTAATTTCAGCCCCTGGATTCATCATTGCAAAACATGTCCAGCATTGTGACATGCTTTTCTCCATCTAAAACAGTTTTTACTTATGCTTGCTGCTTTAAGGACATCTTATATATATATGTATAAATATATAATAACATATACAAATATTTGAAAAACTTCATTTTTCACACCACTGAACCATTTATCATAAGTTTTTCATTCTTAAATCTTGATGTTGGTTTCAAAAGTGGCAAAACGCTTGTTTAATGTCATTAATTTTTAAGGCTGATAGTGGGAGCGCCTGTGGCTGATTCCAGCTTTTATCCTCGTACCAAAAATCCTGGAGCCATCTACAACTGCAATCTGAGGAGCTCCCACTGTGAGCAGCTTCCTGTTGGTAGGTCTTCCCTCGCTAATTTTGAAAATGATGTTATATGTGGTTATTTTGGCAATCAGTTTGTTTTGGAGTAACAACAGATTTCATCAGCAAACTTTGGTACAGTACTTAAAAGATCAGTAGTTCATGTGCGGTCCAAAAGCTCACCAAATATTTGAAATCCCATTTAAACCTGGAAAAAACAGGATTTTAGGATTTCGCTAGATAATCTGATGCTTTTTCTAAAGGTTAAAATCGCTCTCAAATAATAATGGAGAACATGATCATCAGGTTCTGGTGGATTTTTTACCCCAATCTCATTAATGTGCATTTAAATAATGCACCAAAATAAAAACAAAAACTTGCGGTACAGATATGCAAAAGTGGATTAGGGGGTGCTTATACAACGTGATAGATAGGATTGTGGGTTGTGGGGTAGATGGGGTAAAGTGTGTTTTTGTTTTTATTTGGCAAACTATTTATACACATTTCCATGAGACCAGGCTGGGATTTCTCCCTCTTTTTTTGTCCTTCTGTTTGTTCTAGGTCAGCTCTGAACAGTCAAGCGTTTCCATTTGACCACGTTGTACCGTTTAGACTTCACACTTTCTGAAAGCTCTCTGATTGAACTTGTGTGTGCTTTCTAGACCCCTGACTGTGAATGAATTCCCCATGCGGGGTCAGCCAGACTGTGGAGGGTTTCCTCCTGTCAGGAAGAGGATGCTTATACTCCCAACCCCAAACAAGGGATGGGGGATAGTCTTCTTTGTAGGTCAAGCTACAGGATATATATAGCTTGCAAATAAAATGTCTCTGTTTAGTCAAGGGAAATGGCATTAAACTAATCATTTCCACCAAAAGCCATGCTGGAGTGCACACAAGTTTGTTTCATTATTAAAAGATTTCATTATTAGTGGCATTTACTAAGAGAAGATCACTATTATTATTGCTCGTACTTAGGATCGGAGGTTTGACTAAATCCATAGTACCTATTTTAATTTTAGCATGCATTTCACTGCACTATAGATGGGTTTTTGAGGAGCTGTGTGCTGTACTTTTTTTAAGAATTCAGGCTTATCTAGGTTTCCACTGCAAATAATAGGAATGACTGAGAAAAAACTAAAATCGAGTCAATACACAGGGCTCTGATTTGGTTCTTATGAACCTTTTTACTGTATAACTAAAGGCTAAAAACACTCAAAATACCTTAGCAACCACATGCAATACCCTGGCAACCATCTACGTCTACTTTGCATGAGCAAAAAAGCACAAATTTTGTTCTGAAATGTCAAGATTTAGTTGCTGTCAATAGTCCTACAAGAAGATCTACTGTAACATAATATGAAATGGACATGGTTCAAGTGATGCTCAGGAAACAAATATTCTTCTTATAGCACTTTCATTATACATCACAACATGCTCCTTTCAGAGCTATATCTTGCCTTGTTTTTGCAAGTTGACCACATTGCAAGTTGCTCCTCATCCTGTGTCAATCAAGGTTACGCTTTTAACCGACCGGTGTGAATTTGCATGAGATGAAAAACATTTGCACTGCATACACTGCCCTCCAAATGTTTGTAAACTCTGTAATACTGGCATAAATCCTGTTTAATTTGATCATTTTGTACTGATTAGGGATAATACAAACTGCAAAAATATATTTTATTACTTTAACAGTTCATGCATAGAAAATATCTAAACATTTTCGATTCATACAAATATCCAGCATTACCTGTTATTACATCTCGTTTCACAAAGTAAGTGCTTTGGGCTCTTGATGGATTGTGTAATAATTTAGGTATATTAAGTGTATTCATTTGACCGTATGATTTTAGGAGGTGTACAGCAGTGTGGAAAAACTTGTTTGGCAGAGAATGATAACCAGTGGCTCGGTGTCAGTCTGTCCCGGCAGCCCTCAAAAGGCCATGTTTTGGTATGTCTTTTGGTCAAATCTTTCACCATAGATTCCTTTATTAGATCAGGAAAATACAGTTTGAATGTGAAATATTATTACACTGTAGAATAACTTTTTGCAGTCGTTACACCAAACCTCAGTGTCACAGTGTGTCTAATATGATGCTCAAGAAAACAGTTGCTGCTTAATGTTTTGGGATTTGAATGACATGCTAACATTCAAACGTTTGGTGAAAAATAAAAAAATAAAAAATACTTTTAAGACGCATTCAGCTGATCAAAAAATGACAGTAATGACTTTATTATGCTTCAAAAGATTTTTATTTCATTAAATGACACTCATTTATTTGAAGTAACACTGAAAAAATGCAGAAAAAATCATTAATTCATTAATTCATTAATTCCACAATAATATTAAGCAGCAACAGCTTTCCACATTGATCATGATAAGAAATATCATTTATCAATTTTCGATGATAATTATCAATTTGATTTCTCAATTTGATCATGTGACATTGAAGACTGGAATACTGACTGCTGAAAAGATAGTGTTGAAAGAATGAATTAGATTTTAATATAAAATAAATACAAAAAAATAAATATCTAACAGTATTGATTTATTGAATTTTAATATTAAGATAAAAGCAGATCTTAAAAAAATTCTTATATCTTAATTATCTATCCTTTTTAATTTTTTTATAGCAGTACCTTGTGAGGTAACGCACTGCGATTATGAATTTTACATTAAAAATCTTCTGATTGCATCAGAAAGGAAATGTTAATAAACTAAATTTTTTCATGACATTATTTGTGTGTAACGTGTTAAATAGTTGTTTAGTTCACTCTATTCTCTATAAATTTTAGGCATGTGGACATCGGTGGAAGAATATCTTCTACTCTAATAAAGGCAATCAGAACAAGCTGCCACATGGTGTTTGCTTCAGATTCAGCCCAGATTTGAAACATGCCAGTCATATTATCCCCTGCTATAAAGGTACAAATATTCATTGCTACTGTATTGTTGTGGTTCAAAGGTTCAAACCAAGTGTAACCTAACTACTGATAAACGTTCCTGATAAATGCAGCAGTGTTCTTTTTCTCTCCTTAGATCATCAAAGTAAGTTTGGTGAAAGTTATGGGTCATGTCAAGCAGGGATATCAAATTTATTCACAGAGGTATTAGGAACCTTTTTTGCCATTTTAACTGAGCTGACATTGAATTCAATTGATTTGGTAACAATATATTGTGTTTGTAGGACCTGATGGTCATGGGAGCCCCTGGTACCTCATATTGGACCGGATCCGTTCTTGTCTACAACACCACAAGCAACATTTCAGCTGCATATGTGGATGATGACAGTGAAGTTCTCTATGGCAGCTATTTAGGTGAGTTCTGAAATTGATAATGCTGTACTCTTTGTAACAAATCAGAGTAAGCATACACAATAGATAGGGTTATAAGGCAGATGAAAAGAACTGTAGGCGAATTTGTTGTACTACCTGCGTAGGTAGATGTTTTATGTCGGTAGTTAATTTTCTTTTTGGGGTTTAGAGATACAGTAATGTAATTTTGCTAAAATGTTTAAGTATGCACAGATAAATACGGTATAACCCAGGGTTAACAGGTGCAGCAGGATACACACATTTGCTGTACGAGACATAACGTTTTCAACTGGAAATAGACACCTTGCATAATCATGCTGTTGCAAAATATGTATCACTTCGTTTTGAAGCCATGGCAACCTATTTTTCCTCTTTAAACAAACATACATTTCAGCAACGTCTGATTTTAGTCACCAAAAAGCATTTTGTGCATGTGATTTCTTGTGTTCCTCTCTTAACAGTAAAGTATGAATCATATTTATTTGTATACATTTGATTTATTCAACTCACTTGTTTCAAGCAACTAATAATAATAATTTATTACTATCTTCATGCCCTAAAGTCACATTTAGTAAAGTATTCCTGCTGATATCACTGAACAAATATCAATGAGTTAAGCTAGTTAAAGTTAGTTTAGCAGTGTTATTTTGGCATAACTGATTAGTATCAGTCAGTTTTAAATGACTTTTAATTGAATATTTTCCATTTTCATTTTGAATTGAAATTTTTTGCATTTAATTTGTTATTTATATTACATGAAAATAGCTGAAATAAAATAAATATTGTTTTATATTCAATACTATTTTGTTTTATTTTAGTTAATGCTTATTTTTTCTCCACTTTTTAATTTACAATAATAACTCTTTAGATTAGGAAGATCTGGACTTTAAATGATTGCTTTTTCCACTCTTTCTCTGCACTTTGAGTTGGGATCTTTCACCACAATGTTTGGTTTTCTTCCCATTAGGCTATGCTGTTAGTTCTGGACACTTTCTAGATCCTCAAAGCACTGAGATAGTGGGTGGTGCTCCTCAGCATGAACAGACTGGTAAAGTAAGGGTTTACACCACCACCACCACCATCATCTAAATGTTAGAACACACCCAGTTTTGAAGTAGTTAAATATAGTTTGGTTTGACACAGCCTGGTAAAAATCTTCTGAATATCCTATAGGCCTACTGAATATCAGATGTTGTGTATACATGGATTTAGATATATGAGACCCTCTTGACATCTACTCTGTAGGCAGTTGTGAACGGTAAAACGGTTCAACTGAACTCTTCTTCCATCTGTGCAGAAGAGGAAGTAGTTTTTTTTTTGCAGATGTGCTGAGTCTGCTGTGTTATGAGTTTTGTGAGTAGCAGTATAGTGTGTGATGATTTTACCAAAGAAACAGAGACTGGAAAAAAGTTATCAGGGAGCTGCCATTTATATTTGTGTTGAAACTATTCGGAAATGCATTGCATATAAAATCCATTGTTAGGCTGTGTTATAGTTATAGTGTTTTTTTTTTTAACTCCAGGCCTACATATTCAAGATTGAGGGCAACACTTTGAAAATCGTTGCCAAAACCAAAGGCAAGAAGGTAAGATATTTCAAGAATTTAAAGTGTTCATGTGGCATGTTTCTACTGAATGAGCACAATAGTGATGTTCACTCCTGTTTACAGCTCGGCTCTTATTATGGAGCTAGTTTATGTGCTGTTGACCTGAATGCAGACGGACTGTCTGATCTGCTGGTTGGGGCTCCTATGTTCAGCTCAGTCAGGGAGGAGGGACGTGTTCATGTCTACATAAACCAGGGAGAGGTGAGACTTTGACTCGATATATATAATTACACTCTTATACATACATATTGGTTCATCTCGCAAACAATAGTTTTATCTATTTTTTAAAAATGGATCTAAAAATCAGCATTAAATAAATAAAAAAATATATATATTTTATTGTTTTATGTGAAGCCGCATAATTTGAAGGCATTTTATCAAATACAGTCAATATTTAAATGTTTCAGTTTAGATATTTTTATTTTTTTTTCTAAATGTAATTTTATTTTCAAATAATAAATACATAAAAAAATAATTATTTTTTAATAAATAAATGTTATAAATATATATATATATATAATAAAAAAAAATATATATATACATATATAAAATATAAAAAAAAAAGTAATATTTAAAATTATAACAAATATATATATATATATATATATGAAGACTTTGGTTTCAAAATGCTATAAATCTATTTCGCTTAATTTGAGTAAAAATGCATTTTCTTTACCAAGAAAGTGACAAGATGAAAACCACTATTTTCTGTTTACACATACCATCTTTTGGTTATAATAACATAACATTTTAAATCCCGATTTAGATTTTCAAAGATTTTCCATAAAAAGTGATAATAATTTTTTTTCCCCAAAATACAATACATCCATTAGCCTACATCTTTTTTACTATTATTATTAATATTATTATTATTATTATTTTATGAATTGAGCAGGTAATTTTGTTAATGCTTTAAATAAAAAAATAAAAAAATCATCATGAAAAAAACATGAGCAACATCACTATAGACCAGAAAAAATTTCTCAATGATATTTAAATTAAACTTCCAAAAGTGGGTTCATCTTTGCCATGTTACATCGCTCTAGTTCACTAGTGCTATACACTGTATATTACAAAACCATTAATGCCACTAAACACGTCTATTGGGAAGCTACGTGATATTGTGTGATTATGAATGCAATATTGTGTAGCTGGCATTTGTCGTGGTTTGGAGAAAAAGGGAGAAAACATGATAGAATAACACAATGGATATCACATTTTCAGTAGATTTTTAAATAGCAGCTTGATACAATTCGGATTTTAGCAGATTTTTTTTTTTAAATGGCATTTATCGCCATCACCAAAATAATTTTTACATATTAAATATTATTCTATATTTATTTTTCAATATATTATTTTATATTAGATAATAGTTTTTTTGGTTTTTTTTTTGTACATTTATATACTCTAAAAAGGATGAGAAAAAGTGCTTATTTCTTTAAACCATTAAGCTTTTGGGGTGGAATATGACCTGTATTTGTCCTTGATGGGTTTGACTGGGATTTTCCATTTATTTCTATTCATATTGTTAATTTTGAGAATGGTCCAAGTTCCATTGTAATGCATTTGAGGAAATGACATTCACATGTTCAGAGCCGCTTAACTTACTGTCTGTTTGTTCAGTGTAGAAGTGTGTATTCTGGTCACTGGCTTCCACAGGCTTTGATTGTGACCACCGAAGCCATATCAATAGAACAGGTTTCCTTTTCCCATAATGTCACAAATGAACCACCTGCTTCAACAAGCACCATGCTTTTAACACTTCACATAAGACTGCTTGACTATCACCATTTACTGTGTTATTTTATGATACCTCAAACAATAGTTTGCATATTTTCTGGTCACAGTTGAGGCACAAAAACATTTTTGCTAATCATGGAACAATGCTTTTCCTGAATATATGCTCAGTATCACTGTGTCTCTTTCTCAGGCTAAACTGCAAGAGGCAGACTTTGAGTTATCTGGGAGTGACTCCTACGCTGCACGCTTTGGAGAAGCCATCATCAACCTTGGTGATATTGATGATGACGGATATCCAGGTACATTACTGTACATATAAGCATTAGAATATGTATGTATCTTACTCTGAATTGCTTTATTTGGCTAGCCAAGTGTTCTAGCCAATTTTACTGTGTCATGTTTTTCAGTGTTTCGTTGTTTTGTACCTTCTTTATATTTCAAAGCTTTTGTCACAGCTTCTGTCATAGAAACCCCATCTTCACATTAGAATGGTTAGGTATTGGCTTAATTGCTGAATCAGATTTGGAGATGATCTTGATAATTCTCATTTGAGCAGTGGGTGTGGTTTACCACCATGAGCATGGTTAGAAAAAACAACCGCATATCTGCTGCAGAAGATGTGTAACAGACCACAGTCAAAGAGCTGCTAAAAGAGTGAAACATGCCTTCTCACGCCTTCTTAAACTTACACCTCATTGTGCATCAGCATAAGTTATTTGTTTTCAAGCCAAAACTATGATATAATGTTTACATGACTAGAATTTGACCTATATAGACAGCTATCTTGTGAGAAAACATGCTAGATATTTTCAGAAACACAAACATATCTACAGTATATATGTCATTATTGCATGCATTTTATGTGTATTTGTAGTGATTGCATTGCTGCATGGCAATACTTTTTTATGAATAGTATATCATGTGACCCTGAACCACAAAACCAGTCATAAGTAGAACAGGTATATTTGTTGCATTATACAGTATGAGTCAAAATTATAAACTTTCATGGCAAAAATCATTAGGATATTAACATAAAATCATATTACTGTACATGAAGATGTTTTGTAAATTTCCTACCTTAATTAGAACGTTTTTATGTATTTTTGAAAACTCAATTTGGACAATTTAAATGGCAATTCAGTTTTTTATTTTTATACTTTGTTACCGTGAAAGGGTTTGTTTTTATAGAAAAGGCAAATTAGTTTGTCTGTACTGCTCAGACAACTTGCAAAATAGTAAAATTAATGATTTTTTATATGATATTTTTGCCATATAGCCCACCCCTTCTTCTGTAATTTGCAAAATAGTCTTAAAAAAAAAACTTGAAAAAGAATCGGGATAAAAATTGTACTCAGCAGGAGAGCACTCAGGGTTAGAAGCTGGCCGTCCTCCTCCTTCCCCTCCCGAGCCCTTAGGGCTGTTCACCCTAGGGCTGTGCGGCCCTCCTAACCCTGAGTATTCTCCCTGGGCAGCACGGCAAAAAAGCTTCGCTGATCTTAGCAATTACCGGCAGGTACGAACTTGTGAATTTTTTTTCTCTATTTTGTAAACATTTGCAATGTTCATAGTTTTATTTTATCTTTTTTGCCATATAGGGCTAGTTATTATTTTTCCATTTATTAACATTATAATAATTTTATTACCTTAAATGATATTCATGTCTTGCATCCTCCACTGAATTTCTTTTACAATTAGGCTTTTTTATTTTTTATTTTCCCTTTAGGTAGTATTAATTGTATTAAGCAAAGATGTTTTAAATTGTTTAAAAAAAATGATTCAAAAAGATTTCAAATATGTGTGTTTTTAACTTTCTACAAATGTTTTGCTATTTCCACAACATTTATGATGCTTTTTGAGACAAAAAGAGTCATGTGACACTGAAGACCGGAGTATTGGCTGCTGAAAATTCTACTTTGTCTTCACAGGAACGCATACAAATTATATTAAAATACAGTTAAAAACAGTATTTAAAAAAATGCAATAATATTTTTCAGAACTGCTGTTTTTACTATGTGTTTTATTTAATAAATGCAGCGTTGTTGGGAAAAATCTTCCACTCCTAAAGTTTACTTTTTTTTTTTAAATCGTTTAAATGCTAAACCTTAGAAGGTGGCTAATCTGCTGTATTCTGCCCCGTTTTGCAACACTCTTAAAATGTTGCCAAATTAGACTGAACTCTAGATTTTGGAACAAAGCTAACGCAGCAATGCTTGTGTTTCAGATGTAGCCATCGGAGCCCCTCAGGAGGACGATCTGCATGGTGCTATATATATCTACAATGGGAGGAGAAGCGGTATTGCACGGAGTTTCTCTCAAGTACGTTCCCCAGCTGCTGTTTATGCTGATATTATGGGCAGGGAAGAATGAAACGGAGGCGGGAAAGGTCACATCTTAGCAGTCCTCCCCATCCTGTGCAAACTGCCCTATTGTTTCGAGTCTTTCTTCTTCTCTCTTCCACACTGGAGTACTAAGCGTTCAGTCTAATTGCAGTAATTTCCTGAAATCCCTCTCTCTCTCCATATATAGTTTTAAGCAGTGATCAGGACAAATCCAAATCATGAGAATCCAGTTATAAAAATGAATGTTTAGGAAGAACTTTATCTAATTATATTAACTTCAGGCCAAAATGATTACATACAGGATGTTTGTTGTGATCAGCAGCAGCTTTTGTGGCCTTGTAACAGAACTGTTTTTCCAGTAATTGTAGCGCATGACACTACCAATGTCAAAGGTCATGGGTTTGATTCCAATGCAACACAACTAATTCGATGTAAAACTTAAATGTCACTCTATAAAAGTGTCTGCAAAGTAAAAAAAAATGATATGCATAAATCTGGTCATTATTGCAAAATAAACAGTCACTGACCATTCAAAATCAAGTTTTTAAGAGAGCACTGCCAAAAACAATGTTTACATTTCTTATTTGACCATTTTTTTTAATATTCCTAGCTATGTGGCTCTTCATTTGGATTGCCAAAGTTGCTCTTTTTCCCATTTAAGTATTACATCATTTTGATCTCTTGAAATAGATGTAAGAACATCCATAAATAAGACAATTTGCATGTCTTTGGAGTCCAGTACAACTCCATTAAGTCTAAATATCTTCTGAATGCTGTCTTTGTACTTCCTTTAATGCAGAGAATAACCGGCTCTTTGTTGGGCAACAACTTCAAGATGTTTGGCCAATCAGTGTCTGGAGGAGTTGATATTGATAGCAACAATTACCCAGGTAACGCTTATAACAGAAAAACATGAGTAGCATATGTTTCCTCTCTGAACAGGAAGCATCAAACATTTGAGGTCAGTAGTATTTTTTTTTTAGAAATAATACTTTTATTCAAAACATATGTGTTTTTTAAATTGACAGCACAGAATCTGTAATGTTACAAAAGATTTATTTCAAATAAATAATGTTCCTTTGAGATTTTCATTCTTAAACGTATCCAAAAAATCGATCACAGTTTCAACAAAAATATTAGACTGCACTGTGTATTGAAATATTAAACGCTTTGTAACATTAGGCGGTCCTACTTTATATTAAGTGTCCCTAATGCCTGTAATACACTTTATTTACCAAAAAGTGCTGTTAGTCCTGTGACACATATGTACTTTCATTACCAAAAAGTGTTGTTAACAGTATCCTGTTATACATTTGTACTTACTATGGAAGTACAGAGGTATTAGGGACACTTAATATAAAGTGGGACCTATTAGGCATATAAGACTGATTTCTGAAGGATCCTGTGACTAAAGACTGGGGTAATGGCTGCTGAAAACTCAGCTTTGCTTTGCAGGACATTTATTCATTTTAAAATATAATAACATAAAAAAACAGTTATTTTGTGTTAATGTGTTAATCACTCCCTGACAAATGTGGTTTCTCTTTTCGTAAACAACCAAACTCTGCATGCATAAATAAAGTGCAGTAAATTTGTGTGTGAACATCACCATTATTTAAACACATCTTTACAAGAAATGACATGATGCGACAGATCAGCGTAATGCTGTGGCTGTCAGCTGTGAATTTCTTCCTGAATATGTATCACAAATCAAAAAGACCAAGCTGACATTTGCTTTCTCAAATGTGTCAGAACTTCTTGTTCTCAGACTTTCTGTTTCCTGTCTTGCAAAGTAAACTTTTTGAAGACAGTAGCACGACAAGTACTAAAAATACTAGAAAAAAGTAGTATGCAAATCTTCTGTATGAATCCCCTGATTACCTAGCCTACTACTTTTTCTCAATCATGCAGTTAGAGCTAAATGTGTAGAATACCGTATCCCACAATCCAATATGATCAGCTTGACCTTCAACTTCATCATGAAGAACAAACCGCAGCCTACTCTATGGCTCATTATTTGATTTAAAGTCATGAACTGCATTTTTTATCATTGTGTACTGTTCTCTGAATCCACTTGTAATGTTATCAAGATTTGTCCATCAAAAACTTTGAATTTATTTAATTTAGAAGTCTTAGGCTTTTTTTCTGTCCTTTTTTGACCAGGCTCATTGCAACGCTCCATATGAATAGGTACATTGTAGAGTCTCAGAAGTAAATGCTCGCTCCTATGATTGACTACTTGTTGTGTTTGTTTGGCAGCTTACATCATTCGTAGATTTAGGTATAAGATGCATAAATGCTCTGTACCTATCAAACAATTTGTAATAAGACACTTATTCACATTACACATGAAAATCGGAGGGTGAGGCTAAAGAGAAAGTGATTGTTTAGCCACACTTTTACATCATAAAGTTGGCGTTTTGGAAGGCTAGACTAGAAAGTTTTGAGGTTTGAAACCTAAAGGATGTTTTTATGGTACAATGACCTCTTTTTTGTAAAAAGATCAAGTGACTTGACCTTTAAATGCTGAAAGACAAGTGACATTTAACACAAATTTGGAAATGAAAAATAACCTCATTTTTTTATAACTAGATGCCACTCAATCAAGTTAAATGTTTTCAGTAAAATAAAAACAAAATGTTTCTCTCACAATGTCAAGGCGCTTATGAGTTAAAGAATAACCAAGTCAGGAGTGTTTATGGGAATTTTATGTTCTCACCCAGATGTTGCAGTGGGAGCTTTCATGTCAGACTCAGCTGTGGTGTTCAGGTAAAAACAGCAGATATTTTTTTCCACACACACTCGTTTTATTACACTTTAAGATTTGCTTTTGTCTATAGAAATGTGTTCCCGCAAAACTGAATTTGAATGCCCATCATTCTTAAAAATCTTCCATTCCTAAAGTTTACTAATTTTATTATGTTTTCAGATTTTAGTAAGACTATAAGAACTGAATTTAGCACAAATAAATACATTTAATAGAATAAAAAAATATATAGCATATTCAATAGCGGGCCTAATTATAAAGGAGACTGGGGCTAGTTGTCACATTTTTTTTATTCCAATGAATATTATTCACAGATAGTTTGTATAAACAGTATTCACTAAATTACTAACAATACAGTAGTTAACATTTGAAGTGGATCAAAACTTTTCATCATAGTTGTCCTAAAACCTAAAACTTGTCATGGGACAACTTTGATTAGCTTTTTTGATACACTTCAAATGTTGACTACTGAAGACTGACTAAATTGTTCAACAAAATTTGATAAAACCAAAAATGAAATATTTTATTTAAAGCCTTTTTGTATAGTGTATTATAAAGGACTACTAAAAAGGTATAATACAATATAATTATCATAATGTGTGTTTTAATTCTATCTTGTTGTAAGTAGTTATAACCAGATTTAAAATATACACAAACACACACACACAAATATATATCCTTAAAATTTTTCACTCTTTGTTATATTGCAGCCATTTGCTAAATCATTTAAGTTCATTTTTTTCCTCATTAATGTACACACAGCACCCCATACTGACAAAAAAGCACAGAATTTTTGACATTTTTATAAAAAAATACAAACTGAAATAGCTCAGTTTGGCCGGACGGCTAGCTCTAGGAAGGGTTCTGGTCGTCCCAAACGTCTTCCATTTAAGGATTATGGAGGCTTTAGGGTGCAGCAGAAGTGTTTTTGTAACCTTCTCCAGATCTGTGCTTTGCCACAATTCTGTCTCTGAGCTCTTCAGGCAGTTCCTTTGATCTCATGATTCTCATTTGCTTTGACATGCATTGTGAGCTGTAAGGTCTTATATAGACAGGAGTGTGGTCACTGATCAAGTCCAATCAGTATAATCAAACACAGCTGGACTCAAATGAAGGTGTATAACAATCTCAAGGATGATCAAAAAAAGTGGACAGCACCTGAGTTAAATAAATTAGTGTCACAGCAAAGGGTCTGAATACTTAGGACCATGTGATATTTCAGCTTTATTTTTTAATAAATCTGCGAAAATGTCAACAATTCTGTGTTTTTCTTTCAATATGGGGTGCTGTGTGTACATTAATAAGGAAATAAAAAACTTAAATGATTTTAGCAAATGGCAGCAATATAACAAAGAGTGAAAAATTTAAAGGGGTTTGAATACTTTCCGTACCCACTGTATGTATAATTACTGTTTCAATTATTCATGAGATAATATAATGCTTTATAAGGTGCATTACAAGGCATAATTCATGCATTAGAGCGATTAGAGAGATTATCTGTAATGCATTATACATAAAGGTGCTAAGTAAAGTGTTACCAAGACTTTAAATTGAAAAAATGAAATCTATTTTTTGGTGTTGTTGTTGTTTTAGGACGCGCCCAGTAGTGAAGGTGGATGCTGTCATGTTGTTACCTGAGAGCTTGAACCGGTCCATAGCCCAGTGCACTGAAAACAATCTTCCTGCCGTATGTGTCAAAGTGAAGGTGTGCTTTAGAGTGGGAGGGAAACAAATTCCAGGAATCATAGGTAAGACCGTAATACCCATTGAACATAATCTTTATTTAAAAACTTTGAAAACTGTGCTTTTTACTTCAAATTCCCTCCAAATGAACAGTATTTGTGCAAAAAAAAACCTGCAGTGATACAAAAGGATTTAGCAACTTCCTGCAGTGCTATCTGACACTTTAGATATGATGTAAAGTGACCTCTGATATTTTGAGCTCCCCACACGTGTCTCAGTGCTGAGTACACTGGGTTCAAGGATGAACGTTTTGGGCTCGAGCTCTTTGTTTGTGAGAGTGTTGGCTAGTCTTATCAGCACAAGCTAAAGGCAGTGGCAGTTCGCTGTGTTTCAGACATCTTTCCAAGCTTTTTATCTCGGCCCCACATCCCCTTTTTTGTTGTGGCGGTTGGAGGGCTCAGGGTGTGTGTCAAGGCCTGCCTTCACTGATAGTAAACAACAGAGCCGTGCTTGATGGCAAATACTTGAAACTGATATGAAGTAGCGATGGCAGAAATGTGCCACCCAGAGATTTTGCTATAGCGTTTATACAACAGTAGATTGATACAGTATATCTGTCAGTTTACAGGGCTGCTGCATGTGTTATTTAAAAGTGAGATAATAAAGAGCGGAATGTAACAAGAGTAGAACTGTTTAGTTTACTTGGTTACAGTCACACAGAAACATCAGAACGGCTTTAATTCATCCAATCAGAATTCATAATCAAAACTATATATTTTATATTAGTAGTTATACTATTTTTGCCTTTTCATTTATTTGCAACACACAACCTTTTAAACATTAAAAAGACCGTAATTAAACAAAATACAGTACTTCATTCATTTGTAAAGTTTTTTCTGTCTGCTAAATCTGTATGACCTCAGTGATTGATTGTTTTAATAAAAGCAATGAATCATTTTATGCATTTAGGAATATTTACTATTTATTTTAGTTATGCATGGACAGTTAGTTTTTCTGCATCTTACACATAAGTCATTCACCGTAGGATGTGAATGAGATTCTGACTTGTGCTGAAGATTTAGCAGGTTGTCTAACTGTCTAACTCTGAATGCCATATTCTTCCTGTGCAGAGCTGAAGTACAATATAACAGCGGATGTACACCACAAAGACGGCTTCCCTTCTCGATTTTATTTCAGTGGAAACGCCACATCCAATGTTACAGCAGGCAGAGTGAAAGCCAAGCATCAGCAGCTCACTTGTGCCACCCACCAGGCCTTCATGAAGGTGCGAGACTCTGTTTATGTTCATTACCTGTGTTGGGGGATGATAACACTGTCACACTGTAACTTTAATCCTGCACAAATTACTGTACGTTTTATGGCAAAGGCAGAAAAGCAGTAAAACTGTGTATTGTTTTTTTGTTTTGTTTTGTTTTAAAAGTTACCCTGACATTTCATGTGTGTGTGTGTGTGTGTGTATATACACTATGGGGCCATTGAATGCTTGAATCTGATTGGCTGATGAACATTCTAAGGTGTGAAGTTAATTTCAGGGAACGTAGTTACAGGCAGCACTCTAAACGCATTACAGTTCCATATCACTTCACCAAATGGTTTCAATTATGTCAAAGGTTTTACAACAGCGGAATAACCAAAACCCACTATGATACTGGCCGAACAAATAAATATAATAATCAATAGGATAAAAACGACAGCTCATTTCCATGTTTTGTCACAAAATTATGCTTTATTATGTAGAGAAAGCAAATCTCTCCCACTCTCTCTCTCTCTCAGAGACGCACACACATTAGCATATGCGCTAATGTTGTTAGCATTGCTCTGACGTCTTTACCCTTAACACCAACTTAAAAACATCTTGACTTCTCACAAGCGAGGTAACAACAGCATTGTTAGTGAAGAAAAGGAACTTAAAAGTTTTACTGTTTTAGCCGAACACTTTTCAGAGATGCCCGACTTGGAGGTAATTTATATGCTCTCTCTGTCACTTTCGCTCTCTCTCACACACACACACACACACACATGTTGGGTTTCCATGTTTTATGGGGACATTCCATAGGCGTAATGGTTTTTATACCGTACAAACTGTACGTGGTATTGTCCTGCACTGACCCTTCACCTAAACCTACCCCTAACAGGAAACTGTGCATTTTTGGATTTTCAAAAAACTTAACTCTGTGTGATTTATAAGCTTGTTTCCTGATGGGGACCTAAGAAATGTCCCCACAAGGTCAAAATTTACTGGTATTCCTATCTTTGTGGGGACAATTGGTCCCAATAAGATGATAAATACCAGGTGCACACACACACCTACCTACACACACATAACTTAGCTATTAACAGCATTACTCTGCTATCACTGGCTCAAGATGCATAAAAAATAATCCCACTTACAAAAGTGTTTTAAGTATAAAAACCAGACAAATACCATGCTGATGACGGGCCACTGAATTATTAGAAAAATAATGCACACCCAAGGTTACGGTTACTGCCTGTTCAATGGCCTGTCCTCAGTTATTCCTTAAATATATATATATATATATACAATGCCAGGGTAGCTTCTAAAACAAACAAAACAATACACAGTAATATATACATATATATATTGTTACACACACATACAGCATATATATTTTTTTTTTTCTGTTACTATATACGTGTGTGTGTGTGTGTGTGTGTGTGTTTGTGTGTACTGTATCACCTATCTATCACCTTTATTTTTAAAATGTAAGTTTTCATGTAATTTAGATGTTTTATTTTAGAATACAGTATGTAATTTTTTAATTAACTTTTTTCATATTTCCATTTAGCTTTCACTTGGTTTTAGTCTTTTTATTTAATATCTGTATATCATTCGAGTAATAACAATGATGATTTGTATGTTTGTTTTATAACAACACTTGCATATTGCATTAAGTACCTTATTAGATAAAGAGTAAAAGTGATTAGAATGTGCAAGTTGTAGGCCATGCTTTCTTCAGTTGATTGGATATTTTAGATTTTGATATTTGTCTACAGTGTCCGATTGCTTTGTCACTTGCATCACTGAGGGTCAAAATGTTTTTTCTTACACTTAATTTATACCATTTATTATGTTGCCGTTCTTTTACTGTTCACTCAGTCAAACAGTTTACTCATATTGGTCACATATATTGCGTAAGGAACGAAAATTCCTTAGGTACAGAAATCTCTTCCAGCATTTCAGTGAATGGATGAAATTCATCTAAAAAGCCAGATGTGTCTTGATGTTTTCTTAGATCGCCCCCCGTTGTGCATCACAAACTTAAACACTCTATACAAAAGTGCTGACTCAGACTGAAGCCTGTGGTCTTCACAGCTGTGAGTCGCCCACGTCACTCTGCTCTTCATGCTCGAGTTAATCAGCCTCTCTGAGAAGCCCAGGTGGTGTGACTCTCTCTAGGTTTACAGCGTGACTCCACGCAGGAGGCCAGGATGATAAAGAGCCTCTTACTGATAGTTTGTTGGAGTTGATAGCAGGTTGTCGCTGCTGGCGAACAAGAGGAAGAGCCAGGCAGGATGGCGCAGGGGAGGACGGTACAGAAAGAGACCTAGACAGTTGATAAAGTGCGGATAGATGGCTGTGTGAGTATGAGTGAATGTTCCAGGTGTTTGCTGGGCCCCTCTGGACGCCTCTTCCTGTAATCAGGGCCATCTGATCCAACTCATGTTTTACACAGTAATTAATGGAGGCCTGTGTATGGCTCCGCTGTTATTAATGGCCGCTGATGGAGACGATGGCTATAAACAAGTTTGATTATCTGTCAGAGGCAAACCCAAACTAGAAGGCTGCTATATTTGAGGTATTTTTAGAGCTTAATTAATGAGCAATAAGAGTTACGAACACAAAGCAGACGTGGCCAACACCGTGTGCTGTGTTTTAGAAAGGTGGAGGAGCTTGTCGAGTTATATTTAGATTTATTTACCAGTTACTACTGAAACAGGAAGTTTAAGATGGGTGGATCAGATAATGTATTCATAGTCTTTAGACAATGTCAGCACCTGCTTGATAATATGAAGAGGATATTGGTGAGAGAGATGTTGTCCTTCTGAGGAGATTTTAACTGAAATTGATATATTACTGTATAAAAGTTTGAGGTCTGTAAGATTTTGTAATGTTTTGAAAAAATGTGTTACATTTAAAAAATGTTTTCTATTTTGAGGCAATGTAATTTATTTCTGTTACGGCAACGCTGAATTTTCAGCATCATCATGCCATCAGCATCCCATAAACCTTCAGAAATCATTATGATATGCTTATTTACAGCTCAAGAAATCTTCATCTTAAAGGGATAGTTCACCCAAAAACGATCCTGTCTTTTACACACCTTTAAAGCATCCTAGGTGTATGTGACTTTCTTCTTTCAGACGAGTCCAATCAGAGTTATAATAGAAATTGTCCAGACCCCTCCAAGCCATTAAATGGGAGATAGCCATTACAATAAGGAAGAAGTGAAATAATGTGTGCGTACAATAATAAAACATCCCTCACACAGCTCCGGGGGGGAATAAAGTCCTCCTGTCGCGAATTCATGTATTTTTGTATGTTAAATATCCATATTTCAAACTTAATAAGCACTTTTCTCACATCTGCTGTCTGTGGAAACCGTAAGCAGTCCCGGCGGATGAGGTAAGACACATTGTGTTATGTGGTTAGTGACGAGAGCGCAGAGAGAGAAGAAAACAAAATGAATTAGAAGCACAAACTGATGATTTGTAATGAAAAATAGGAGGATTTTGATATAAGCCAAGAGGAGAGTGTTTTTTCTTAGCTAAAGTAAGAAAATGTTGTTTCCTTTGAAACCACATTTCCCAAAGGTGCACGCCCGATGCATTTATTGCATGGATTCGCTACAGGAGGACTTTATTCACCCCCGGAGCTGTGTGAGGGATGTTTTATTATGAATACGCGCATGTTATTTCACGTCTTCTAAAGTTTAACGGCTATCACCCATTTAAACCCACTCAAAGGCTTGGAGGGGTCTGGACAATTATTATTATTATTATTTTTATCTCTGATTGGATTCGTCTGAAAGAAGAACGTCACATACACCTAGAATGCTTCAAATGTAAAAGACAGACAGGATCGTTTTCATTTTTGGGTGAACTATCCCTTTAATTAAACTCTCTTTATAATCAATTTTGTGCAACTTTATATATTTTTGTGGAAACTGCAATAGAGTTTTCCAGGGCTCTTTGATGAACAGAAAGTTCAAAAGAAGCCAGTTCATTAAAATAAAAATCTTTTGTAATATTATAAGTGTATGTACTGTCACTTTTAATCCATTTAATTCATCAAGGCTTAATAAAAACATTTGAACAGTAGTGTGTTTCCGTAAATACGGGGTGAATCATCAGACTTTGGTCTGTTTTCTGAAGACAGAGAATTAGGCAGAGATTGGTGTAAAATACAGTTTACCTTACTTTTGCTATTACATGAAATATAGATGGGTTTAAAGCTTTACTTTGGACTTCTTTGGGGTCTGCAAAAAAAAGTTTTAATGCTTTGAAGCTATATGCTTGTTGATTAGCACAAAAAAATATTTAGCCTTGTCCTTCAATTTGTAAAAGCAAGCTTTAAAGCAGGGCTTTCCAAACTCGGTCCTGGAGGTTTTATTAAGTATCTTGGAGACGTTGCCACAGTTCTTCTGGACTGAGTCTGTCTCAGTTTGTTCTGTTACTTCATGTCATTCCAGACAGACTGGATGATGATCAGATCTCTGTGTGGAGCACTGGCTGTTGTCAGACTCCTTGTGCAGACAATAATCTCACTGCATTATTACTATTAATGACCATAATAATGTTTGGAAATGTAAACTGATATTTCCAAGTGACATGCTACTGCAAAATATAAAAATAACCGCCTTAAAACCATTTTTTGTTGGTGAAAATATTAGTGGCCCAAGACTTTTACACTGTGTGTGTGTGTATTATATATATTATATGTATATATGTGTGTGTAATATATATATGTATGTATTAGTTTTTACAAACTCTGAGAATGCAGAAATGGAGTTTGTGTAGAGCAATGAACCGAGATACTACAGACGCTGGTGGATCATGAGTTGTTAATGTGTAAAGGAACACATTTCACTCTAAAACATGCAGTGCATCCATTTATATAATTAAAATCCAGCCTTTGCAGTTATCATGACTTCATTTTTAATTCACTATATAAATCATGCAGCCCTAGAAGAAACCACATTTCCCACCCCCGACCTTACTAGGCATAACAGCCATTCCATGTATCACTGGATACGGTCTAGCTTTACCAGTGTTATTTTCTTTTCCTTTGTCTTTCCATTGGAGGCTTCCACTTTGATGGCCACTGAAAGATTTCAAGACTTTCAGTGGAGGAGGAGAATTTCATTACCTCTTTCCCATTGTCTTTGAATACTGTATCTGTTCCGCTTGGCTCTCTGGGAAGTAGTGACCATCTATAGAGCACCAAGTGGTTGAAAAGGTTGAAAAGTTCCTGGATACTCAAAGCTAATCAAAGCCGTCAACGCGCTTCTCTTGGAGGATGTTTCTTTCACAAAGTTTGGCATCCCAAGCGTACATCGAGGAAGGTCCTGGCTCTCTGTTCCGGCAGCAAATTCACATCAATTTATGAAACAGGAACCAGGGGGGTCGTATCTATTCACCCTTGGCAGCCCAGCACCAGTTGAGGCCTGAACTCACCTCCACCTTTGACCCTCAGCGTTCTGCAGAGCATTCGGCACCTCTCACTGTTTCTAAGTCACAGTCTGCTTGCCAAGTGAAATGTAAACCCTGCTTGGTCAATATCCAATCATTCACTTACTTTGCATTGTTACAACCAAACCAGCTTGTAAAATGATCCACGTAGAAAAAAGGCAATTTAACACTATACATCTTAACTTGAAATAATAGTCTGAAAAATCTAGTGTTTTAAAATGGAACTGTTTATTGAACATTTAAACAAAATATATATTTAAAAGTAGCTCGCCAGTGATCTACGGCTCTGTGTATCAACTGCCGCTCATTTTAAAAACAACTGATTGAGATTTACTGCTAATCTAAGAAATGGTTTAACTGACAAATTGCGAATGAAAAAATTGACGGTTATATCATGTTGAAGCCTTAGAAAATGGTGCATCAAATACAATCCAGGCTTTAAAGTGTAAAAATTAAGTCCTAGAAGATATTAGGTACCCACCCCGCATGGAAGTCAACATAAATGTTAAAAGTGTAGGAAGTAGTACACTGTAGACCTCTGACCTTTTCCAGTGTCTGTACCTTGTTGGCCTGAGGTATTTTGTTGCACCATAGTTGTACTCTGTTCTCGGGATTTTGTTAAAAGCACCGTCAACGTCTGTTGTTTGTGTAGTTTCTATGCTTCTCTTTGTCTTTCCCCCCAGCACGCCATTCGCTTGAGCGTTTCAGGGAAGAGAATGATTAATATGTTTTTTGCTTCGGCAGACACGGGCATGGATTTTTACAAAAACGTCTGCGCTATTAAAACACAAAGAGCGGTTTTGTTCTCCTGGATACATTGGATCGAGCCGCTCTTTAGATTTATCAAATTAGACTCAAGTGAATGTGGGTGGTGTTCTGTTGCACATGCAGAAAGGTAAAGGGGGGGATTTAAGGGCTGTATCCCACCGGGAGCCATTGGTCCCCACACAGACCTCACACCCACGCCGTACCTTCCAGATCAGAGTCGGGCCAATAATTCCTCCCTCTGGCAGGAGTCAAGCAAACGTGTAAGCTATTTGGAGCCGTAAACTGAACGAATGTATTCCTGTGTGTGTTTCAGAGGGGAGAAGCGGCTTGAGCAGAGGATTGCACAATAATTTAGGTTACTGTTTATTCTATATTGATTAATTTATTGTTATTTATATGTAGAGTTATTTATGGCCGTTCATTATCGCTCTACAAAGTAGTGCAGAAGTATGCATCAGTCGTTTTGAGAAATAACATAAAAATACCAACTTCCATATACAGAATTCTGATGAAATTGTAAAACCAACAAATTACATTTAGTTCGAGGAAATTAATTTGTAGAATAACCACATTTTTAAACAAAAAAGCCCACAATGCTTAATTCAAACATTTATTCTCCTTGTCTAGTGCTGTGCAAAACTAGAAATCCAATTCCCAACATTAAAAAAAGTAAGTTGCTACAAAAAATGTTAAAGTAGGTGTAGTAATATGTCCACAGTATGACTTTTTTATACACCAAGTTGGTGGTTGTGTAAACTGTCAATAGAGTGATAGAAATGTCTCACAAATGTTATGAAATACATTTATGTTCTGAAGATCAACAAAAGTATTGCCGGTCTGGAATGACCTTTTTCGTTTTTCAACTATTCCTTTTATAATTTCACAGTCTTGTATCTTTGCTTAATTTGAAACTACTTTTTTTTTACTTCAAATTTAAATTTGTAGTGATGTGATACCCCTTGAATCTAGTGGGCTGTAACTATTTAATAAGCTAGTTCAACCAAAAATGAAATTTCTGTCGTTAATTATTTTCGCTTATGCCATTACAAACCTGTAAGACCGTCATACATCTTCAGAAAATAAATTAAAGGGTTAGTTTACCCAAAAATGCTGTTTAATACTTGCCTTCGAAACATCCTAGGTGTATATGACTTTCTTCTTTTTAGACAAATCTGATTCAGAGCTGTATTAAGTGTCCAGACCCCTCCAAGCTGTAACATGGTACTAAATGAGTGTAAAGTGAGAATTTGTAAAGAAAAATTATTTTATTATATATTATTATATATTATGTATTTCAATATAAGCCAAGATTAAACTGTTTTTTCTTTGCGAA
Organism: Enteromius thamalakanensis; assembly: GCA_032357475.1. Taxonomy (NCBI): domain Eukaryota; kingdom Metazoa; phylum Chordata; class Actinopteri; order Cypriniformes; family Cyprinidae; genus Enteromius; species Enteromius thamalakanensis. The sequence goes on from JAUCMT010000160.1 coordinate 17,903,307, forward strand.
AGTAAAGAAACTTTGTTTCCTTTGTCCTCCACCGGGACAGCTACCGGTTACCATAGTCAGCAGAAGTGTTTATTAAGTTTGAAATATGGATATTTATTAGAGATGCTCCGATCAGCATTTTTGGGGCTGATTATGATCCCCAAGATCACGATCTGCCGATTGCCGATCACAGAATTGCAGGGGAATGGGAATCTTTTATCTATAATCTAGCAGAGTTTGCAACAATTGTAGAACTAACTCTAAAAAACTAACTCTAAATTTAAAAAAAAACTGTAGAAATTGTGAAACCGTTATCTTTATCTGCGTTATCTTCCAATGGTTAGAGGTTGTTCGTTGAGGCAAATGAATTCCATAATTCTGAAAGTGATGTCTTTCCACCTCGTACTATCCCTGCTGTATGGTTCATGTTGTTTAAATGCATCACTCATTGTCGGCTGGTTGAGGGATGGGCGTGATTCTAAGATGCCTAATCATGTTAGTGGTGTTTAAATGCTTTTGCATACATTGCAAACGGCTGACTTTACATCTATATTGTACACTTTGAAAAACGGGAGACGGGAAAACTCATGTTGCCACTGATAAGCTCCGCTCTGCTGTTGTTTACCCGTGCACCGTGCATGCACGCTTGAAAAAGTCACGCGAGTAATTTACTTCAAGCTATTTTTAGCCAATATCGGCCGATCAATCGGAGCATTACTAATATTTATCTTACAAAAACACACAAACAGGGGGCCTTAATTCACCGTCCAAAGTCATGTGAGAGAGGTTTTATGTTCACATGCACTTTATTTAATGTTTTGGACTGTTAAAGGGGTCATATGATGCCATTCAGTTTTCTCGCTGTAGTGTTGTTGCTGACCATTAGCCATTAGGTTACGTTTTCTTATTAAAGAACCGACTACTTACTACTCTACACTGAGTAATGCTTGATGAATAGTATCACAAATGCAGACATGGTGTTATGTTTACAAGGCGCGATCATATGACATCATTTACATTTACAACATCATATGACCCCTTTAAAGGGAAACATCCACCCACTGCAATGATACAGCTTAGAAGTGATATAGCTGACTCTGATTGGATTCATCTAAAAGGTTACATACACATAGAATTCTTCTACGGTTTTTTGGGTGAACTAATGTTTTAGGATATTTTTGATGAAATCTGAGAACTTTGCAACTAATGCAACTGAAATGTGACCCTGGACAACAAAACCAGTCGTAAGTGTTAATTTTCTGAAATTAAGATGTCTACATGATCTAAAAAGCTGAATAAATAAGCTTCCCATTGATGTATGATGGATAGGGCAATATTTGACCGAGATACAACTAGCCTATATGAAAATCTGGAGTCTGAGGGTAGAGAAAAATCTAAATGCTGAGAAAATCACTTTTAAAGTTGTTCAAATGAAGATCTTATCAATGCATACTACTAATTAAAAATTAAATTTCAATATATTTACGGTAGGAAATTGGCTAAATACATTCATGGAACATGATCTTAACTTACTATCCTAAGGATTTTTGGCAAAAAATAAAAATCTATAATTTTGACCCATACAATGTAGTTTTGGCTATTGCTACAAATATACCCCAGCGACTTAAGACTGGTTTAGTGGCCCAGGGTCACAAATGTTCCCAAGCCCAGAAAGGACAAAGAAATCCCATTGAGAGGAAAACGTGAATGGGTGAAATACTTCTGTGCCTCTAAAAAAGTGCCCACGGCTACCCTATTGAGCTTAATTTCTGTTTATTCCTTTAATGTTGATAACTAGCTACCTGAAGTTGTTATTGTCACAGTGATACAAGAATACCAGTAAAGTATTTGCAAATGCCCTTTTCGCATAGAGTACTCCTTCTGGCTGTGTGTTGCGAGTTGTCAGAGAATAGAGGAAAACGATATCGATCAGTAAACGCTCCGCACTCGTCCGGGCTGTTGTCCAAAGACCCCGGGATGGATTGAAAAGTCTGGGTTGTCTTCTGAGGATGAAGTGATTTCCAAACTGTTCCTGTCTGAGGACACAAAGGTCTTCTTTCAGCCCAGCGCGCTCCGCTGAAATCAATAGGCTGATAAAATTGACAGATCGCCGGTAAATTATGTGGAATCTTGGCCTGACACGCCGCTGTCAGCAGGAAATTTCTTTTTAATAGTCTATTTAAGGAGAAGCTGGGATGTGTTTTTCTTAGTCAGGGGGGAATGTTGATCCAGAGGGCCGGGGGTGGGGGGTCAGACGGGGAGGAGGCGCTTTGGTAAATCGCGTGCCGGTCAGACAGAGCAAACGGGACCCCAGGCTGCGGTCTGTTGGACTCTTGCAGGTGTGTGGAGGTGGGGGGTAGGCGTTGGAAAGCTGGCCTCTTTTTTTCTTCTTCTTCTTCTTCTTCGAGAGCAGCCAAAGTAGCCACCTGTCGTTCCACAGTTTTTAGGACTTCCTTTTCATCCGGTCTTCTGCACAACTCCCAGTTGGGCCAGCATGCATCCTGCCAGAAGGTCTGATTGAAACCAACTGCCAGCGGGGGCTGCCTCAGGAACCCGAGGCGAGGACATGAATGGAGATACGGGGAACGGCGTGCTCTGACTGTTTCCCTCGAGCACAGGAAGGAGATGAGCTAGACTGCTCAAAATCCCTCGACTACAACTGTTCCAAAACCTAGTTAGCTCTGTATTGTGTACTGCCTACACCCGGACAGCATCCTAAACGAAACTTTGTAATTGATTGATTTGGAGCGCTCGATGTAGGCAGCAACCTTTTGTTTCATACAAATAGTGAGTCACACAGGACACATGTGGAAGCAAAATATTTCTTCCTGAAGTTAGGGTTTTTGTAGTGTTTATTCAGTGCTTTGCTCATCAGATACAGTAATGACTTTAAATGGGGGATAGAAGAAAAAGACAATTTTTCTAGTCATATATTTTGTGATTGAAGATTTCTTTAAAATAGTGTTAAATATCATCTTATCTTGTTCTTGTGAACCCAACATTTTGTAAGTGTAACATCTCACCCATATGATTTATATTATTTTTTATCATATCATATAATATATTATATTATAAATGCTTGGAAACATTGATTTTTTTTTTTTTTTGGTTTGCTTTTTTAGTTTTTTTTTTCTTTTATTGTATTTTATTTACGTTAATGGGGTCTCTTATGATCACTAAGGCTGTATTTTTATATATAATACATATTTTATATATTATATATAAATATATATAAAAATAAAAATTATATATATAGATATATATATATAGAGAGAGAGAGAGAAACTATTGCAATTTGAAACCATTTTCTATTTTAATATATTTTTTGCAAATAAATAAATTATATAATGGCAAAGCTACATTTTCACAATCATTACTTCAAGGGGGAGAAAAAAACAGATTTTTACGAGTCTTATGCAGATAAAAGACACGCAGGTTTAAAATTACATGATGTTGAGAAAATGACAGTGCTTTTGAGTGAACTGTCCCTTTAAATTGACCTTAAAATGCCCCCTAAGTAGACAGCAAACTAGGCTTTGGAACAGAGCCTTTATCTGTTGTATTTTAGTAGAGACGTTTTTTTTTCCGCAGTGTTATAGGAGCTTGATGCATGTTTTTGTGGAACGAAGGTGGAAAAACAACTAAAGGAGAAAAGAAATATGCCCTGTTAGCACCTTGGCGTTTAGCATCTCTCTGTAGGTCCTGACATAGATGCCTTCAGTCAGACTTTCTCTGGGACTGTCCTAAAAATTTGAAAAGGAAATTTGCCTTTGCAACCATACGGGCAAACGGCTCTTTGTGGTTTGTAGGACAGCAGAAGAAGAAAAAAAAAAAATGCTCTCTGGGATGTTTTGGGTAATGATATAAAGGAAAAGTCAAGCGCTTCGCTCTTGTGGATTTGATTCGATGGCTTTCTCTTCTGTTATACGACCAGAGTCGTCATGTAGAAAAGCTTCAGGGCCTCATTAGATATTTAATTTTCAATAAATAATGACTTTCTCTGAGTGATGTACCGGATGCTCCGAGGCCAGGTGGGAAACCCATTTGAGACCTACGTTGCCAGAACGCAAACTTTCCACATGCGTCCTCCAAGGTTAAAGCCCCGTGTGCGAAGATCTGCAGATTATTTATTTATCGGGGCGGTGTGGTGGGTTTTGTGCCATAAGTAATGAGTGCTTGACCTTACGACGACCTCTTTCGTGGTTTCGCTATTTTAGAAATAATGATAGGATTTATTTTTATGGCCTTTGGTTCTGTATATAGAAGTTGGTAAATTAAAAGTGGGGTCTCCAGGTGCAGGTCTGTCAGGTGAGTGAATCCGTTCCTTCCGGCCGACCGCATGGCACCGTCATCTTTGGGTAAGACTTGACGGGACGAGACGGGACAGGACAGCAGCGCTCTGATGCTGAACAGACGAGAATCGGGCCGGTGCAGCTGTCATCTGTTAGCCATCCTCCAGACGGTCTCACGGGAGCCGGGGGAGGCTGGATTATTACCCCCACGTCCAGCCTTTCATGGAAAAAACTGCGTCTGCTCTGGTCATCGGCCTGCTCTGTTTTGAAACTGTTTAGACCGGTAATGAGGGGGACAATGTGTTTTCAGGATTCGTTTGCTGTTGCTTCCAATTTGTAATTTGACAATGGTGAATGTGTGTGTAGAGTAGATGTCTGTGTTTATTTAAAGTGAGTAGCATTGCAAGTTCATCATATCCATGTTTACTGTACAGAAGGGACTATTTCATGGTATTGAAAATAGGTAAATATCAGCATGACTGAATGGCAAAAATCAATCAATAAATTGTTCTTTTGTTTTATGGTTATAGAAAAAACATACCTTCATGCTAGTTGTGCAGAGATATAATTTTTGCGGATTAATTGACTGATAGCTGATCGCTTGAGGATTATTTACATTGGCTCATAATGGTGTCCGTTTGGGAACAGACTTGATAGTTCCCCTTGTGTCCTTTCCAAAATATACAGACCGTCTCGCCAATGAATAAACAGTTTTGCTTTTCTCTGAATTGAGTAAATAGTGTAGAATTTATTTGTTCTTCACACTTTACGCCGTGTAATTCACATTTGCTGCCATGTATATAAAATGAAATCTATATTAAAACAAATATATCAAATATAAATATATTGAATATAAAATATTATATATATATATATATATTTAATAATGTATGTGTGTGTGTATATATGAGAAAACTGATATGGAATATGAAATTGCATTTTATAATTTTAATATGTAGTATACATTTACACATTACATTAAATATGTAGCTTATGTGTTTTATAAATGTAAAAAAAAATTATCTAAATGTTGGTAGTATGTATTTATATTATGTTATACATGTCAGGGCTGTACTGTGAAAAAACTGGTCCATGCAATGAATACATTTGAACTTTGTGTTTGTGTGTGTGAGCCTAATTATATTTAGGGGTGTTAACTTCGAAAGAAATATGGAAATATCATGCTATACAGCGCACGTTCTATCAGCTGCATCAGCCGTATCAGTACAATGTGACATACATTGACAACAAAGGTTATCTCAGCAGTAGAATTACACAGAACTTATGCGCAATCATAGAAGTGCATTAATAGCATGTGCTTTAAAGCTTTCACATGCTGACTTGCTTCTTAGTGCGTACACATGATGTGCATAGACATTTCCAATAGGCACCTTTGTTTTACTCATCTTATAGTTGTTTTCGGGTCTGATGGATTTCGCGTCTAAAACTGTCAAAAACACACTAAGTTTACATGTAAACACAGCTAGTTATGTCTAAAGTAAAATTAAACAGTTAAAAGAAAAGGATGCATGCAGCTCTTAAAGGGACAGAACTAAACACGCTGTTGGCAGTTATTAAAGAGATGGTTCACCAAAACATTTCTGTTATTATTTACTCACTCACATGCACTCACACCCAAAATCTGTATTATTTCATTATTGTGCTGAACACAAAAGAGGATATTTATAACCAAACAGCTGCTGGTTCACATTGACTTTGACAGTAGGAAAAATTATTACTGTGGAAGTTGGTTGTCAACTGTTTGGTTGTAATCTAATGTATTTCTAATAACAAAGATAAAGTAACTACTAAGATTTATCTTTTTTTATATATATATATCTTTGCCCACTTTTGTCTAAAACTTCTCTTCTTCTATCTGCTGTTCTTTTTTATTTTATACCTTGAAAGGCTTTTTTTTAATATATACAATAGGCAGCTTGCAAAATGGTAAAACCAACAATGACAAAGAATCATGAAAAAATCATGATATTCCTGAATAAAATGGTGCTATTATATTTTTGTCGTATCGCACCCTTAATTTGTGCTACAAATGTTTGGCCTGTGCTACAAAACATTTAATAAATGTATAATAATAATAAAATATATACAATAATAAACCGTATCAGTCAAGTTAAAGGCACTTCTCTATTATTTTAGACATTACTATTAATATAATAATTCCAAATATTAAATTAAATATCTTTTACATTTAGATGTCCATATGGTTTTATTCTATAGTCTGTGACATTTGGAGGCATAGTAATTGCATTTTTTATAAGGAACTAGAATAAGTAGGGTTTCTTTTTCCCCCAGGCATTATATTTTAATGCGTAGTCATTGCTGGTCATGTCCTTCATCAGTGTTATTCTTCAGTTTGAGTGTTAATGTCTGTAGTAGCTGGATGTGAGGCCTGCGTCAGACTCGCAGGTAAGCGGGTTCATGTGTGTCGATATGGAGCTGTTCTGTGAGATATGAGGGGATGACAGAATGACAGACCGGGGTGAACAGAGGGGTAAGACTCAGCGGGATGCCGCCTAATGCTTTGCTTTTTGTCTTGTGTACCTCCACAGCCCCATCGGTAAAGATCAAGTACCGCTTCATTGACACCAGACTAGTTTGATTTACTTTTAAACTGAAAACAATCAATAATACAGTTGAAAAACAATCTGCTCTCCAATTAATGACACACCAGAGCTTGTATGTCTCATCGCAAATTTTTGCTATTCGTGCACGCCGAGATTAACGGCAGGTTTATTTATAAATGAAATCCAGATGGGGCGTTTAACGAAAGTAAAATAATTAGCTGTTTTTGCAATGGTCGAATTGAAATATCACTGAAGCTCAGTATGAAATATCACCCATGTGAAGCTCTTTTGTGTGTGTATATATTGTCTTAAGAAGCAGCCGAATGTTTTAGTCATTAACTGCAAAAACAATCACAAGATTAATTGCAATTATTATGATATTAACCTAATGTCAAAAGATTAAAATAAAGCTCTCTTTTTTAGTAAGTTTAACAAAGCACAGTCTCATTTTAGTTACCTGAAAGGATAGATGAAGTGGTTTTTAGTTTGGCGAGCAGGTGTGCGATACGTGAGTCGAGGCGCTCAAATCCAGGACAAAATTTGTCCAAACTTCCTCTCACCCTTTTTTTTTGGTGCTGTCAGAAGTGGACAGTGCCAGGACCGCTGCCAAAAGCTTTACCTGTGAATCCCATCTGCGCCACCACACAGAACAGCTGTCTGTCTGACAGGCCTCACTTCCTGTGCCGTCCACCTCGCTTTGGGCGTCTGTTTCAGCTCACACTTTTTCCTGTCCTCTGATTTCAGCAACCATTGTAACAAACAGTATCTTCTTTGCACTTTTTGGAAGATTATTTTTCTTTTGCAACCAAAGAAATGCCACAAAAAAAATGACCCAGGTGTGTGTGTGTGTGTATGTGGATGGATAGAGAGAGATTTAAAATAAGACAAAACGATCATTAAAATAAGGCGAAGGCACAAAATCAGTCTGTTTTTAAGATCAGTTCATCTCCTTAACCAAGATTCTGACTGTTTTGGTGAAATCATCTAATTCCATGTACAATTTTATAGGACATTTTATAATAATTCTATATAAATTTACATAAATGATTACAAAATATATCCTGTATGTATTTATATGCATAATAAATATACACAGTACACATGCATATATTATGTAGACAAAAACATTTATTTATGGATGCAATAAATCATTATATATATATATATATATAATATATCTATATATGACTGTATATGACTGTATAAATGATATAGTGTTTATTATTTCTAAAGTCTTTTATAGGGCTGAATATGTGATTATAAAATATTTGTGGAAATATTTATCTTTAATTCTTATCCAGTAAATCAAGAGGCTAAAATGTTGAGAATCACTGCCGTAGCTCATAAACAACCGTTCTGGCCAGTTTTACTTGATAATGTTGAATAAATCTTGAAGTATTATGTCTGAGTTTGTGATATATAAGACTATGTGAGTGTCTCTAGATGTGTTTGTATTTCTTAACCTAATTAAACACAGAAAGAGAATGTGAAATGAAATATTTAGTCTTCAAGGACTCGTGATGAGAGATGATCTACAGAGATGATCAAATGAAAGTGTTGATCTTTATCTGGAGGGACTGGCTAAATGACAGGACGGCTGGACGACAAAGATATCCAAACGTCTTTGTGACATGATAGAAAGAAAGGCAGGTGGTTTTCACTCAGTTCGCTCAGTCATTTTTAATTTAAACAATGAAGAATATATGTAATTCGCCATATTAGACATACAGTATACTGCATTTATTGAATTTATTGCATTTTCATAGTCAGGCTAAGTGTCTTTTGTAAGAAATAGTGTGCCACACATTAGTTTGCGTTCATTCATGTCCTCAATATGAGCACTTTTCCAAGGTCCCAAGGTGATTTTGAATATAGGAAGATGTTCCTTTATTGTTTTGATTTGCAAAGCTGGGCTCCGTATGTTGCATTTGCAGCCTTGTAAATGCAGTCCTCTTATACAGATAGTCTTTGGTGAGTAGCTTGTGGTCAAAAAAATAAACGTTTGCTGTAGCTTGGTGTGTAAATGGACAGAGAAGATGGAAATGGCAGGGTGTTCAGCTCTTGCATAATCAAGTCGCTGCAGTCTGGTCTTTTTCCAGTCATACATGTTTTTTTTTGTTTGTTTTTTATTCTCTCCAATAAAATGCTCCAGTCCAACGGCGATTTACAAATAATTAAATATGAATTGATATTTGCATATATACACCACAACATTGGGTTTTGCAGTCAACAGCCTTTGTACTTTAGTGATGATGATGTTTTGTAAATCCTTTCACGTCGTGGCTTAACTCCTCATGGCTGATTTCCTCTCTCTGTCTTTGCTCTGAAATGAAAGGAAAAAATTGATTAGTAATAAGAAAACAAATAAAGTCATTTGAGGATCAACACTTTTTTTTATTGTAGATTCTTGTTATAACATTGAATGTCGTATTCATTTTAATATGCATTTATTCAAGTACTTTTATTTAATAGCCATTTTTATTTTTAATACAAATATTTTTAATTAAATTCCATTTTATTTACAGTTTATGTGATGCTTTTATCCAACATTTTCCAATTGCTCAATATTTTGAGGAGTTGTTGACTCTCGAGGGGTCATTTCGCCCTTCTCCCTGCAGGCTGGTGGTTTGGCATTAACACGCCTGCTGTTTTTCTCCTATCACCTTTCCATTTGCGGTAGCACGCACACACACCTGGCTCACATTTCCCAGTTTGCTTTGCTTAGAACAGGAGCAGATGGAATGCCATCGTTCCTGCAGCCCCCATCTGATGTAGGCGGAGTTTCTAGTCAAAACACTCAACCTTAACTGATGAAGTCAGACAGAATCCCATTTGAAAATAACCCTGACCCTCAACGTTTTCCTTTCTTTTCTTTTTTTTTGCACTCCTATTTTTTTTTTATTCCCCCGCCAGCCCCTCCTTTAAGTTCAGTGCCACTTTAAAGTCACCAGCGCTCCGACTCCAGGGATCACTTACGGCCAAACTAATAGGATTTTGCCTACATTTGCTTTTCATATCCTGTCTAACACGCCGTAAAGAAATTATTATTGCTGGAGCTTACGTCCAAAAGCCCAGATTGATCGTATGCTCCCCTTGGTCTGAAGTCCTTTATAAACACATTATTTCCAAGTACTTTGAGGCAGGAAACAAATCACAGCAAATTCTCAAATATCTTTATATCAATAAATTGGTGTTCACCTCCTTTTTTTTTTTTTCTTCTTTCTTCAAGCGGCTGCGGTGCTCTTAACACAAATATTTGGCTTCACCTTAGGTTGAGGTTTAACGTTGACAGCCTTCTGAAGATCACAATGAGTGTGTGTGTGCACGCATGTGTTTAGACGGGTAACTTTAGCCTCTCAGTGGTGACAGGACGGGTAGATTATTAAAACCAGTCTTGCGTTTGCGATAATCCCAATATATGAGTTTTGCACCCTTTGAATGTGCCATTTACACACTTTTGATTGTTTTTATAGCGTTCAGGAGTATTTGCACAGACCTTTTTGCTGCTGCCCACAAGTGAAAACACTAGTTTCCCTTCGTTTATGTTTATGAAGCGTACCGCCCCACCTGTGGTAAAGGATGACCCAGTTCCAGCCCAACTTTAATTCATGCGGCTTCACTTTCCAGAAGGTATTGAAGTATTCACATTTGGCGGTTTTATAAGATCCCGCTTTTGGCCAAATCTTTCAGGATACATTCGAATGAAACGGCAGTTTACGGAGGGGAAAAATGTTGGCTCTTTAACGGGTGCTGCTAACACTTCAAATAATTTCATATTGTGTCAAATGTTCGGGCTCCCGTTAGAGCGAAAGACTCTAAACTCTTCCATATGCTCGTAATGAGAGAAGTCTCGGTAATTATGCCGAAAATATGACCCACGTTACTTTTCGTTCAGTTACCATCGGAGCAGATGCCATAACTGTGAGGAAGACATCCCATCTGCCTCAAAAAAAGGCATTTTCTGAGTAATCCAGTCTGGTTATGCAATCTATCCAAACCTATGTCCTCACCTGCGAGAAACCAAACGTCCGCCACTAATGACTAGTGTGGTTTAGCCGAATGGACAGAGGAAGGATGGTGTCAAAACACAAAAATAGGGGGAATTTCTTGCTCTTTCATATTTGTGGTGCAGCCCTGTGGATATAGTGATGTAGAAAATAGCATTCAACGAGTGAGTGTGTGCGAGTGCAAATATCAAGGCGCAGTCCAAGATGAAAATAAATGCAGATAAAACCGCCAGATGCATCAAAAGCTGGAAAATGTTTAGGGTAAAATCGATCATTTTTATATAGACACAAATCTGTTGGAGTCTTGAACATCTTAGCAGGCGAAAGTAGCAGTTTTCTGCCGCGTGACTGTCTGCGTTTGATTTAAACGTCCATTTCGCTCATTCGTTGGAGAATCTCAACGCAGCTGTCTGTTTTGTGTCAGCTTACAGACGCTTAACTTTGGCGAAAACCCGAACATTTGAGTTCAGTTATACCTCTACGTCTTTCCCCTAGTGTGTGTGTTCTTTATTTCGTCTTTCTCTCTTTCTTTAGAAACAATAAAGCCGTGCGTCTTGGCTGAAGGATACTTTCACGGCGTAATGAGCACTAAGTAGGGGTAAAAGAGACGAGTGCGGTTTTGGAGCACACAGACCCACTTCTGAAAGCGCTCTACAAAGGCAAGGCCCAGTCTGTTTCAAATATCTGCCTGCCACTGGAATCCCAAAGACATGGGCGTAATTCTCGATTGGACTTATAAAGATCTATCATTTCGTTTTGTACGGATTAAGGTTACGGCCTGAAATGGGCGTGTTGGCCTTTGGCCTGTTGTTGTTCCTAACTCTGGTTTCTGGATGGTTTCTATGTGATTTTTAACAACAGTTTAACCACAAACAGTTTAGCAAATAAAACTTTTACATTGCCAATTGTAGCTTTTATTTATTATGGATATTAGTTTCAGTCTTTTATGTACAGCGTGGCTTGTACGATATCAAACGTCTAGGAATTTATTTTGGAAGCTTATAGATGCTTGATGAGTTGCTAATTTGAGCTTGATCGATATTTAGAGAGCAACAGTGTCCCGATGTCGAATTAATAATGGAGCTGAGAACATAGATTGCACATGCAGACTTGTTGATATTTCATTAAAGCTCAGATATTTTGTTGCAGAAAATTATTAAATAGCAGCTGATTAGATCAGTTTGACTTGTCTGCTAATCAGTTTTGGGGATTTACTGTAAATATTAATATTACTTTTTCTTAATTTGTGTTTTTATTGCTACAAGACAAATCTATTGAAATCTTAACAATTGAATGGCCTTAATGCTCTCAGCTGTGTTCTTTTCAGAACTTCCGAAAATCCTTCTTTGAAGGATTTATGAAGGTCTGAGCAGGTTTCATGTCGTGCTTGACAAGGATATTAATTGGGCAACGAGGAAGCGACTAAGAACAACACAGGATGTGAGAGTGAAACACTGAGGTTGGTGCATGGCTACTTGGGGGAAAATACCCAGCAGCAGATGTTCCCTAGTTTCTCATGGCCTGATATATAGATCACGGACCATTTACATTTGCATATTTATGCCTCCCATTTGCTCATTTGTCATAAATGGCCCAAACTAGGTTTGTCGTAATTCACCCATGCGGTGCAAAGTATCCACGGCAGAATCAGTTGCTATCTTTTATTGTTTATTTCCTTCACTACAGACTTTTCTTAGACAGATCCAGAAAAGAAAATGTAACTCAATGACTTCTGGAAGCACTTCAGGTTTTTGAGGATTAAACACACGTTGCGGTGGTGAGATACCCTGACCAAAAATGCTCTTGTGTCATGGCGGAGTGTAATTGTCTTGAGCGTGTGTTATATTTCAACCTCTGACAGTTCTTCGCCACGCAAGTTTAAATTACAGTTTTCCCCCTGTTTTTGGTTTGGTGTCATTGTATTCCTCACAGCCAGAGCGTGATTTACGGTTTTATTTTTAATGTGCTGCAGTGTTGGCTCCACGGGCCAAGGTCAGCGCAGTCACGCTCGCCGGGGGAAGAGATGGATGATGTGTTTGTATATTACCTGACAGTCTCTTTGTTGATTGGATATTTTCCGTTGAGCTACATTTAATCCGATCTTTCACTGCATCTGTCTATGAGGTCATGGTAGCAGCGCACTCTGTAACAGAGATATCGCCCTTGATGGAAAAGGACATGTGGATGAAGTCATAGCTCAGCTTCAGAGCGCAGAGGACTGTTTTCAGTGACAAACGTTATCTCGGGGAGGCTGAGAATTACGACGCAGATTCACTAAAAGGCGTACTTGGCCGGTGTGAGGCAGAATATCTGAAACCACCAGTTGATCATGCATGTAAGAAATTGTGCCTTATCAGCTATCTGCTGAGTTATAAGTTCTTGCAGTTCTAGATCTAGAAGTCAGAGCTTAAAAATAAAGGTGCTTCACGATATGACCTAAATGGTTCCATAAAGAACCTGAAGAACCTATTGACAATCCTTTCTGATTCTCAAAAGGGTTTTTGGGGCAAAAGAAAGGTAAGAAAGATCGAATAAGGTAATTATAAAAAGGTAAGAAAGAGATGGTTCTTTGACTGAACTTTTTTCTATGGAATTGCTGTAAAAATCCTTCATTTCTAAGACCGTAGATCTTGTATATATTGTATATATTTTGTAGTTGTTAGATTAACAGAGATGCTCTGTAGAAAGGAAACAAACCTTTGCAACTACTTTTATGAAAGGTAATCTACACGTTTATTTTGACAGTGTTTAATACATCCCGACTGTATCCTGACTAAGTTTACTTCAAACCATTGCCCTCAGTGACCTTACTAGCAGAGAATGATTCAGACCCGCTTTTATCCCTCCCTGAGGTCCAGCCGTATTTCACACCTCTGTCTGTATTTCTTCAGCTTGTTTGTGGACTTGAACACATCCAGATCATTGCACAACCCTAACAGCGAACACCTGCATGCGTTTCACTCACCAGTTTCCTCTGGTTGCTGAGGCAAAATGTGCAGATCTGCTTGGGCTGCGAGTTCTCCGAGTCCCTGCTTGGCGAGCCGTGGTGGTGGTAGAAGTTAGAAGTCGAGGGCCCTCCGCTGTGGCACGGCTGTCCGTCTCCGCAAGCTTCGCCCACCAGGAGCACGTTTCCCAGGTGGGAGATGTAACTGGACGCCAACCGTAAGGTCTCGATCTTGGACAGCTTCCGGTCGGCAGGCTCCGTGGGGATGAGAGTCCTCAAAGCGGTGAAGGCCGTGTTTACACTGTTGGTGCGATCCCGCTCCCGTGCGTTGGCTGCGTTGCGTTGGCGACCCTCTGGCAGTGGACCTATTAGGTCCACACAGTCGGGTGGCGACCCTATCAGCCGTGCACCACCTCCTACGCCAGGTTTCCGCTTTCTTCCAACTTTAAGTTCGTACCCCGAGGAGTCCAAGCGAAAAGAGCGGTCGTCCGAGCCTGAGCTTTCACTGCCATTTTCATCATCCTCTGACATCATTGAGATCTCTGAATACAGGTAACGGCTGGGAGCCGGTCGCACCATCGCGAAAGACATCGCTGAAACCTCCGAACCTCTCCACGCAGATCTCAAATGTTGCTTGCAAGACTCTAGAGTTCGTAATGCATGGATCTCTTAGCTTCAGAACCAATCCTGCACTTGTTTGCTCTTTGATTAGTCCTCTAGTACAGTTATGCGCTCTGGTATTACATTGCTTTGCCACTACGGACCCTTTGAAATGAGTTTTCCTTCGCTGTCAAGACTTGGAGAATTGATCCTAAAGGGTTGAACTTGTTGTTTGTCCTCACTCACATCCCATCTGAGCTGAAATCCACGTCTTGCTTCCTCAAACTCACACGCGCACTCCTTCTCCGGTTCTCCGTCCCTGTGCAGCGCTGGCTCTCCCCCTGAGCAGAGACCCACGTGTGGTTTCACTGAGTGTTTCAGTATGGTTGTGCTTTATAGGTTGTGGGTGTGTCTGGTATGATTCCTCCCTCTCTCTCTCTCTTTCCCTCTGTCCATCCCTCTCTTTTACTGCTTATGCAAATACCCCAGCTGGCGGCTCAGGCAGGGAGCAAAGTGGTTATATACAGCTATCAACTTCAGTTTTTTTAACTCCCAGTTAATAATGGCCTTTCTTTTTTTTCCTTCTTGCTTGCTTGCTTTAGTGGTTTAAAATCGTTTCTTGCTTTCATACTCGTATCTGACTACAATTTTCTGTCATATTTTCCCTCTGCTTGCTCACTCTCCCTGCTTGAAGTTTGTAAAGTTTCCTTTTTCTTTCTTTCTTTCTTTTTCTACCTTCATTCCTTCTTTACTGATTTAAATAGTTTTTACCCTTTCTTCCTCTTTTTTTTTCTTTGTTTCTTTCTTTAGTTTTTCTAAAAAGACCCACATGTCGGAGTCGGACCTTTTCAGGGCCGGTCTTTTACAGTGAGTCTGTAGTCCCATGGTTTGTCTTCCACTCTGAGTCAGTGACTGTCCGGTAGCTTGATGAACTATGTTGTCCGTGAAGATGAGTGGGGTTATCTTACATTTTAGTAGATTCCCGGTTTGTCTGGCTTGACCGGTTTAGTCACGGGAGGGAAAAAGCAATATAACATCATCCCACAGGACCATAACTCAGATCGTAGCACCTGTTCTTCTCTTAGTCATTACCACCAATCACCGGTTTATGATAAAATGAAGATAATCCCTCTGAGAACCAGTTTTTGGTCATGTTGTGTGGCTATATAGGATCTTTTTGAGAATAACTTTAAGGGAAGTTTTATGGTCTTGCTTAGCTTAACTATGGAAGTTTGAAAAGGTTGTCTGAACTTATTATATATTCTGTCACGCTTTTGTAACTTTATAGCTGTAAGTCATTAAAAATATTGTTCCCCAAACATATCAGCTTGACTTTGCTGTCTTTATAGGTTTCTTTGAGGGGAAAATTGCACAAGACCAGCATGCTATTTCTCTTAGTTCAGGTCTTTTCTCATTCTAATGTTTAAGGCATATTTCTGTTGTGTAGGTGAATAAAATGGCGTAAGGTAAAAAACAAAATACATTTCCATGCAACCCAACCATTTGATGGATTAAAAGTGTACTCCTTGATGTCATTATAATTTCAACTCCTATTTACCCTCTGGAAAATATGAAGATATGAATGGTGGCTTGTCATTTTTCCCCTTTAATTTTCTCTAGATTTCATATTTTTGACATTAGCTCAAGACTAGTCTGGTGGCGTAACGATGTGGTTTTTGTACTATTTCTCTGCGAATGGCGGCTTGAGATGGAGATGATGAAAAAGGCATTTTGAGGACGTGGTAAATCCATATTAATGCCGTCTCATGTTTAGTTTCTTTGAACCGCAGCCTCATTAATAAGTGATGCGAGTTAAAGGCCAGACGGGTATCTGATTTTCGGCGTTTGCTCGTGGTCAAAACCACAGGAGAGGCGAATCCTCTCAGACACTCGCTTCCGTACCTTTTGGCCTCATTTTTAATTCATTATTTGTTGTTAATAGTAGCAATGTGTACCTTTTCAGCTAGACTATACAGTCTTTTCCTTTTTGAGGGGAATTTATTCATTAATTCGTTCCCCGAACGGTCATTTGAAGCACATCGTCATGAAGAACAGGAACGTAACACTTAACACCTGAAACTTGCTTTTTCCTTAAATTTAAGATGGAAAACGTTCCCAGTCTGTCGAGGCACGAAGCCTTTGTGTTTCATGTTTTCATTAATGAAAATGGTTTTGTTAATGGCTGCTGCGAGCGAAGAGATTTATATTCCTCTGAGTGGGAGAGCACTCTTTAATTTTATTCTTGTAAAAGGGAATTTTGACCTGGTTTAACTAGCAGCAGTAAATCACTAGTTGAGTTTTTAACACAATTGTATTGAAATAATGTTTTCCGCATGTCGAAACATGTACGGTTATCCTGTTCCGAATGGATTTTTCCTCCTCTTTTCTGTTTTTTAGGGCAATTGGAATAAAACCTTAAAGATGTCTTTTTTCCTTCTTGAAACCAATTTTGAAGTTGAATGGCTTTACCAGTCACTATTCAGACATATTCACTCCCCAGACTAAAAAGTATCGGTTGCACTTCTGCAAAGATGTGTCTTCATGAGGAGGCGAGCAAATGCTTCGCTGTGAAAGCGTCACTGTTTTGAAGTCTCAGTTATTGTTGAGTGCTTGCTTGTGATGTGAAGGAATCATTTGGTTTGAGCTAATTTGCTTGGTATTTGTAAATAACTTGACTAAGAAATTGGTTTAGGAGTCAGACTTCAGGTGAGTGAAATATTGGAATCATAACACAATACAACTATGTGAAAATCTGTTGAGTGGCTCTTCTAAACATAAATATGAATGGTGAGTTGAATCAGTGAGTATAATTTACAATCAACCATTAAAAGATTCACCCAGTGCTCATTTTTTGTTCTTATTTTCTTATTTTGAAAGCATCATCAATAGTCAAATATTGATATAAGTTGTATTTCTTAATTTTATATTTCTGATTTAAAACATTTACAGTATTGTTTACAAGAAATGCTTAAAATGTAGTTGTTGTTTTTTTAAATATGCACAAAGGCTGCATTCATTTATATCCGTAATGTGAAATATTATTACAACTTGAAAATAATTGTTTTCTTAAGTATATTTAAAAATGTACTCTCTTGTTATGATGGAAAGCTAGATTATCAGCATCATTACTCCAGTATTCAGTCACATGGAAATATTAATATTTTTCATCTTTACAAATTTCACTTTACTACAGTTTCAACTTTACTAATTATTTATATATATATACATATATAAATCATACTTCTGAACAGCTTTTTTATTTGTGAATTAATATTTCACTTCAAAACAAGAAAACAAGGCCAAACCCCATGAGAGAGAATAAAACTAATCTTGTTTCAGATTTAAAACATTTTTTGCTAATGCATTGTGAAATATTGAATCATGGCTTGTATCATATCATGAGGTTGTTTTGCTATACCTTGCCCTTAAAGGGATATTTCATTGTGCTTCTTTTTTCCCCCCCTTAACTTAAAAGTTCATAAAATGATGTACTAACCTAATGAATGTTCTTTTTTCATATCGGTAGTTTTAGGGATTCGTTTTTCTTGACAGTCTTTTAAAAAACACGCTTGCGCTCTGCACCTGTTAGCAAGCTGTTTAGGTTTAATATTTAATCGAAAAGTAAGTGTATTTGTCACTGTACACAGTAGAGAAAGATGCTCATTCAGAGAAGCATTTATGTCTTTTAGTGTCATGGTCAGGACCGCAATGACACGGTAATATTTCTTTCCAGACCCCAGCTGTGACCTTTCAGTCATTAAAGCAAGAGCTCACCGCGGCAGTCCGTATATCCCGGGACGAGTCATTACAGGAACCGGGTCATAACGTGACGACATTAATTAGGGTCGAGCGAGACCACAGCAGAGATGGAATGTCTCGCTACCTCATAAAGATCAACCTCTAGGGTAACGAATGACAACGCTTGTTATCTCGCCGTTGGTTTGCTTAAAGCAAAGAAACGGCATCCCATCTGACTGCCATTAGCTCCCACTGACCTCCTCCAGCGCTCTGCGACATCTAATCCAGCAGAAAAAACGCTTTCTGGGCTCCGATCCTCTCAGGCCACAGAGTTTTCGGTGTTTGGTTAAACACCTGGGGTGCACCGTACTGGGATCGGCTCCTCGGATCCGTAAGCTTGTGGGTGGATTTGTCTGGACAGGTCCAAAAGAGCGGCTGTATTGCTTTCAGATCGGCAGAGACCTCCTAATCTAAGCCAGACGTGATCCGGCTCGCACACGCATGCAGGACCTGCTGAGGTCACAGAGACTATGACTTCAGTTAATTTATTCAAAAGAGAAGGCGGAGTCATGTGGAGGGAACAAATAAAAGCAATTAGACTGGCCGGGACCTTTGTTCTCATTGCTATTATTTTGACTTTTCCGTTGTTAAAGCGCTCCTGTTCTTTTTTATGACGTGTTTTCTCTCGGGTACATTTACAGTGCATAAAGCATATAAACAGGCCAGAAGTACAGAGACTCTGAGTTGGTTTCTTCCATTGTATTATGAAGGCCGGAAGACCTAATTGAGAGCAGTCCATCCACACATGCATTTTACACACGGCCACCGACTCGCAAAGCTCTTATTTTAACATTTGTTCCCAACTAAGCCACTTTTTTGTGTTTTTGAACATTTTTGCGGTTTAAAATTAATTTTGGGGAGGTTTAGGTTATGAGGTTACTGTAGAACTAGAAGAAAAGTTTGTCATGTTTATTCTTTGGGGATTGTACTGTGATCTTTACATTTCTGCATATGGAGAGTTTATTTGCAAAAACAGATACATGTTTTTGTTTTATTGTGTTTCTTAGTTAATTTTTAACCAAAAAAACCTACTCCAGCTTGATTTGAAATAAATTGTAATGCACAAAAACTGTTAAAAAATGACTTGCAAATTAACTCTTCATATATATATCTCAAAGGCCCTTCAAGTCAAAGTCAGTACAGTGCAATAATGAATTGTGCCTGTTTTTTGGTTCTTTTTTTTTTTATTTTGAATCACTGTTTGTACTCCATCACTTGTTCCACATTCTGTCGTTATTTTGACGAGTGTTTGCTTTTATTGACAATTTAATATGTTTTTTTACAACTCGAAATGAAGTGAGCAGCAAATGTGAAAAGTGCTGCGTTTTGGAGAACTCTTTGGGTCCGGCTCAGTTTCTCTTATTCCTTGCGCAGGATGCTTGGGTTTGGGTATTATTCCATGATCATTTTCCAATTTTGATTTTTCCAGCGAGTTGTTAGCGGTGGATGTTAGCGGCATACTAATGGCCTGCACACAGCTGCCACTCACCCAAATTCGCGCGCACGGGGATGCGGTGCGCTAACACGTCTGCACGCATTCCTGCTGCAGACGCATGGCCCTGTTTGGATGGACCTCATGGAAAGTGTGGATGTGGCAGCGTTCCACTGCGGAGTTTGAGTTTACTGGGATTATAAATGATCCCATTAGAGGGAAATGCAAACCTGCATTTGTGGGGAGGAGACGCAGGCTGCTCCGTCTGCAAATGGCTTGTCGCTCAGTGGCCCGTGCCGAGTGGGTAAGCCGTGGAACCGCTTCCATAAATCCCGACTTAAGCAGTTCTCCTGCCCGGTGCCCATCGAGAACCAGCGTCTCCTCGTGTTTAACGCCCTCCGTCAAATCAGCACTGCTGCTGGAAAATATTCCGTGCCAGCGTGCGATCATAAATCAAGGTACATAATGCACCTAAACACGTTATTGAATTTGAAATGGCCACGTTTTTCAATTTCAAGCTAGATTTCATAAATCGCCCCTGGAGAACTTTTACGTATTAGTTGATGATATAAATGCACCAGTTTTGAGAGGGTGAGTCATCGCTTCTCAAAGCAAACAGCAGAAATGCTCAGGTGTTTCATCACCAAGGCCCTGCTGGTGGAGAGCCAGATCTGTACACAGCAGCCATAAATGCTTTTTGCAACGTCTATGTATATGCTGTCCCTGAGTATTGTTTAGCCAAGATTCAAATATGGATCCCCACACGCTTAGCTTTGAAAGATGGGTTAGCCAAGCGTGGTTGGTAACCAAACAGTTAAAGGTAGACACTGACCTCCATAGAAAAATATACTATAGGGTTACCATCAAAAGTTTGTTTACTAACTTTCTTCAAGATATCTTTCTGTGTTCAACAGAAGAAAAAGAACTAATTGAGGTTTGGAACAAGTTAAAGGAGAAGTTCACTTTCAAAAAAACTTTTGCTGATCATTTACTCACCACCATGTCATCCAAGATGTCCATGTCTTTCTTTCTTCAGTCGAAAAGAAATTAATGTTTTTGACGA
>JAUCMT010000160.1:17924106-17965801 GCA_032357475.1 Enteromius thamalakanensis
CATTTTAATACATCAAATACAAAATAATTCCAAACACTATCAAATGCTAGGGGGAATATATACAACTTCACACAAAACATTGAAAAACAAACAAGCTTGCACAGTTCTTACAGCTTTTTGTTTTCTTGAGGGCAGAAAGCCATAAGCAAAATTACTGTATCCGTTACAGTCCCGATGACGTACATGACACCGGAAGCATTGGCGCTTTATCCGGAAACTTTCAGTCAGAGGAGCTCAATGTGACATTTTGGAGCGATTCTTCTTAACTGTTTTAGAGGAATTAGAATGTTTCTCACAACTGTAAACCGTGAGTACATCTATAATGATAGTATATACAATATGAAACTAAATATCCACAAAACGTCATTGTCAATATAACTGCAGGCAAAACGTGTAGACTGCAGAGCATAAGCATCGAGTAACGTTAGCGGCTAATAATTAACGTTAGCTAGTATTTTAATGCATAAATGTGCATCTGCACATTGATAAAATGTCAATTAAATGTTTTTACTATTACAAATATTTGGTTTAAATGTTACTTGGTGATTATGTATTAATAAACACGTCATAATTGTTAGATGTCGTTGCTAATTACTTTTACTTTGTTTTGTTTTGCTTCCTCTTTAAATCTCAATCTACGTTAGTTGCCAAGAGCAAATCTAAGTGAGTATAACCACATTTTCATTGCACTTGTTTATATATTTAAACTGCCCTGTACTAATATGCAAGACACATTGCTGCCGTGTTAAGGTCTTGAATATTATAATTTTGACATTATTAAATGTCAAACGGAGAGCATACAGAATAATACCTTTAATTGTATAATACTGCTATTTGTTCTGCTGCTAAACATTATACAACTGTTACATTTAACTTGAGCACTTTATTCTAGTAGGTCTTTGTAAACACTCAATATAGTTCCTTTTCCTTATTTTATGACAAGCACATTGAAGTTATTGCTTTGCATTTACATATGGCTTATTGTGTTGTAGAACATTGCTGGTTCAGATGGTGAGTGCAGCCGGCACAGGTTACTGTTTTAACACAAAGAGGGGACGATTGAGAGACAAACTGGTTTTGCGAAAGCATGACCCCATAGGTGAGGTGAAGAGTTTATGTCATTGTAAGTGATATTGTAACTCTTAATTGATCTCTGAAGAACCGTAAATATGATGATCACTTTGAAGGTTCCCTGTTGCAAAGTGTAGAGCTCTTTAAGTAAAAAAAACATAAACACTCCTCATTATACTGTTTGTTTGATAAATTTTTATTTTATTTTATAAATGTAAAATATTAAGTAATTATAATAATTTAATCAGTTTCTATTAAAAGCACATTTCTTATATTACATTGCTAGAAACCAGAAAGCTTTGTAGTAAAAGAAACAAGAAGCCTGAAACCTTTGAATATTTTTTTTTTTGCAATAAATGTCATTCTGCAGTTGTTTTACAGAGAATATAACTTTAAAACCCTGAGCAAGTCTGTCACAACAATCTCATATAAATAAATTGTTTATTTAATTTGCTCTTGGTGTTGGTTAAAAATAATATGTTTAATGCATGTTCACACTGCATTAATTAATATTTACAACAAATGTTGAAAGCAAAAAAAAATTGGTTTTAAAAAGTATTAGTAACTTTTAAAATGAACACTGAGTATTAATAAATGCTGTAGTCGAAGAACTGATCATCGATAGTTCATGTTAGCTAATATATAAACTGCTCTCAAACAATTAATTATGATAAATCACATGTATGCTGTTTATACTATGTATATGTGTTTTTTATTATTATTATGTATATATAAATACACACATGCATGTACATATTTCAGAAATGTTGTTTATATATTCAGTATATTTATTAATAATTTAAATTATATGAACATAAATATAAATGTAAATATATACTGTATGTGTGCATATTATTTATGCATAATAAATGTTACACAGAACACAAACATATGCAAACAAAAACTTTAATTTTTGATATAAGTAATCGTGATTAATTGTTTGACAGCACTAATATTAACAAATGAAAAATGTTCAAAAAAATATTTTTCCATACACATTTTGTTTTTCTTTCTAGCACTGTTAATAGACTAAATAATTGTGAATTCATAGTGTGCTTTTAGTAAGCAGAAAGATAAGGTAAACATATTTGGTAAATATTGCTTTTTAAATCAACATATTAATTTAACATGCTTCGTCTGACTGCCCTGCCAAATGTTCTGTGGATGCAAGTTTTAAAACCACTGAGGATGTGTACTCCTTAACAAAGATAATAAAATGTACCTTCAATATTATCTTCAATAATATCTTCAATGCTCCTTAACTTTAAAACAACACAACCACAAACTTATTTTTGTGTTGTCTTTAGATGGTTTTATTCATGTGTTTTTGTGTCTGTTTATATTTTAGTTAATGTTTTAATGTTTCTCTCTTCATTTCTCTCCACAGTGAACAAACATGTTCTGTTCATTGAGAAGAAGAAGATACGATCTCTTTAAAAAAACAAAAAATGGGAGAAACTCTTTTGATACAGACACTGAATGTTATTAGCATAAAACAACTGCCACAGTCTGATGATCAACATCCAGCATATGCAAGTGTAACTAAACAACTATGAAGGAAGAAGATTTACATCAAAGTAATGACCCTGCATCAATGCAGCTGTGGATGACTGGTCTAATGAGACCAGAAAGTAGCTGTACATCCTGTCAGGATAATGTGCTGTTAAGGCCATTACAATAAGTGTATTATGTTGGATTTGTTTGGTTCTTTTGTTTTCTTTTTTGTACCAAGTCAAAATTTTGACCTACTGCAAACAATGAACCACCTACTCAATGACAGATTGCTTTAAGCTGAAGTGGATTTACTGGAATAATTAGCCTTCAAAATGTGTTTAGCTGGGGGAAAATTGTTCAAAATTGTTTAACACAAAAATAACAGCTATTTAAACATAAGAAATCAACTGTGCTGTCTGTGCCTTTTCTTTTCCTTTTGAACATACATTATTTTATTTTCAGTGGTATTTAAACATTATATGTCATGTCATTTACAAATAATGCCAGGAAATTACATTATCTAGAACCATCCAGTACATGCCATGGTATTGTTTATTATACAAACTAATTCTGTGGACACTGTGCACAGATTAATGGTGTTGTTTTTAAGCCAAGGGTCACCTTCAGAACAGTTCAGTTGGCAGATCCTTCTGAAATGGAAAAGATGTTTGAGTGCCGACAGTTTGTACAGACACAGCTGCGACAAGGTTGGCTCTCCTGGCCATCTCTTCCAGTGGCATTGTGGGATAATGGGCCATGTAAAAAGCCAGAGCACCAATGAAGCTGTCACCTGCTCCCTGTAAAAATAAATATAATATTAATAATAATATAACTCAGTTTATGTCATTTAGGTTAATGCTTATAATGTGGAAGAGAAGAAAACTTTGCATCACAATTTGGAGAAACAAATATGACAGCAGGGGGTGCCGTCATACTTGTTAATGCCAGTAGGTCCAAAGGTTGTAGCTTGTACAACAAATTTGGGAAACAAATTGTACCACGATGTACCAATTGTATCGAGTCAATCTTAAAATAAATATTAAACTACCAATTGCTCATGATAATATTTAGTGATGATGACATGACTTTAATTCTCTATTTGTGTCGTGCGTTTGCGGTTGTGCAAGGTTTGTGAGTAAGTCTGTAGCTGCTGACTTGGGCACAGGTCACAAGGGTCAGAGTGAAACAACACCCATTCTTTAAGCTTTTCTTGACCCCTGTCAGTGACTTAAGATCGCCTTCTGTCTCAAAGTCGTGAAGATGACTGTTGTGAGTTGAGCACTTGCTGAGATGTGTAGCATGACATTTTTATGTGTGCATTTTTTTTGCTCTACTACTAATTCATTTCAGTATACTCTGTGAAAATTTATTTTCGGGTGAATCTGATGTAGCTTGACAAAATGTTTTAGTCATATCTTAAAACTTAAAAGTACATAATTGCTGAATTATGAAAATTAAATAAATTGCACAAAAACTGCCTATATACAGTGCTGTGCAAAATTCTTAGGTCACTAGTATTTTCATCAACAAAAAATGGTTTTAAGTCAGTTGTTTCTATCTTTTGTGGTAGCGTGTATTTCCGTACATTTCCAAACCTTATTTTTGTCATTTATTGTAATAATGCATTGAGATCATTGTCTGACAACAGCCAGTGCTCCACACAGAGATCTGATCTGATTATTATCCATTCTGTCTGGAATTACATACTGTAAAGTAACAGTAACTAATATAGACTAAAACCAGAAGAACTGTGGCAACCTGGAAAGCTACCTGAAAAACTATGGGCAAGTGTAACTCTGAACAGAAGCTGTTTTACCAACAACTGTAATACCAAATATTTATTTGATTTAGATAAATTGATAAATTGAATATATCATTATTTTGAAAGCATCCTCATTTTTCAGCATTTTTACACTAGTTTCTAAAGATTTGAACAGCACTGTAGCTTTGCAGGTAGGTTTTCTTCCTTCTGGATTTAGCCTGACTCAGTTTGTTCTGTTACTTCATGTCATTCCAGACAGACTGGATGATGATCAGATCAGATCTCTGTGTGGGGCACTGGCTGTTGTCAGACTCCTTGTGCAGACAATAATCTCACTGCATTATTACAATTAATGACAAAAATAATGTTTGGAAATTTCCAATTGCCACGCTACTGCAAAAGATAACCAGCTTAAAACCATTTTTTGGTGGTGAAAATACTAGTGGCCTAAGACTATTTCACAGTACTGTACATTTATATTTATGCATTTGGCAGGCGCTTTTATCCACGCTGCAGCTCTGGTAGCTCTGAGTCTGACTCCTAGGCAGCTAATGAACTGATCAAATGTATACTGCTCCTTACATGAAATGTAAATTGCTTTTGATATAAATGGCTGCCAAATGCATAAATGGAGATGTAAGTGATGTTCACCGAAAAGGAGGCTGGTGGTTTAGACAGCTTTACATCTCTCAAGTGTCTATTTTATACAGTTCATCAAAGTGCTTCCCGTTTCTGGATACCAGAGTTCTGCTACATTATTTCCTGTTTTGAAACAAAGCAATGATTTGATATTATTCTCTGTGGAAAGTGCTGTTGTTTTAATAGTGTGTCATTTGAGAGTTGCAAGTGTACCAGGTCTTGAAAAGGAAAGCAATATTTAGTTCTTGTTTAGAGTTGAACTTTAAGCTGAATGAAGGTGTGAAGGAAACACCCAGTCTTTTTCATGATCATGTAAAGCCTGTTTTCACCACCCGGGTGAACCACAAAGGTTTTCTCATAAAATCATTTACATGGTACTTTAAATATCACTTGTTTATCTGGGTTGGACCCGCGAGATCAGATGTGCCAGTGACGCATTAGATGTTTGCGGTGCACACTGAATGTAGCAGCCCCATTCTGAGAAGAGGACAAGTTCATAGCGTTGACTTTGAGTTTAGCCTTTGCTGCAGAAATTAGTGTCTCTCTGAGGTTGTTGTTGTGGCCGGAGTCCAGCTCATTTACACTGGCTGTGGAAGAGCCTTCCAAAACCCCAGTCACACATCTCCCCTGCAGCTAAATACAGGCCCGAGAGACCCCACAGGACAACTCCCAACTACTGAGCCCCCAATTAGAGACGGCCATCGCAGCTGACAGAGCAAACCTTACCTGCATTAATTATCTGCACTGTGGTTAGCAAAATTAAGATGGGAGGAATAAAAAAAGAAGTTTGGAGTCATAAGATTTTGGAATGTTTTTAAAATTATGAACCTGGACCACAAAACCAGTCTTGAGTCGCTGGGGTTTATTTGTAGCGATAGCCAAAAATACATAGTATGGGTCAAAATGATTGAATTTTCTTTTTTGTGAAAAATCCTTAGGATAGTAAGTAAAGATCATGTTCCATGAAGGTATTTAGTCAATTTCTTACTGTAAACATATTAAAACTTAATTTTTGATTAGTAATATGCATTGCTAAGATCATCATTTAGATTTTTCTGTACCCTCAGATTTCAAATTTTGCATTTAAGTCAAATATTGCCCTATCCTAACCAATCATACATCAATGGGAAGCTTATTTATTGAACTTTCAGATCATGTATAAAGCTCAATTTCAGAAAATTAGTACTTATGGTTTTGTTGTCCAGGGTCACAATTGTGTTTACCAAGGCTGCATTTATTTGTTCAGAAATACTGTAAAAACAGTAATATTGGTGTCACAAGCTTCACTGGATTTGCGCTTGGAAACCTCCAGAGGGCACTACAGCCCAGACTATGTTCTTTGTTTATCTGTCTCTCCGTTTCCTGTCAAAGGACGTTTATTATGAACAGTTGTCTCCACCCACCTTGTCTGTCGCTATGGCCACCCATTAGTTTCTCCACCCCATTGCCTTGTTCTGACTTGTATTTAAAGACCCATTTGTGTTTGGCACATGGCTGTGTGCATTTACCCCTTTGTAAGCCTTCCGTGTTTCCAGTATTCCCTGTGTTTTTCCGTGTTCTCACCTCGGATTATCGTTCTCGACCTTGCTTGCCCCCGGACTCTCGATCTTGCCTCGCCCCATTGGACTACATTAGCCGATCGTCTGACCACTGCTACGCCATTTAGATTATTCTATTGTCTGTGGCTTTGATGTCCCTGTTTGCTGTTGATCGACCCTGCTTGTTTCAACCCTGAGTATTATAATAAAGCAGTTGCGTTTCGGATCCGCACGCCTCCCGCTCTCCTTTGTTACAATTGAGATATATTATTATGATTTAAAATATATGTTTTTTATTTGGTTATATTTTCAAATATAATTTATTTCTAAAAACCTGTTTAGAAACAATTATTAACAATAGAAATAATTTGTAACATCATAAATATCTTTTCTGTCCCTTTTTACCAGTTGAATGCACTAATGCACAATTCTTGGATAAACAAGAACCAGTCATTTTCTTCAGAACATTTTGTTTATATGATTTATTTCTCATGTGTGCAGAAAGACGTCCGGGATATCTTCACACCAATTCATTTTGAGGTGAAATATGAACTTGGAGAGCACCGTGTGCTGCAGAGGGACTCCAGAGGCTTGCCTTCTCTCAAACCTGTCCTACAGCAGAAGGATGAACACGGCAACGTTGTGAAAAACAAGGTCTGTTATTCTTAATTTCTCAATCTTTTTTTTTTAATTATCTTAATCAATTTCTGTTGCCACTTTATTATTGTATGTCTCAGTGTGTCTTCATTTCTATCTTTCTGTAGACCATGTTTGCCAGATATTGTTCCTGGGAAAACTGTTCGACCAACCTGCAGGTTTCTGCTCATCTGGTTTTACAACAGTAAGTCATCATCATACTGTATATCCTACTGTATGCTAACTGGGTGAGTCTCTTAAAAATGATATTTAATATGATTTCAAATATACTTAAAGGACAATTGCACATATATATATATATATATACACATTGTAAAATCCCTGTAGAACATGCTGGACATGTATACTGTTATCCAACAGCTTAAGCTGTAATAGATATAGTTTTCTAGAGTTGTTTTCCTAAGTGCATAAGTACAGACCTCTGTAAATGTTCTAGTTGTGCTGGTGTTGCTCGTGACTAACAGGAGGGCTTTGGAGATTATCTGCTCTCCTCATGAATACAGCCATTAAAGCAGCCTGCACAGTAGCCAAAGCTTTATATCGACGCATTTTATGCATCACATTTCTTGGACTCACCCAAATGAGGCGAAAGCGTGAGTGTGCACATTAGCATTTTGGATCATGTTTGCAGCCGTATGCAAACTAATTTATGGACCCCCCTCACCCATTGGTGATAATACATGATCTGATTATTCATAAGGCTTGTGCGTGTGTGAGAGAGAAAGAGTGAGGGGGAGAGTGTCTTGTCAGTCTCCCAGATGCACCTGGTGCCTTTAGATGAGAAACATCAGGCTTGAGTCCTCGCTGCACAAGCTACACAGACACATGCAGGAAAAACACTGGCACCTTTTCTGATTGAATTCTACAGTAACGACTATTCTAAAATGAACATAAACTGATAAAAATATGTTTTACTATTTTAAGAACAATCATCACAATTATGGTAGTTCATTGATCAGAACAAATACTTTAAATCTGTGTTTTATTTTCAATTCGAATTTTACAATAGGATGAAATAAAGAGGTGTGCATCAATAACCATATACTTTATATATAATATACATTTATTTTGTATTTAATTGTATTGCACATTTGATATACAATTATTTTAAGGCCTTGTAAATATCAATTCCAATTATAATGCCAAATATCTCAACATTTAAAGAATGTAGACCAGTTATAATAAATGTTATAATTTTATTAATAAAGATAGACTAGGCATTTTGTTTTATTAACAACAAAGTCCCATGTTTTTTTTCCCCTGACTAATATTGGTCTTCCTTCATTTGGCAGCTTTTTTTAAAAGGTTCAAAACTTCAAAAGCTGTAAAAACATCTGCCAAAAAACAAAAGGCTATTGAATGTGATTAGAATTAAGCTTAAACCATAATAATAGCTATTATTTGTATCTGTATCTTTTCTTCACTGTGAGTTAAGAAGTATACAAAGGATAGAATTAAATATGGATTAATATTATTCATTCAAAAAATGGTTAATTTATGTTTTAATGAACTGTTTTCCCAACAGGTCCTTCAAGAACATGCGATACTTTGCCCTGGGCAGTGGAAAAAGCATCATGTTAAACACCACACTGGTCAACATCGGAGATGATGCTTTTCTACCCAAACTTTACCTGAGGTTTCCCAGCAACCTGCATTTCATCAAAGTGCTGGAGGTGCTTCAATTTGTTTGGTTTCATCTTAGTTATCTGACAGCCAGCTTTTAGCTGTTTTCTGAAGCACTTCACTTGAATTTGGCCTTAGATTTGCTTTAATATTTGTGGTTTTATTTCAGGAAGACAAATACATCAGCTGTGAAATCGCAGAGGAGAATAAAGTGGCCATTGGACTGGACTGCAACGTTGGGAATTTGTACATCCCCCCATTCGCCAAGGTAAATGTCTTTAGCAACGGAAATTTGTTTTGTTTGTCACTATGTCTTGGAATATAAACACCTCTGTGCTTTCTTCCAGATGAACATTACCTTTTTATTAGATGTGATGCAGAACAGCAGCGCGGGAAACCTTAGCATTAACATCAATGCGACGAGGTGAGAGATGAAGCTCTAGATTTGAGGAATGCATTACAAAGGATGGTTTACACAAATACATCTGAGCCAAATGTAAACATTTGTGGAGAGCACCTCGCTACTGCTTACGGTTGTAAATTGAAACGCAGAAGACAAACAAAGGCATTAAACAGCTTGCTCAAAGGTTTTGTGTGTTTCCAGTGTTACTGTTAGAAACAAGAAAAACACTAGATTTAAAGATGCAAAAGCACATAGCCTATGTAATGAGTTCCTATAATGAACTCTCAGGGTATATTAGGTTGTACTCCAATAATTAAACTCATTAAACATTTTCCAACATATATACAATGACCCCAAAAAGCATTTGGACACTTAAACTGCACTTAATGTGACATTTCAATAGACAGGACACTATCAAACTAAAGTCGCGTCTGCAAATAAATGCTCCTAGAGCTTTCCTTAGAATTAACTTTACCTTTTTAAGAACCATTTTCTTGCATTTATGCTTTATTAAATAAAAAAAATTAGTGCTATCAAATGAACAATCACAAGTAATAGCATTTAAAAATAAATAAATAAATACTGTATATATATATATATATTTTTTTTTTATTATGTATCTATAAATACACGCACATGCATGTGTATATAAAAAAATCAATTATATGAATATACAACATTTTCACACATGCATGTGTATTTAAATATACATAATAAATATACAGTATACAGTGCACACACACATATTATGTAAACAAAAACTTTTATTTTGGATGCAATTATAGGCAAAATGACAGCACTATTAAAAATGCATTAATGTGAGAGCGTATGTGTAGCGTAAGTTTTCTTTAATAGTGAGAGTAAATCAGTCTAATGTGTGTTTTTCAGCGAGAACTTCGAGAACACTGATCTTCAGCATGACAATGTGGCTGTTCTTACGTTGCCCTTGAGATATGCAGTTGACCTCAATGTTCACGGGTAAATTGTCTGCTTATAAATGCGAATCCATAGATATCAGAAGAATAATAGGCCAGATTATGGGACTCTTCTCTTCATCTCTCCTCTGCAGATTTGTCTCTCCGACTACTTTTCTGATTGGAGAAGAGTCAGTGACGGTCGACTGCTATCCTGAGAAGTTCAATTATACGTACAAGGTATTTTAGCGCTCATCAGACAAACAACAATGTCATTAAGCTCTAATGAATCATTTGACATGGTTTGTTTCGTTACAATGTCTATTAACTTGCAGGTGATGAATATGGGTCCTAGTAAAGCTCTTGATACGAGAGTAAAGATCAGCTTGCCTCTGATGCTGGTGCCATACAAACACCAGCTAATCAGGATCAGCGATTTACAGGTGAGGTTTACATATGCAGTTATGCATTTGAGGTCAGTTCTAAAATCTGTGGATGCTTTTAGTCTGCAAGGATGCATTCAATTGATCAAAGGTGACTTTTATATTGTTACAAAACATTTGAAAAAATTGTATATACAGTGTGTATATTTTCATTCAAGATCATGTGACAGCTGATTGGAAAATTTAGCTTTTTCATCACAGAAGTAAATAGCATTTTTAAAACTTATTAAAAGTAACACATTTTAATTTGTAATATTTCACTAAATTACTGTATCTTTGATAAGTAAACACAGACTTGTGCATCCGTATATACACATCTTTTTCTTCGCATAAACTTAAGTTGTTTCTTGTCTTGCAGACAACTCTTGGGCATTGCTTCCAGAGGAACGATTCAGTACAGATTATTGATGACTGTGACGTCCCAGGAGCTTCCTTTATTCATGAAATTGTATTTTTTTTCTCCCCAAAAACCAAGCGCACAATGGTAAAATAACAGTCATTGTATTGAGATCTGGTGTGTTTAGCGTAAGTGTAATGAGAAGGTCTCACGCTCTGTTGCTCTGCAGTTCTGTGGTCCTGAAGATAAGACCTGTAGGATGGTAGAGTGTCACTTCGGTAACTTGGAGGTTGGAAAAGAAGTTACCATCTCTATGGAAGTGGAGCTCAACCCCAGAGTTCTCCATATGAGTCCAGTGAGTGTTTATTAGAGATGAGAAGAGTAATATGGGCCAGTCATACAATCTGTCAATCAACCACGTTTGAAAATGAAAACACACGTTTATTTCCTAAAGGGCAGACATGCTGTCATGATGATTCATGGCTCGATTGACCTCATTTCACCAGTGAAGGATGCCAACACCATCCTAC
Organism: Enteromius thamalakanensis; assembly: GCA_032357475.1. Taxonomy (NCBI): domain Eukaryota; kingdom Metazoa; phylum Chordata; class Actinopteri; order Cypriniformes; family Cyprinidae; genus Enteromius; species Enteromius thamalakanensis. The sequence goes on from JAUCMT010000160.1 coordinate 17,935,518, forward strand.
TAAAGAATGATGTTTTTGCCAGAGTAAGTAGTCTGAATCTCTGATGTAATAATTGGCGAGATGCTGCATTTACAGCCGTTTGTTGAACTTGAATGTTTGCAATGTTTCAGGTGTCATTGGAGGCCATGCACAGCTATAAGCCTGTGATGTCTGTGCAGATTTTTCTGATAGCATCCAGTCTGATCGTTGGACTGATGATTTTAGCACTGCTCGTCCTTGCGCTCTGGAAGGTATGTATCACATGATACTTTTTCCAAGTAAGACTTAATGTCAAATCCTCATGCTAGACTCTTAGGAAAACTGTTCATAACATTTCACAAAAAAATAGACCTGAGATATCTGAAGATCTGTATTTTAGAGATACAACATCCCTTAGAGGGTTTAACAGCATGCTGTGGTAAAAGTACCATGGTAGAAGATTGTGGTAAATGACATGGAACCTATTAAAGCAGTGCTTTTCTAAAAAAAACATCATACTGAAAATAAAAAATAGTCAAATTTATTAGATTTTTAAATTATTTAAATATGCATTGATGCATTCTGGTGTTTTCAAATGATTTATGCCACAAATTATGCGTCACGTTTCATTTTGAAGTCCAGATGTTCTGTGTATTTCACTATGCTGCATCCAGCTGCTTTTGAATGCAAGAATGTAGTTAAGAAACTTGTCTGTTTGGTTTTTGGTAAGGTTTTTAATCCAGTCCGATTATAGCGTTTTTAGTTATGACTGAACAGTCATTCAGTCAATCTACAAATGAGTACCCTACTAAGCAAAAAAAACAGCAAACAGTAAAAAATCAAACTTCTTGTGTTTGAATTTGAGACATACTTTTGCTTATAGACAATCATGCTTTTTCTTGCTTCTATTAGTTGGGATTTTTTAACCGGAAGTTGAAGGAGGAGAAGTTTGACCAGGACAGTTGGGACTACGTACCTAAGAAAGAGAGCGTGTCATAATAAGAATGGAAGGGACAAAACATGAAGGACTACTGCTCTGCTGACATTAAGAGCTGGACTCGTGATAACCTACGGCTACAAAGTGATGAAGAGACTCACAAAAGCATCAGCATTTTCTGTCAGCGGGATGAAGCCAATGCACTTTAGAGTCTGGAACATACTACATGTACACAATGAATCGCCCCGGGACTGTGCCAAGGGAGAAAAGGATTCAGAATGTACTGCTACAGAATATGACGACTCTGTTCCAAAACCAAGCGAGCAACCTTTGTAGGCAGCATTACTTCAGAGGCGGGTCCTAAAGGAGGAAGCATGGCCAAATTTTAAGGCGGCATTACAAATAAATGATATAAGGTGCAGTTCATGAGTTCGTATTCTGCCTCAATGTTTGCATAACGGAAGTGTTTCATCACAGGTTCGCCTATGATCACTGAACATATTGGCTAATGGCCTGCTGTAGAGGAGAAATTGCACTGCTGTAGCTTTTCTTACAAAGGTTATTCCTGTATTTATCTGAATGCCCAGAAGTTAGTACACCCTCCACAGAGGTGACACAGGATTTTCTGGCACATTCCATCACCCTTTCCGAAACAGAACATTGCTGCGATAGGAGTTTTCACACCTTTCGCATCACTGCAGTATCGGTTCTCCTTGCAAAAAAAGGAGGAAAAGACGCGCATTCTCTCTCCTCCCTAACTCTCGCTGCCGAGTTCAATAGTTAGAAGTTTAATGGAGGCGCCAGATGGAAGGAGCGAGTGTTTGCTGTGTGCTCTGGCTGGGTGCCATGGAAACGGGGCAAAGGAGGCTGCTGTTGTGTGTCTATACTGCACTACAGAAGAGTGACAGGATTGGCATGTGTCTGGCTCCCAGCCATTGCTCAAGAGAGTGTGTGTTCATTTATAGGACATGAAATCTACAAATATAAAGCATCATCACCTCTCACTCGTATGCAGGCCGATAGGGAATCCTCACGTGCACAAAGCTCTCAGTACAAATTCGAATGTTAGTCAAAAATTATATTCAATACAAAATATTTAAGGGTGTAGTTCAAAACATTTTTTAAAACATCACTAAGTTATTTTTAATAAATACGAAAATGGAAGGAAAAAAAAAAACAGTATACTTTCAGTTGAATTTAATTTCTCTTTTTTTGATTATGCAAAATGATTTTTGGTGCTATTTTTTTATTATTAATAATTTCTATATTTTTTATATTCTAGATTATAAAACAATTATAAATTATTTTACAAATCTCTTTTCATTAAATAAAAATAAATTGGCTTTGCCTGGGCTGGTGTTCACAGCATATAATATTATAATTATAATATTTAGATTTGGGAAAACATATTAGATGATCTGCTCGTCAGTGCTCTTTATATAAAATATTCAACAACAATAAATAACAAGTCTCTACAGTTCAGGGAATGGTGTACAAAAAAGCATTGTTGTTTTTTTTATTAATGTTTATGTTTAATTAATGTTAATGTTTTTATTTTTTTCTCCTGTCTTTAAAAATGATGCAACTGTTTGTAAAAAACATTGGTTTAATTTAATTTTCATGCACTGGAACATACTGTTTTTCTTTGTAATAAAATGTTCTATATAAATGTTAAAGCTTTGCTCTGTGTGGTTTCTCGAAGCTCTACTATCTAGCACAGTCTCTCTTTAATGTGGTTGTGTGTGTTCAGATACAGCTGCATTTAACCGGCGACTCCTCCGCCTCCTCCATGTCTGCTCCAAAGAGTGTGAGGAGCTGCGGGTGAACTCTGGAAAATAAACAGAGCTGTCAGGACATTTAAACATTACAAGGATTTATCTGATATACGCACACGTCCCTCCCTTTTTCTTAGAAGCTCACATTGTTCTGTTTATTCTGCTGTCACTCTTTCTGCAGCTTTAATAAGATTAATTGTTTTTTTTATCACAAGTTCTGCTCATATAATGTTTGCAGTGTCTTCAAACAACACGGCCTGTGCTTACACAGGTCATCTGAAGTTCATCTTCTGCAAGTATACAGTGACTACTGTTTTGCAAATAAATAGGGATGTAAATAATTCAGAGTTTTGAAATGGAAAATAGTTTTGTAATACTTTTAGTACACTGAATATGTGTCTTTTATGACATTGCAGTATTTGCCTTTTGCAAAAGACATTTAGGGTTGTGTATTACAGTGACTACCCTGATAGCACACATACAACTAGGAGACGTCTATTTGATGTCTGCATTTACATCTGCAAAATGCATTATTTAGGTTGCTTGCTCATCTGCAATATGTCTGGGACGTTTCCTTTTAGATTTCAAATAGACGTCTATTAGATGTTTACGATTTAGAATGAATGTAAAGCCAGATGTTTGTAGACAGCAGATGCTTTCCAGATCAAGAGATCTTTAACAGACATCTTGCAGACATACGTATGCTATCTGGGTAAAGTTGCCTCTATTATGGACCTTTTATGCTCTAAGTGAATGAAAACATCCTGCAAAAGTTTTAAATCTCAAAGTGCACCGTTATAAAAAGTTATTGTCTCTCAAAAGAAAAAGTCCACTCTGAATCACTGAAATGAGTCCCTAGTGTTTTATGTTGACGTCAACAAAGCTGGCCTTAATAAGTTGGTCTTATTGAAAATGCAAATTCACTGTTTGCCACTAGGTGGCGCTTTTGGTGCGTTAAAAGCTCAAACACTGCTTTAAATGAAATCAACCAATCACGGAGGGGGCTGGAAAATGAATCGTTGATTGAATCGTTTAGGAGTCGTTAAACAGATAAGGTAAAAATAAATTTTTACCCGGCATGCATGTAAACCAGTAGTTTGATACTCCCAAAACCAAAATATGAACCATTCATAATCCATGATGGGGGCACTTTGAGAGTTTTAAAGTCAGTGAAATAGATTCTAATCTATTGAGATTTTACCTTATCAGGAGTTCAGACGGTACCTCCAAGAGATCTCCGTCGATGTTCCAGGGGTATGTTCCTTCAGAGGAGATGATGGGCACAGTTTTTGAGTCGCACTCCTCGTTCTCCGACGACACGTCATCAGCCCAGTTTCCCTGAGAGCGAGGCCGCAGCTTCACGGCTTGTACGCTGTGTGTCTCAATAAACGAGAATCCAAACTGCAGAGGGATAAAGAACAATCTCTTATTTAATTAATGTTTCTCAATTACTAAACCTTAAGGAAAAACAAATATAGTGCATTAAATTCTAATAATGATGCGCCACAGTACCTTTTACTGAACTGCATTATTTGTATTTTATTGTTTTGCGTGGTTTATGTAGTGAATTGGTTTTATTTGAGGCTGTAGTGTTACTTTAGGTCCACAAGGAGGCAGTGATGAACAGCTGATCCTCGTCGGCTCACCTCAGTCCTGTGTTAGTGACCTGAAGTGAACCTGGATACAGAACCAGGCCAGGACTGGGCTTTCGGTCCATCACATCATGTATCGTTTTATTCAGAGGCCCATTTGATGTCCATCAAATTCTTAATTAGATAAATGGCTTAGCAGTCATTATAGGTCTTATGTAAATACCATTTACTTAATGTAAATGCACTAAATGTAAAGTATGTATATTAACCCAGGTGTTTTGGTGGAATAATACTGACTCTGACCCAAATCCTTGCTGCAGTCATGATGTAAAGCTTGACCCAGACAATGTGCATCAACTACAGGAATGTTCTTAATGTGTGATGAGTTCATATGCAAATTGATTTTGACTAAGTTTTTAACAAAAAACATGTCCAGTTCATATTGCACTTCGAAAGATAGGAAATTACATTTAGCCTATATTCAGTGTTTCTGCATTATAAAAATTATATTCATGCCAATTAAACAGAATTCCCTATACATTATGATTACCATAATGTTGTACATTTGATTTAGTGTTGTTGTTTTAGAAAATCCAATTATTCAAAGCGATTTTTGTGTTGTATGGTGTGACATAACATAACATACAAATAACATGTATCTTAATGTATCTTCATTCTTAGAATAGCATTATGTATGTATGTATTAAATAAAAATATATTAAAAAACAAAATGGGCTTAATGGTTAAACAAATGCAGTATATTATGTTCTATAGGGAAAATAGAAATAATGGGATTTTCTTCTACATATAAGTAAAATATGAGAAAAGTATCAGTTTATCTTTCTATATACTGTACAGCATATGTTTAAGCATTAAAAAAGATTTCTCTTTTAATTACAAAAATACTACCAGGATATATAAATATTTTAAAATGTACATTTTAAACTTTTTTTTGAAGTATGAATGTTTTCCTTTTTATTTTATTATTTATTTTAGACTAAATTTGGATACGTTTCCTGAGGCATTAGACTTTTTTTTCTTTCTGAGACTCAACCACAGTTAAAATAAACCTGACTTTCTACATGTAAATGAGGTGAACACACGCAAACTCTTATAAAATGGCCAATAAAGGACTATCGGTACAGCACAGAGACCCTGAAATTGGCACCGCTTTACTCTGCGGCACAATGACATCTCACGAGTGAAGAACAGTAGGTCAACGCCTCAACCTACACAGATTATTTATAGAATGTGGGTTAACAAACAGCACTAGATTGGATTGCTTAAGAAAAAAAAAAACAGGCTCTAAAATGGGCTAATCTGTATTACCCTGAAAAGTGTTTTGTAGGAAGCTGACAATCAGCGACTAATTTGACTTGACAGTATGCTAATTCTGCTTAAGCCGGGGAGGTTGTTAACTCCATTTGTGTGGGCTGCATTTGATGTGAGTGCAGTAAGATCTCTCAGTTGGCAGGTGAGCTCACCTGGTTGTTTGTGCTGCTGTATCTCTTCAAGTGCTTGATGAACTCTGACCTGGAGGTGTTTCCAACAGATATCAGTGCCATACTGCCATTGTTTAACCTGTGGTAGACAAAAAAGGTTATTCATGTTTATTGTGCTTAGGTTGTACATTTGTTAATAAAAGCAATGTGCCTGTCGTGTATAGAGAGTCTGTGGTGAGCATTATGACCAGAAAGCCAATTCAGCGTCGTAATAAGCCCACACTATTTTCATATGGAAATGAGAATTGTTTATTTAATAAAACCAGTTTCTCTTTTGTTTTACCACAGGTCTATAAATAGATGTAACTCACACTTGTACAGTTCTATATCCACACGTCAGAGGAAAATGTACATAAATGCTTCAAGGCATGAACAGGTCCTGATAGGATCTATAATACTATATATGTATATAAATGTTGGTTTGACCAGTGTTGCATTCTTGTTTTGCACTGTGTGCACTGTGTGCGAGTGTTGTCAAATAAATCATCTTAAAATAACTTTTACTAAAAGCTTTTGTTTGTATATACATAAGACAACAAAAAACAGCTAAGACAATAAAAACATGGTAAAATAATAAAAGAACTATATCTGTTATCTGTTTTTGCTAGTAAACTCTTCATACTGTATATATAGTTCATATGTACAAGTTATAATTTTGATTGGACACTTACATGTATGCATATATAAACATAGGCCTATATATATGTTACATATCGCAATTTTCTGCTATATATATGGAAGATATTTTGAAACTTGTAGTGACAAATTATACAATTTTGTGTGTCAGTGTGTACAGTATTCACACATTTATTAACACTAGCACATATTTTTGTCTCGATCGCAAGAGATGTAACAGTTGGCAGATTATTAAGATAGATAAGGAAGGCTCAATTTTTCTTTGAGAAGAAAAACTATTTGGAAATGAGGTCAGGAAAATATATATTCAAGATATATTTTCAGTAAGAACATCTTAATATTTCATTCTGTGTTCTTCAAATACATTTAACTTGTTAAAAGGTTGTTTCGAGTTTTTGTTTATAAAAAAAACAAGACCATATCCAAAAAAAGAAAAGATTTTTTGCAGGGCGAACTCTGTGACGCCTCCCCCATTAAAGATGCTGCTTACGAGAAGCTGAGCTTAACTTATGTTGCTCTGTAAAGACAGGAAGGTGAGGGGGGAGGTGAGGGTTGAGCACTCGTGGACAGATGCTCGGCCCTTAAGTCTACCCGGCCACTCCCTTTAATCAGAGTAATTATGTGCTGATTAGTCCAGTTAGGTGGCTTTGACCTTACGAGTCTGATCCAACCACTGATTCCAATCTTCAGGATTACACTGACCAACTCCAGCCGGCTTCACGCACCAAACGCCCACGACACGGGCCAGAAAACAGTCAGGAGACTCCGCTGGCCTTGCGTGTTGCTGACACACTGACCTGGTCTCAAGGTTTTACAGTCTACACTCACATCAGCTTACTTGCTTTTAAGGCGTACCGTCTGAAGGATTGAGGGCAGTGCTTTATTTGTACATTATGAGGTTTCAGAACAAGAACCAAGGCCGATTATTGGTGCATTAATACATAATCAGTGTTAAACAGAATCACCGGTTGCACTTCATTTTACACGACATGCACTTATAATGAACTAACAGTATACCTGTCTAAGAAAGTAAGTAATATAAAGTAACTACATGGGGTAAGGTTTAGGGCTAGTACCTAGTTATTACCTATTGTAATTACAGTACATGACTTACAGGACTGTACAATAAAGTGCTACCAAGTCAACACTGAAAAAAACGACATCTCTTCCACTCTATTGATATGTAACAAAGCCTTCAGGAACTTGAAATATAGATAATTTCACTGAACATGGTGGGACAGATCTGGTTTTAAGTTGTGATGGGCACTTGTAGTGTAGATTCAGTAGAACAGATGCACTGATATGGCGCTACATCATTGGTGGGGATTTTATTATGGCAAATTAACACATAAGTCAGATCATTTTGCTAATAATGAAGATTTAAAAACACAAAAACAGCTTGAGTTTGTGCGTGCAAATGTGCCATAAGGTGCGGTTGTTTTTGTTATTAATGAAACATATGTGCAGGTCATTGCCTTTCATTCAGAGGCATATTAGATGTAGATTATAAATGTATTTAAGGAGGAGGTATGGAGGAAGTTCTGACCTGGTGTTTGGGGCCAGACCCCTGGGGGCCATTGAGCACAGGCAGGGAATAGCCATGATGCTGATATTCAGGAAAAGACCTTGTCTGGTCTGCCAGGATCCATCCACACCTATTCAAGATTGAAGAAAGAGTGAGTTTTTTCATGTCCATATACTACTCTTAAGTGCACTTGTATGTCTTTAACTTTCATCGAAATTGGCAAAGCATTATCATTTAAGATGTCAGAGCATTTAGTACTGTTCTCAGCGCTGCTAGAGATGGACCATATGGACCAATCATTTGCAATAACTTTTTTAATAAACTATTTTATTAAGTCATTTTCATATTTGTATTGTGTATAAATCCCAAAAGTCACCAAAAAATGCAGCTCGTTGGAGAATTCCCTTTTAATTCGACCTGTAAACACCCCCTTTGTTTCTCATAGGAGGCACTTATTAGCCGAGAGCATTTGCTGCCCAATGAAGCAGCTATCTAGTGGTGCAATATCTTGTAATTTAGCTGTACTCACAATTGTCTCCATCTCCATTTCGCTTAGCTCTGTGTAAAAGAAAAAGATGCCTTTTAGTGCACAACCATTATCTGCATTTGTGTAATAATGTAGTTGCATGGGCTCCTCACAGTGTGGGGCATCCTGCCTTATTAGCATTAGCCGGGTGACCTTCACATTTCTCCAGCATTTTGATTTCTTTCCAATGGCCAATTAAGCAGGGGGTGGTTTATTTAAAATAACATTCAAATAATTACGCTCAAAGTTGGATGGGGATGAGGGGCGAGAAAACCTTAAAAACATACTTTGTCTGATCCTCGGCTCCTCTGCTGGTGATAAAGGACAGTTCACAGTCTTCAGGTCTTCACAGCCACCGTCGGTCAATCGGGGAGGGACATGAGGAGAGAGAACAAACACGTTAGATGGAGTGTTATGATAAGAAGAGGGAGATTTCTAAGAGATGCTGCCCATGTGTGCTGTGCCAGGCTGCTCTGACACTAATCCCAGATTTGATAGAGCACCAGCCAGTCCCTTGGAGCCCACCAGATGAGAGACAGCTACAGCTGACAACACAACTGAGAAAGAAAGAGCGCTTACTTGAGGTTTGCCAGTGTTTTAATGAGAGCGAACTCGCGGCGCTGGCTGGGTGGCATCCAGCGGTGTCTCTCTGCCAGTGCGAGCGTCCGCCCACCGAAACCAAACATGGCAGAGAAGCCGAACCTCAGCAGGCGACCCATTGAGCTAAAGCTGCACACGTCCACGGGCTGATGATGACCTACAACAAGTCACGTAATGCAGTCAGTACGCTGAGGTACCAAGGCACTGCCCTAAAAAAATACAAACCACTAGGAACAATGAGATCTAAAGTCACTGGAGGGTTGAACACAAACCTTCTGCGAACGAAGATTACAGTTTTTTGGAAATTACTAAATTCGAAAGCAGTATGGCATGTATATGTAAAGAAGGTGGGTTTTATAACACATTGCAATGAAAAAATACTTTGCATTTAAATGAAATGGGTCATTTATGAGGCATCCTTTAAGATGCTGTCTTAAAAGGTAGCTACCTATGTAGGAAGTAAACAGTTAGGCTTTTGAACAGAGCCATTGAGAGCATGATAATAACCTATGCAAACATATAAACGCTAAGGTTTTTTTGCTCACCAAGGCTGCATCGAAAATGTAAGATGCATTTTAAAAAGTAATTTATTTCTGGGAGGTACACTTGAATTATCAGCACCATTACTCTTTGACATTTTGTGTCATAAGAAGCTGAAAAAAGAAAAAAAAAACTTTGACCAAACTTTCAAATAGTAGTGTACAATCAATAATAATATGCATGTACAGTATTTGTGTACATGCATGTATATGTACATATTTAAGCAGATGTAAATGTAATCAGCAAATTTAATTCTAGTCCATTAGAAACAATAGAGTCATCTATCAAGTGTCAATGTGACATCTCTTGAGTTAATTCATTGCATATGTCGAAGTGAACAGGAATGACTGGATCTGGTGGCCCATTGGTTGAGTCCAGTCCCCGTAGCCTGGCACATTCCTGACCTCCTTCTGTCTCCCCATGCATACACTCTCCCCGCTCATGAATTATTCATTAGATCCTTCCAAATCCCGCCAGTTGGCCTTATTCACATGCGTAAATATTGCTTAATTAGAAATGAACAAGCCCTATATTGGCCCTCCTAAATGGGCATTACGCTCTCATTCATGTCAGGTGTCTTCTCTGCCGTTGATGTTCCTCTTTTGCCTCGCAGCGACAAAAGCCAGACATTTTGTGTAATATAGAAAGGGGAAAATGCGTTTTTTTTATTCAGCTCGCTTCACATAAGACGCCTAATGCCTGCATGTCGGAATGTCTTCTAAGGAAAAGCTGTCTTTTGTTGAGCGAGTGCCTACACTTAGCTCAGCGGTTCGTACCATGAGCCACAATGTTTTGATGGAGCAATTAATCACGATGGTACGAGGATGTTTCTCAACATTCCTGCTGAGATGGCGTGCGTACCGCGGAGCACAGAGAAGGTGCCAATCTCAGCGAACAAAAGAAATTCAGCACTCGTTCTTAAAACTCGCACCTCCCTTTAGTCAAAAGCTATGAGTTACAATACCATATGGCTCAATTCTTAGGACTTAATGATGAGATGCATTCTCGCACACGTGGAGGTCACATTGCGGTTAATCATCCGAGTCTGTAGCCAAGAAATGAGTACAAAAAATGGGCCACAGGGTTTTGGGCAGCACCAGTTCTGAGGGTTTGTCATCACATTTTGTCACTCAATCCAGTTTTGCACCTTTAAAGGGTTCGACTAAATATTTAGTTACAAACCTGCATGACTTTTTTCTTTCAACACAAAACACATGATTATTTTAAGTTTTTTTTTATTTATATTTTTTATCATACAATTAAAGTTGATGGGGACCAAAGAACACAGAACTCCATAAATATAGACATTGTTCAAATATATTTGTGCTCCACAGAAGAAATAAAGTCAAATATTTGGAACAAAATGAGGGTGAATTACAACAGCATGTTAGTTTTTTTAGGGGTTAACTGTCCCTTTAAATGTTTGTCTTTTGACTAAGAATATAGTGCATGAGTCATATTGACTGAATTTATGATATTGTTTGTGCCTTTTTTAAATCCAATTGTTTTGTGAAGAAAATATGAAAATTGTAATTTCGACATCTTGCAGAGGTAAATACCAATATACAGTTACAAAAATCTGTACACAAAGCTGTCATACAATTTTAGGTATCTTATAAGTCTCTTAGAATATAATGCATGAGTCATATTAATTTTCATTGTATTAAAATGAAAAATGTGAATATTCCCTTAAAATCTCCTTTTGCTTTCTACAGATGCATAACCATGCATATATCATTCTGGAATGCCATAAGGGTGAGTTAATAATGACCGAATTTTCACTTTTGGGTAAACTATCTGTTTAAATTTCAGTCTGTCTAGACACAATGCTGCAATTTAACTTCAAATCATTTACAATATAGTGCCTTGTGTTATTTTTTACAGAAGAAAACAGCAGTATACAGCCTTCTAAAATGACATAATACTGAGTAAAAGACGGTTGTTTTTTGGGGAGGGGGGAACTATCAGCCTGTTCTTCATCCAAAGCTTTAGAGAGTCACTTGGCCTACTTTTACATTGCTTTCTACACTTTTATTGTATGGAAAATAACTAAAATAACTTTACGTTCCCTAAAATGCTCTTTTTGTCAGCTCCAAAAGCGTTCTGGAACATCATGAGAGTGAGTAAATAGTGACAGGATTTTCATTTTTTAGGTGAACTGTTCCTTTAACGCAACAAGGAACTTCATATGAAGCCTGTGATTGCAAAACAAAATATCACCAGATAATCATTTCTCAATAATCCACCAAGAACAACGATCCAGTGACAACAACAAAAAATCTCATTTACTTGTGCACATAACTGATTCTGTAATTCTATTGTGCTCTTCTTATTGTGTTCATCCCAGTTGTAATTCAGCTGTAAAGTGAAATTTTTGCCAGTACGTGTTCTTTTTCTTTTTTTGGAGGATGCAAGCTTAGCTTGTGCATGTAATCCCCTGACACAAGCCAAATCCGCTTGTCTGTTAAGCTAAGCCCAGGAGAGCTTGCACAGTCGACACAATGGCCCAGACATATTGGTGCTAACTTCAAAAAACGCCTCACAGAAAGACAGACAGACAGGAACATGCAGCACTAAAGCCAAAGCGAACACTGCCAGCCAGAAGTAACACTTCCAACGACGGCCCACAGCCACGTCAAAGAAACTGGGTGTTTGTGGCGGGACCGTACGGGTGATTGACGACAGACGTATCTGCACCTCTCCCGGGACTGTCTCTCGTTCCTTGGGACCTGTTAACCATGATCTCCAAAGCTGGAGAGGCAGAGCCCATGCGGGGGGTTTGTCTTCTCTCGGCCCCCATAACCACAGTCTGTGCACTCTAATTAAACATCAGATTACAGAGAGACGCTATTGGGATACACTAAAAAGAGGGAGAGACAGAGACTTGCTATGGGTGAAAACGAAACCGTTGCCCCTGCACACATAACTCAGTGGAACTGAAAAGTAAATACGAATCCCATTTACATATTATTATCATGTATATTTGTGCTCCATTAAGTCCTGTGGTTCCTCGAGGCCTTACTTTTAGCGTACAGGCTAGAGATTGACTAGAAACTCATGCATAAAAAAAACATACCCATGATGATGTGCAAGGCTGCAGTCACAGCGCGTCTTATTCCATACACGGAGCAGGCCACCACGTCAGTAGAACCTATAGAAGGTTAATTAAACACATTTAAACATAAAAAATTGTAAAATGTTGTAAAATGTTACAAAAAATGCTTTATGATCATAAAATGTGATAAAAAAAAAAGCTTTATATTGGAACAAACACAATGTTGGTCTGTTTGTAACATAAAGCTGTTGATTTGAAATAATGTGATAGATGCATAGTTAATTTTTTTCCTCATAAATGTACACACAGAAAAACAGAATTGTTAAATCCTTTAATGGAAGATGTTTGGGACAACTAAAACCCTTCCTAGAGCTGGCCGTCCAGCTAAACTGAGCTCTCGGGGGAGAAGAGCCTTGCTGAGAGAGGTAAAGAAGACCCCAAAGATCACTGTGGCTGAGCTCCAGAGAAGCAGTCGGGAGATGGGAGAAAGTTGTAGAAAGTCAACCATCACTGCAGCCCTCCACCAGTCGAGGCTTTATGGCAAAGTGTCCAGACAGAAGCCTCTCCTCAGTGCAAGACACATGAAAGCCCAGATAGGGTTTGTTAAAAAAACACATAAAGGACTCCAAGATGGTGAGAAATAAGATTCTCTGCTCTGAGTCCAAGATAGAACTTTTTGGCCTTAATTCTAAGCAGTATGTGTGGAGAAAACCAGGCACTGATCATCACCTGTCCAATACAGTCCCAACAGTGAAGCGTGATGGTGGCAGCATCATGTTGTGGGGGTGTTTTTCAGCTGACTGGTTGCAATCGAGGGAAAGATCAATGCTGCAGGAATATCCTGGACCAAAACCATCTCTAGAGGGCTCAGGACCTCAGACTGGGCCGAAGGTTTACCTTCCAACAAGACAATGAACCTAAGCACACAGCTAAAATAACCAAGGAGTGGCTTCACAGCAACTCTGTGACTGTTCCCGCATGGCCCAGCCAGAGCCCTGACTTAAACCCAATTGAGCATCTCTGGAGAGACCCTAAAAATGGCAGAGTATCCCCAAATCCAGGTGTGAAAAACTTGTTGCATCTTTCCCAAAAAGACAAAAAGTATCAAAAGGATCAAAAGGATGCTTCTACTAAATACTGAGCAAAGGGTCTGAATACTTAGGACCATGTGATATTTCAGTTTTTCTTCTTTAACAAATCTGCAAAAATGTTAACAATTCTGTGTCTTTCTGTCAATATGGGGTGCTGTGTGTACATTAATAAAGAAAAAAATTAAACTTGAATGATTTTAGCTGTGTATATATAGTGACAGTCTAAGTAAACAAGCACATACTTTTTCTGGTAAATGTCTCTAGAGTTCACCTTCTTTTTCAAGTCCCCTGGCAAAAATGGGATTTCACCCTATTTATTTCTCTCTGAAAATACTCTGAATTATTTTCTGTTTATATTCTAGCGCACGAAAACTGTGAGAAGAAGCTCCCTTTGCAATAGGGCCAAAATTCAGGCATCTGTCTCTTCACTCGCTCCAAGAATCCCCTGAAGAGTTTGGCCTGCACTGAGCTTTTTCATTGGTTTACTGAATAATTCCCGGCTTTATTAGTTTTATGTATTTATTTATTTAAACCTTTGAAGGTATGCTTGAAAAACTGTCCAATTCATGTTTTGCTGGAGCTTAAAAAGCCCAGAATGAACGTTTGCGTTCGAAATTTGGGCTGAAACAAAATGGAGCAAGTGAAATTTATTAGTTTCATTTACCAGGGGCCTTTAGATTATGCATAGGAAATTTGCAATTAAGGGATATTAATCAAACCGCAATCTTGACAAGGCAAAAGAGAAAACCTCACTGCTCATAGTGGGATAACTGAAGTAGCTGTATTAAGATGAAAATAATATTAACATTAACTAATATTAACTAACTAATATTAACTAACCCTAACCCTAAGGTCTAAAGCAAAGAACTGGATAGTTATAATTTTAATTATAGACCTGCATATTATTTATTAGACTAGGGACTTTTATTTTACTTTTTATACGCAGCTTTTCATTCTGTGTAATTAAAACAAAGATTCCACTGGTTTAAGATGTGAGCTTAATATGCACCAATTAAAAGTTGGTTGTGACTGACATTGCATGTCAAGTTTGTAAGCTAACAGTTTTTCTTCTCCTAGTTATAGGCTTCTAAATTATAGCTATTACGTATAGCTGAAGATGTGTCATTTTTTTCTAGCTAACACTTAAATGTCACCAGCAGTATTGATGATAAGGACGTCCAGTGTCTGCAAGAGAAGTGAAATCATCTCCATTTTGCTAGTAAATGAAGATGGTCCAATCAAGCCCCTTTTTCCCCATCCTCTGTGATGTTTCCTGATGGGCCTGAGCCACCCGGAAACACACCAAGTGCCACTTCAGTATCAGAGCAGTTGATAATTGCTTAGTGAACTAAGGCTAATTCTAACTCTGCACCAACTGACATGTTTGCTGGGTTGTCTTATTGTGTTATCATTGTTAGCATCTGTTGCTCTTGTTCTTAGACGTGATGTAATTTAAACTGGTGATTTTCAGCATTGGTTGGTGTTTGCCACTGTGGTGTAAATTAAACTATTTATAGTATTATATTATAGTAATTTGATTATTAAATTGCAAGTATAAAAAGAAGTGCTGTTAAACGAGTAATCGTGATTAATTAATCACAAGTTTTGCTTTACATAACGTGTGTAGATTTATCATATAAATACACACATGCATGTATATATTTAAGAATTTATATATTAAATGCACAGTACACATACATATATTATGTAAACAAAAACTTTTATTTTGAATGTGATTAATCAGGATTTTGGTTAACAGCAGATGGTGATTATTCAATTAAGGGCACATTTGACTGCATAGAATCAAATCAGATTTCTAAAAGTTAGTCTAATGTGCTATTTTGATATTTCTTTTATTATCAGTGTTTAAAACAGTTATGCTGCTTAATATTTTAGTGAAACCCATGATATATTTTCTTCACTTTTTTTCTTAAAAGGCATACTTTCCCTTAAGTTCTCTAAAATAAAGAATTATCACTGATGTGATTGAAACTTATTGTGAAATTTTTAAAGTATTTTTTTTAAATAGCTCTTCAACTTGATTTTAGCTGTTCACCTCTTTTGTGAGAAATGAAAGGGGGAAAATGAAGACACCACTGGCTTTTTGGACTGCTTAATAACTGTGGTTAAGCCAAGTTTAAAAAACACATTGTAGAAATGTGCAAATGTGGATGCTCAGACATTTTTCTCAATGACTTTCTCTGTTTTTAGGGCATCATGTCCTTTTAACCTGACATGTCTATCATTTCTTCACCACTTATTTCTACCTCCCACAATTACCCCTCTGACTCCTTGACAGCAGACTGTGGCACAAAAATGCGTCTATTTGCTAAACGCACACTCGCATACACAAACTTACACGTACACTTAGAAGTACACAGCTCCTGCCAAGTTGATCGTATGTCTGAAAGCTTTCTGTCTAAAGGGTACATGCTCTGAACTTTACTTAATCCTTGTTAAAACATTTTTGTTAGTAATCCAAGTTATCAAACATCAGAAAAGATGCCTACGTGATGCTTTGGTGTAGAAAACATCATAAGACAGGAATAAATATTTCACGATTTTTACAAGCTAAAATATTCAGCCTTAAAAAATTTCAAAGTGCAACAGTCACCTTTCAAAAATGGTTATTAAAAGGGCATTGTAATTTAACAATAGCTGGAAGAACTGCTCCTAATTAGTTATTTTTTTAGCCTGCTTCTTGTACAGAGTTTTGTACATGGCATGCAGAAGGTTCAAGTGCATTATTCTACTGCTGTCAGGTGTAATGTAACCCTCCTGACAGTTAAAAGTTTGACAACGCTCATGTTGCACAAGATAACTGCGAACTCCGCCAATATGGCACATAATTGTGTTTGATTGTAGCGTAATTAACATAGCATACATCAGCATTAGCACATAGAACAGCTGCTAATTTACTGTAATTGTGAAATGAATATGTTAGGTTGTTTAACACTTTTGAAATACACGCATAATTTAAATTTCTAATGCTAAAACATATCCAAATCAGATTTGAACCAATAAAATGATCTGAAAATCTTTTTCATGTTTTATTCTAATCAGCCAAGACATTGCGTTAATCATTTTTTTGACTTGGATCCAAAAGTATCCATTATGCAGTCGCAAAATTGTGTTGGAGAAGTCACAGCAGCTTTGGACAGGCAAGGTTGTCGTTGGATCAGCAGGGAAATCACATGCCTGAGTTATTATGACAACTTACAGTACAGTATGAAATATGCATTTACCATATGTTTGAATATTGATAATATAAATGGGCAATTGAGCTGTGCTCCCTTCCAGGAAAATGAGGTGAGAGCCTTCAAAATTTAATGGAGGCAAGCCTTGTGCTGCCTCAATGGAAAAAATATCCCACGAGCTGTGCAGCAGATTGCATAGCAAGGTGCCTTTATTTCACGGTCAAAGAAAAACCCGGTAATTATACTGAGAGGGAGTAATTATAAAGGCTCCGGCACTATTTCCTGCTGCTTTCACGTTGGTGGTTAATACTGAGACGCCTCCATTTGTCACGTTTGTGGAGACAATCACTTATGGAGAAATTTCCTTTCGGCATCCAGCCAGGACTTGGCTAAGATCTAAGCGGACGTTTTTGTCAACACGGTATCAATATTCTTCAGGAAAGCAATTTGCGGTATGTGGTTTAACATTTCAATATTAGGCTTGAAGGGATAGCTCATCCAAAAATGAACATGCACTCACCTTTAGGCCATCAGAGATATAGATGGGCTTGTTTCTTTATTGAAACAGATTTAGAGAAATTTACCATTAGGTCGCTTACTCACCAATGGATCCCTTAAAGTGAATGGGTGCCGTCAGAATAAATCTAAACAGCTGATAAAAACATCATCACAAGTAATTTAAGTGACTTTAGTTAACATTTTGTAAAACTGACAAGTTACTATAAGAGAGTCCTCTGTTACTATAAAACCATAAAAAGTTGTATTTTCTGAATCAGGAGAGAAATATGCACAGATTAAGCAACATTTGCAAGTGAAAACAGTCTTTTCTAAAAAAAAATAAACAAAATTTTGTAGAATCCATGTGAGAAGACAATGGGATAAACTGGATTATAAATTTATGGATTACGAACTCTTTGGCCAGAAGTGACGTTTTTAAGTTAAAATGCCTTGAAGTGCCCTTATTATGGGTTATAAATTTGGTTTTGAGAGTCCCAAACAACAGGTTGATGCATGCATGGTCAAAAAACACTTATTTTCTTTTAATGTTTTTATTTATATTTTTACTTTATTTGTATAATGACTCTCGTACGATTTGTTCAAAGATAAATATTTCCATATATTTCATTTAAAGCAGTGTTTGTGAGCTTTTAAAGCTCCGAAAGTGGCACCTAGCAGCAAAGAATAGATTTGCATTTTCATTCAGACCAACAAGTAGGCGGGCAATATGTTAATATTTAATTTTGACTTCAACGTGAAACGGCTTGGGACTTGTTTTAAAAACGACTCGTTTGAGTGATTCAGAGTTGGCTTTCTTTTAAGAGACAGTAGTTTTATACACTGCACTTTCAGATTTAAAGCAGGATGTTTTCATGAAAGGTCATTTTCAAAAATCCATAATAGGAGCGCTTTAATGATGGTTTTTTTTTTACATACAGCACCATTATGTAAAAGAGCTATCACATCATTTTGGTATCTAAGAACAGTGCTGAGCACGTCGGAGACTTGTTGTATAAACTTTGCTAATAAGCATCCTCAGACCCAGGTCATCTTACTTCTTCAGTCTCAGGAGTGCTGCTGAATGCACGCCTTGCATTATATTCCCCATGTCATCCCCAGAGATCTGTTTTATGAGATAAGTTTTCTTATATCCAACATCTCAACATATTTCATCATAAAATGAGATTTGGAGGCATAAAGGTAAGCCAGCCTGCCACTCACTAATCCTACTCTGGCTCCTTGGAAACCTCTGCAAAGGTTTCCCTGTAGGAGAGGTGCCATCATATATGCATAAAACATGAGAAAAGCTTAGAAAGCAACACCCCTGGCAGCTGGAACCAGGTTTTAGGGTTGCTTCAGGATAAATAAATGGACTTAAATCCCAAGTTTAGTGTTATTCTCTGTGGTGACAGTGTTTTGCATGCCTGTGGTAATATATGTGATTAATTAAGGATTATACAACATTTCTTTCCGGTTCTTGAATTTAACGTACAGTGCAACTGGGATATTTTTTCTGTTTGTATCACTCTGTTTGTCTATGTTTGTGCCTTCCAGACAGTCTGTGTATTAGTGGTGGGGATATTTAGTCAATTTTTGCAAGTACTTTGATTTGCCAGTAGGTGGCGACTGGTGCAGGCTATATTCATCAGTTATTTACTCACTCAACTGATTTGTTCGAGAGTGCTGATTAATTCAGTAAAGGAAACAAATAACCAAATTAATAAATTTGTAATTTAACCATTTACTTACAATAATTCAGTCAAAAGCGCAATTTTATTCAAACATGCAAAATTATTTAACAATACGCAAATACACAATACATTTGTCCTAAAATATTTCTTTTGGTGGAACAAAACTGCAACTGTACTGTAACTGCCGATATTGTGTTTAAACTATCATTTACTTAATTTTAACTTAACTGAATTGTTGTATAAAAGCAATATTGCACTCACAGTTACAGTGGCCATGTGCACATTCAATAAAAATGACACAAACAGTTTGTCAGATTAACTTATAAGACTAGAGCTGTTTTTAGTGTCGTTAGTGTCTTTAGTAACTGCACTAAGAGGGTGAAGTTATAACTTATTTGGAATGGATGTCATGTTGTAAATGTACCCATAGATGAGACAGTCTGTGCTTTTGGCCTCTGGGTGATGGATTTTGTGAGTCGCCTTTGTTAGTGGCGTCAAGTCCTCAGCTAGATGAATCATGGCCCGCAGTGATAGTTTGCCTTTATAATTCCGGTCCACACAGCCACATAAGGTGGATGAGGCAATCATCATTCTCTGGAGGACTCAGTATGACAGCCCCCAGAGAGCGTATGCATACGCAAACACACTGCATAATTTTGTTTGTGTGTGTGACTTTTAAATGAAGGCACCTATTTCAGTGACACATTTGCTGACTAGTCAGGCATAACCAGTGATTCACCGGCCTTGATCTCTTACAGATTGCCTCACTGATGGGTAAACCATTGTTGGCTTTGACCTTGAGTCAAAATCATAATCACTGATGGTGAGAGACAGCGTTTTTACCGATAAACAAAAACAAATTAGACTGAAAACAGAGAGAAATTGGATTTAAAAATCCACAGCATTTATTGCTTTTGCTCCCAGTGCAATTTCTCCGCTTGTAAGAAAATATCAATTCTGTCTTCATTTCCTTACCCTTATGTCATTTCTATAGAAGCCTGTTTTCACCACTTGAATGTTTTTATTTATTTATTTATTTTTTTTAAAAGGTCATTGCGACTTTTTATATCCCACAATTCTTTTTTACAAACTCGCAATTCAGACTTTTTTCTTCAAATTGTAAGATATAAACTCACAGTTGCAAGTTATAAAGTAACAAAGTCACGATTGAAAAAAAAAAACTTCATAACTTGCAATTCCCAGTTTATGTAACGCAATTCTGACTTTATATCTCACAATTGTGAATTTATTTGTATGACTTGACTTTCTTTATTCAGTGATAAAAAAAAATGCTGTTATTTTAGGATTACTTATTTATTTATATATATATATAGAATTATTATTATACTCTTAAATTTTACAATAATAATTTAAAGTATTTATTAATATTTTAAATTAGCATGTTCAGTTCATTATAATTTTATTTTGGTAATTTTGTTTAGTGGTTTTATCTACATTTCTTTTCAGCTTTATTTATTTATTTTTTTTTAAACCATTTTGAATAGTTACCAATAAAAACATTATTACAACTACAAATTACAACTGTTCATTGGCACTGCTGCTGCTCCAAAGCTCCAAAAACAGAAAAGATCACAATAAATATACTCTATTTATGACTCATGCACTATTTTAGCGATAATCTCATCTCTCGAGTGAGTTGTTAGCTGGCACAACCACTGAATCTGTGAGTTGAACTCAGATTAATAAAAAAGTTTTTCAGTTTGAGTTGTGAACGGGTCAAAATGAATGATTCATTCTTTCACTAGCTCAATTCTCCGTGAATAATGAGTGTGTGGGACGTGTAAAATCAATAAAGCACACCTCTTTTAATTATTCAAACACTCTAGGCCAATAAATAAAATTTCACTCCTGTGTGTATTTAAGGCCTTGGCAAGTTGTCTGTATAGTGTCTGAGTGAGGTCGAGGAGATTGGCTGGCTCTGTAAATGCCATCAGTGCACACTTCTGAAATAAACTTCAAAGGGGCCGTGCTTCTTTGACACTGAAAGGGCAGGAAAGAAAAGAAGGGGACGCATTGAGTATTTCAGCTTTGACTTTGTCCTTTGGCGTCTCTTTGAAGGTTCAGGTTGTGGTTCATCATTATTAGGTTGCGTCCTGCTTGAGATTCAAATAATTGAAGGTCACTTTCACTGATGGTTTCTTGTCCGTAGTGAAAGATAATGTGTTTAAGTTAACATGAAATGACACTCGCAAACTATTTCCCATCCAGATTATGGCACACTTCCATATTAATACAGGATATAGGCCTGGGCTATATCTGTCTGAAATTTGTTAGATTATGAAACGCTGGCTGATGAATTGCACATATTTCATTATAAATGCGTTTCATTTTGATTCTGTATGATTCGTAAAAATAATTCTCATTTTCTTCTCCTCCAAGAAAGCTGCGTTAGAGAAGAGGCACTGTAGTAGCACATCTTCGCTTACAGTAATATTCCCCTCTTTCAATATTATGCAAAACTAAACAGCAAGAAATAAAAAAGTTTAGCATTATGTCTCAGTATCGCACTTGGCAAAGTGCATGGGCTCGCGGGGCATCTCTGCGGCATCATATTCAACGGGGGCGTGATCCGTTCCTCATAATTACACCTCCTACTCCAGCATCTGCTGAAGGGAGGAGAGAGAGGGAGTTCCTCCGAGTCATTCTTCATGATTAATGCAGGTGTGCCTGAGAGGCCTTTTGGGAACGACCGGAGAATAATTACCGCAAAGTATAAAGATGTGAGAATGCCTCCGCTCTCTCCCCTCTTCTGACACCCTCCAAACTACAGCAGCCGCCAAAGAGCAATTAGACTAGAGAAGGCCATGTAGAGGATCTATCATTTAGGCTGCCTGTTTCTCTGTAGCAAGTAAAGATGGGAGTAAAGGGGAATTTGTGGATCTATAATTGGAGCAATTTCAAAGCTGAATCACACCCGAAAGGCTGGGGTTGAAAAAGCGAGAGCCTCTGTTGTATTGTGGTTAAGAGAATGTACCTTCCAGGAGGATGAGGTGTCTAACTAACCTGGATATGTGGGCCATCTTTTGCCATATATATTACAGAGATTAATAACCTTTGTATGTTTAATTGTATGTTTAAAGAATATATTATTATATATAATTAAGTGCCTGTATATATACATCATAACATTCTATTCTAAAATATTTTTCTATTATAATTTAATAAAGTAAAATTGGTTTGTGGCCGTCTAAAGTATATTTTATTGTTATTTGTTTTAGACTCAAATCTATTTTAGGTAATTGCACTTATTATAATGTACATAGATTGTATATAATAAAGACCTTGTAAAAATGTGTATGTTAAATGGAGGCAGATTATATTTATATATGTATATATATATATATATATATGTATGTATATATATATATATAAAATTAGTCTATATTAAATAACAAAAGTGTTTTTTAAAGTTTCCATTTTAGCTTTTTTGTCCATAATTTTGTCCATTCTAATGTATATAGACTGTATATGAGAGAAACAGTTTTCACATTTGCGTGTTTAATAAAGGCAGGTTATAAAATTAATTTGTTACTTTGGTTATAACTTATCAGTAAAATAAAATGTCTTTTAGTTTACTTTTCAGTTTTTCCAGTTAAACAGTTTTTTATTTTAATTTCAGATAACTGTTTTAACACTAAAACACTAACTCTAAAATATATAGATGTTATGTTGGTCATTATGTTGGTCAGTTCAGCTCTGATGATTAGATGTAATCTCGATAGTAATGACACCAGTTCCAAAGTTACTGTTCAACTGATTTAACTGAGTATTTTGACAGAGCAGTAATATTTTCTGCTGATGCCGTATGTTTTGTGCTTCAGAAAGGTCAGCGGCTGTAAAGCTCAGCAGTGGAGAGTATGAGTGCTATGCAGAGGTCTTTCCACTCCTCTAGCCTGCAGCTGTGCTCCTCACACACCCCTGAGCTTCAGAGGTGATTCACAGGTCACATTTCAGCTGAGCCAAAGGAGCAAGGGCTGATAGGGTCCAATCATTTTGATCTTCTCATTTATTAACAAAGGTTTAATAGTTTTCAAACAACAGCACCACATCTGACACCCTGTTGAACATCTAATAAAAATGAGTTATTTTCTATTAGGTTAACACAATGATGGTCAATTTTTCTGTCTTGGCTGTTTTCGTCTTGCTTGTGCAGCTCCAAAATAGCAAAAGCCAAAATAGAAACTGGTTCAGGCAAAATGTACAATGTTAACATTAACTCCCAGGGTGGACAGTGGTCACACTGGAATCAAATCCTTTTGCATTCTTGCTGAGAGAGTTGTTCCCTTTTCGCACAGATCGGTGCTGAATAACAACAGCACCTTGACTGCATAGTCGCTGCTATACTTCTCTCCCGCCTCATACACACACACACACTCACACACTGGTACAATCAAGCGAAGGTTAGCTTCAGATGAATGGTGCTTGGCAAAGCTTGAAAGACGTGTTTCAGACCATCTGGCCAGGTGAAGAAATGTGTGCTTCTGGTCATTGGTTTTAAGCAGTTTTATATTTATTTGCATCTTTTTACTTTAAAAAAAAAGAAGTAAATGAAATTAAAACAAATCTTTAATATATTCTATATGTTATACATTTTCTGTTTTGTTTAAGATAATTAAAACAACCGTAATTAAACACACCTGAAGCTCTTACTAGGTGTACTTGACACTTTCCGGCAGGTGTTTTGAGGCAAGTTGGAACTAAACTCTGCAGGACAGCGGCCTTACAAGATCAAGTTTGATAACCCCTGCTATAAATAGCTAGCTTACAGTATGTAGGGCACGTTAACCTCAAACTCCAAAACATTTAAATTCTCAAAAAACAAACAAAAAAACCAACAACAAAAAAAGCTCTTGGGGACTATTAGAAGCCTGGGCCTGATTGCCTTCTATAAACCAGCTGTACTCTATAAGATTTGAATGAGGAGTGTACTTGGAAAGAGAGTTGATTTGCTCTTGATAAGACTTTCCTTTGGATAATTCACAAGGCCATTATAGAGTAGCACTATTAGAGTGTGTGTGTGTGTGTGTGTGTGTTTGTGTGTGTGTGAACACTTAAGAGAGGGGCGAAATGGAATGTTTGTGTTTGTCTGATGGCGAGTTATATTCACCAGCTGCTGCCTTAGTGCTTCATCCAAAAAAAATTAAGAAAGCAGCACACACACAGACACAAGTTAAGGTTTAAAACAGAGCGTACAGACGTCCTTCTGCGCACATTCTCGGTAATTGCTGTGTGTGTGATGTTGTTCTCTTTCTAACTGGTGAGATTTCCGAAAGAACCAATTAAATTTTCCTTTGTTTTGCCAAGACGTCTCCGTGATTCATCCAAGCTAATAATTTTATCAGTAAAGTTAATCTTTTTTGTATGTGTGTGAATATAAAATAGGTCTCACCGACTAATAATTTAGTACAAGTATTCACATGTAGAAACACAGACTACTGCCATATACACAGTAGGTGCATAATATTGCATAAATTATAACTATTGTTACTTTTATTTATATATATATATATATATATTTTTTTTTTTTAATCATGTTTATTTTAGATATATATATTATATTTGTTATGTACGGGAGTGTGTGTGTATATAAATGTGTTTCTGTCTAAAACAGGTTTATTATTAGTCAATATTTCTGTATATAAAATGTGATGAATGCACTTTTAACTTCACGAGTGTCTGTTACAGACTTAAGATGTGCTGAATTCAGAGAAGAGCTGCATATTTGCAGGTTCTTCTGTTCTTGTTTGAATTGTAGCTTTTGTCAGTTTAAGCTTTAATAGAAATATTATGACATTTTGACAAGTTTCCTTTCCATAAGATGAGCGATATCTTCTGTATGCCCTGTACCAGATTTCGGTTTGAAAGGGAAGAGATTGTTATCCCGTAGCTGTCATTTCCTGCTGTAATGAATGTCTCCCTGTCAAATGTGCCACTGTCTGTGTCTCTTGCATACAGTGATGTATGAGGCCTGTAGTTTTATGTCAAAGACAGTGTAAAAGCTTTATTTGATGCAAAGCAACAGTCTCGAGGGGGGTCTTTGTGAGAGTACGTTCTCATACATTTAACCGCATGTCTTTACTGCCCCCTGTAGGTGACCTGGTGTCCCGTGCCATGCATCACCTCCAGCCTCTGCACATCAAGAACCCCAGCAATGGTACGCCTGTACACCAGAACCGCACCGGCACTGTGCACTGGGAACCGGAGGCGCTCTACACGCTCTGCTACTTCATGCACTGTCCTCAGATGGAGTGGGAAAACCCTAATGTTGAACCCTCCAAGATCACCCTGCACACTGAGAGGTAAGAGCATGCTGTGTGTTACAAAACTCAAAGTAGCTAAGTCACGGTAAGGTGGTTTAATAAGGCAGCACAGGAAGTCATGTAAATACATAAATCAAATGTTACATTTGTAGTGTTTGCCAATGCAGTCATCACTAGTATTATTACTAGCAATATCAAAGTTAATTGGCTGTTATTTTTGTCATAACTATGCAGTGCTTGACATTCAGGCTACAGCTTTGTAAAGAATTTTTATTATATATATTTCTTCTGTATAATTTAATGAAAAAATAAATACATTTCATTCAATTTATTTTACATGATGATATATGTGTGTTCTATTTTATTATTTCATACAAATTATACCCAAGCTATTTATTTCTAATAATTATATATATATATATATATATATATATTTATTTATTTATATTCATTCATTATATAATTTTCTATATAATTAAAAATATATAATGTGTATATATATATATATATATATATATATATACACACACTAATTTTATTTTACTTTATTATTTGTATTTTATATAATATTATTTCACATAATATTTACTCAAAGTAACCCCAAAATAAATATTTATTTAGTTTTATTTGCATTTATTTTACATGACGAAATATGTGTGCATTTATATATATTTACAAACAAAATAAATTGTATATGTACACATTCAAACATATATAATTAATTTTTTTGTAAAAAAAAATTTTGTTTTATTTCTTTATATATATATATATATATATATATATATAATGTTTTAGTTTTTTCCTTACTTCACTAATTACATATTAATTTTGACCAGTGAAAACAGTATATATTTTTTATATTATCACAAGGTAAAACATTAAGTCTTGAACTATACATTGCAATGGGGAAAATAATGTCTTTTTACCTGGCAGGTGATAAATCAGCTAAAAATACCCCATGGCTTTTCCTCAAGTATGGACTTGTCCGTCATCCAGAATATTATGGAGTTTTTTGCAGCCTCTCAAAACCGCATAGCAACAAGAAAACAACCACATAAAACACTTTGGCAGTGTGGTACAGCATCCACTGACCCGATACATGATGGTGGTGACATTTTCTTCAGAGGACATATAGAGTACTGTTGTTTTGTGCATCCTTGTTCTGTATGTCAATTTATTCCCAAGGGTTTTTCAATCACTGTGGAGTTACTTCAGACCACATTCACACTGTAAGGGCACAGGGATGCCAAGGAGATTTTGATTTAGATGTAATTCCCTGGTGCTGTGTCCCAGCACAATAAAGATACAGTAGAACTCTTGACTCCTGTTGGAAGAGAGCATTAATGGATCGCTATAGCGTTATGTTTAGCATTGATATATCCATCAGGACAGCTTGTCCCTGACTGTCCCACATCACTCAGGTGCAATAAAAGCCCCCATCCAAGAACCCTGTGGGAAGCCCATGCAATGCTATAGACAGAATAGGTGCATGAGCAAGCTGCCTTCTTCCCCAGGGACAGACAGTCTGCTCCATTGTATTCCTTTCCTTCCCGGTCTCTTACAGAGAGTAGAGGAAGAAAGAGATGGAAGGTGAGGATAGGAATAAAAATGAGTGTAGGGGTAACGAATAGCAATGGAGAAAGAAAATAAGAGATCAGAGTGAAGGAACATCTGGAGAGGTTCAGGGTTGTGGCTTTAGTTTCAGACTTCAGTCGAGTGGACTTTTGTTGAGGTGCTTAGTGACATTTTATCAACCTTTTAACTTTCCTGCTGTAGAGGGAAAATACACCAAGGGCATCCACACTCTATTGTTTTGCCTGTTTTAGTCCACAAACTGTACTGCATAGTTTCCAACATCAGCTGCACTGAAAGATCTAGGAAACTTATTTCCTAAAGACAATTTTTCTAGATCTTAAAAAACTATTATTTTTACTATTATTTTAGAGGAATCGTTTTCAAACGAGAATTTG
This sequence comes from Enteromius thamalakanensis, assembly GCA_032357475.1. Taxonomy (NCBI): domain Eukaryota; kingdom Metazoa; phylum Chordata; class Actinopteri; order Cypriniformes; family Cyprinidae; genus Enteromius; species Enteromius thamalakanensis. The sequence goes on from JAUCMT010000160.1 coordinate 17,962,892, forward strand.
GGTGGTAGCAATATTTAATCATTTTAAGATGTTTAATATATACCTTGCAACATTTGAATATTATCTAGTTTAAGTTTTTAGTTCTTTAGTGTCATTTACATATATTTAACTTTATCTAATAAATATGAATAGCTTTTTTGTGCAAAACTGTCTTAATAGAAACTAATGGATACTTTTTAAATTGAGAACTAATAGGTTTTAATTATTTTAGAATTAGGTATAATAATATTCAATATTATATAAGACTAAAAAATACTAATATAACTATTATGTATATTATGATATAGTCCTTTAATAACTTCCTTACAAATAATATCTTAATATAGTATGTTAAGTTTTATACATATAAAAATATTATTATTATAATAAATTATAATAGTATATAAGAAAATATAGGTTATTATTTTTATATTTTGGGGGTATGAGTCAGAAACGCCAACTAAAATGTTATTCAGTGTAACAGTTTTGTCAGACATATTTACAACATAAATCAATGTATGACATGTGAAAAGACTAATTACTTTCACCCCAAATACTATAATTATAGTAATAATAATAATAATTTAAATTAAAATTTAAATTTCAGGTATTGCGCGGTTGTCAGTAAGAATTAATTTTTTTATTAATATAAAACACAGTAAAATGTAATATGCGCCCTTATTCTTTTATATATATAAATATATATATATATATTTTTTTTTTTTGTTTTTATTAAAAAAAAATGATTTTTTTTAATGTATATTTTTTATATATATGTCAAAACAAGTATGTTTAAAATTTTACGTAAATATTGTGTTACACTGAATGACAACGTAAAATTATTTCAACCAAATTTCAACGTTTTATTCTTCTAAACTTATCTACAACCAGACACTTTACTTACATTTAATGTGCTTTTTATAAAATTGCTTTTGTAAATTTCTTTTGGTGCAGACATCTTGGGATCTTTTTATTGTATTTCTCCTTAGTTCAAAATACCATGACAGGCAAATTATTTCCATAAAACAGTGGAATTTATCGTATCAAAATGTTTATATGAGGACTTTAACATTTTTCAGGAGACTCTTGACAGGGCAACTCCCTTCCTCTGGTCAATACAAAGTTGTCGAAATCTACAGTGCAACAAAAAAAAGTCTCCATTTTCCAGCCAGATGTGGCTTTGCTTTCAAACTCCAGACTGGAATGAGAACCACGTCCTTTTCCTCCAAACATTTCTTTGAAGGGAGGGGTGCGGAGAAGCACATTATTCTGGCAGAAGAGAAACAGAGAAGGGTTTGCGGTTTGTTTTGGCGGAGCTCAGATTCCTGGCAGGCTTTCTCGCGGTGGGTAGGTGTCCGGGGAGGAAGAGTGTGGATTGTGCAAAGCTAGCTGTTAAACGCAGGTCACAGTAAGCACAATTAGATGAAGATAGACAGTTCAAGATGAAGCTTGACGGCTTTATTCCCTCGAACAGGCTTATTTCTAGGGTCAAATGCCTGCTCCTCTTTATTTAAACGACATCCAAGTGTATGCCCTGACATCTTGAAAATGTCTTTTTTCTGTTTCATTTGTAAAATTACGCTTGCATGCTTGGTCCCACACACTGCATGCTTTTTCACACAGAGGGGTGTGTGCAACAAGTTTGACACAAAAACAAGTGTAGGCGGACAAAAGCTGTGAAGTCATTGTTTGTTTTTTTCTTTTCAAACTTGAAAGCCATAAACTGAGCCCATTTCACACAACTGTGTATGCTTCTCATATTGTCATATTATTTAGCTGCTGCCTTTATTAGCGCGTTGATCCACAACAACCCTGCAAACTTTGTTAAACTGCTGATCGGAAATGCTTGAAGCAAAACATACTAAGACTTTCATGGTCATATTCATCGTGACTCCCTGTAGTTGTACTTGCAAGAATATGCATATAAGACTGGTGCTTGGTGCATTGAAAAAGCCACTAGTGCAGCTGTTTAATGATATTTCTGCATTCAGATTCAACTGTAATGAGAGCGTTTTCTTGGTAATGAGCAGCTTGAGTCTCCAACTTTCCTTTTCTGACTGAAAACTTTTCAGGATGGCAACAGGTCTTTTATATTCCGCTGCTCTAATTAGATGCAGTTTAGCGCTGGTAATTAGTAGCAACTGTAATCCCACCAGAGAGCTTATGATTACTTCTCTAAAGTGTCCTAAAGCTGCACACAAACAGATGTGTCCATTCAAATTGGAAATCGCGAAGGTGATTAGAAGAAACAGACATGCGCTAACAGACAAAGGTTTGAATGCATTGGAACGAATTTGTTTCTTATGATCTTAAAAACCTTTGATTTGAAGGCTTAGTGCTTAAATGCTAGAAATAGACATTTGTGGGCAAATGACATAACCTAATGTACTTGTTTGGATTGCTCTGTCTCTGCAGGCCGTTTCTGGTGTTGCCTCCGCTGATGGAGTGGATTCGGGTGGCCGTGGCACATACAGAGCACCGCCGAAGCTTCTCTGTTGACAGCGACGATGTTCGACAGGCAGCCCGACTGCTGTTACCTGGAGTGGACTGTGAGCCACGGCAGCTCAAGTATGTTTGGGAAGCAACGTTGCTTTTGTATATGCACAGACACACAGTCGGCATGCACCCTATGCTCGTGGAATACCTTAATTAGCAGTTAGTCATTTGCTGAAGGACAGTACACAAACAACATGTACTCATACTGCATCCTTTATGAATTAAGTGTCTTTATCTTCCTGTGTGGCATTAGTTTCCTAGTGATAGACCCTGAAGTGCTATGTAAATAGCTTTTTACATGGTCATAGTTATTTTCTGGAGCATGCTGTTCCCTTCGCAGATGCAGGATGTCTTGGCAAACAAACAACATTTCATCTCAGGCTTTCTTTTTTCATGACTATCTTTAAAAATAAAAGCTGGCTGTACTAATTATTA
>JAUCMT010000160.1:17966891-17987240 GCA_032357475.1 Enteromius thamalakanensis
CTCTCTCCTCTGCATATCAATGTTCTCCAGCACCTGCTACAGAGGACAGAATAGGAACCTGTCGATTCTATTTCTGTTTAACCAATCGGGGCTCACTTAAATTCCTCAATTGTCTATGGCCATAATATTCCCTAATTACAGATTCCTTTGTTTAGCATGTTTTTATCCCGAGCCTAACAATATTAAAAGATTTTTTTAGTTATTGCTATTAAATTGATACACTATGCACTAAAACCATGTACATGGAAAGTGCATACTCATAAGTCTGTAGTGATGCTATTGTGACATATTGCAAAAAGAAAAGAAAACACTTCTATATATATACACAAACATCATAGCGCAAGAAGTTATGGGCAATATTAGGCTAAATATTATATTATTAGTAAAATATGAAATGTGTAAGTAAATATCACCATAATATATATATATATATTTTTGTAATTTAATTTATGCTGAACATTATTTCTGAACATATTTTTCCTTTTGAATTCAGTATATAACATGACCGATATATACCATAATGTAATGTATGCTGCCTTTGTGTTTAAACAGTCAAACATTGTATTACAGTGTATTTGAAAATAAAACATCTCACAGTCTTAAAACAATCAAATCTCAAAAAATCAAATATCAGGCATGTTTGCAATATTCTTGCCAATGTCCTGTGATTTGGTGCATACTAAATCCCATCTGGCACACTGTTCAGACTAGGATTCGAGTCGGATGCAGCAGTGATTGAAATACAGCAGCAGCTTCACCAATCTAATGAGTGAGGTAAAGTTAATCATTGCAGAATGAGGACTTTGTTAAAGGGCATTAATTTAAGTTAATATCGCCTTGTGCCAATTAAGGTGGTTTACCTTGCTGGCAGCTTGCGAAGGGAGAACAGGTGTGTGTATTTGTACTGATTACTACCAGAGACAAACAGCAGAGAGAGGCTTGTCCTTGTCGGGTGAGTAGGCATTTCCTTTCATGCAGTTATCTGGCCAGTGTGTTTGCTCAGATCAACAGGGTATGAAAGCAAATGTCTGTAAATGAGAACAGGACGGAGGTGTTGGATGAAACCGTTCCCTCCCTTTCTGCCGATAGAGACGGCCAGGCCTACAGTGCTGGACACACACTCACACTGAATTTGGCTGCAAGTACATGCGCCTCTTCCCACCTACCAGGTCACTGGTAATGTAGCCCTCCCTCACAAACACATCCATGATGCTTCCTGGCCTCTCTGGGAGTTTCCATATGTTGTGATGAATTTAACACAAAAGCCAGGCTCTGAGCCTCAACTCAGTAAAGCTAGCAGCGTCTGACAGACTGACTTCCAAAACATAGTGAGCTACTGCACTGTCTGCTAGGGATGGGAATTCTAGTCATTTACTTTACATGAGTACTCAGTAGATTAATCAGATGAGTAGACGGTCCCCAGAAAATCTTAATTGAATTTTTCATTTTACTGTATGTGTTTTTCTGTACACTGTACAAAATTACCACCTACTTAAAAAACTTAAGTTCAGATGCCTTAAAATCTTAAGTATAAGCGCAATGACTATATAAGTGATTTTGACTTATATTAAGCTGACTTCAATTTTCTGATCAATTATCATCTGTATAATTTAAAAAGGGTGAAATTAAATTACATTTTTTTGATAAGTTAAAAGTAAAAGAAAAACAATTTTCAATGATGGTTTAGTCTTCTCTGCACGAAGAACCTCCAGAATTTAGCCTAATGCTCATACAGTTTCTTTTTTCCATTTTGAAACAGCCTTCACATCAGGAAACATGTATATTACGACTTAAAATACTGCCTACGTAGGCAGCTCACTAGGTTTTGGAGCAGAACTGATATCACTCCCCATCATAAACGTCAAGCTGTGGCTTTATCAAAGTCCTGTAGGGATAAATTCTGGTGCAAGCAATAGGCGAGTGTGAGAATCTGTAATATAAGGAGCGCTCGGTCTACCACCAATTAAAATAAATATAACGAATGCGGTTACTTAACAGTCTCAGTGAGTGTGATATTAAAAACTCATTATCTGAATGCTAAAATTACCATTTCTAACAAAGCTCTGGTAAAGCCCACTTGAGGTTCGCCGAAGTGTCGTCATTCCACATTGCATGTACTGCACGTAAGACAATGTTTTTTGGTGTTCGACATTGATGGTTTTGTTCTTTTGTTGTTGGGTGGTGTCTGTAGAGCTGCTGCCGTGCGGTAACACTATATTTCAAGCGTGCATCTGCCTCTCCCGCAAGGCTCAGAGCAACAGCCTGTGCCAACATCATCGGGAGTTCCATATATTACCCATCTCCATTCCAGAACCCGGTGACGAATGGTAGTAGCGCCCAGATATTAGAGTAGGGGGGCGAATAGAAAGGAAGGGGGCTTTGAAAGAGGGAGATGTGGGGGGAAAAGAGAGAGAGAGAGAGAGAGAAAAATTGTCCTTGGAAGTGCGAGCACTTCTGCAGAACAATTAACTTAATTAAGCAGACAGCATGAATATTCATAAGGCAGTTAATGTCTCCCTCATCCAGGCAGATGAATGTGATGCAATGACTCGCTAGTCAAGCATGTCTAAGAGTCTCGTGGAAACTGCACCAACATTTTGGTTCTTTGCCTGGAATATCAAAGAAATTAACAGTCCCCCTGAAACCCTTAAAAGCAGGCAAATTAATTAGAAGCCTGCAATTTATATGCTATACGTAACGAGGAGTATATACTATGGTGCAGCGAGAAAGTCTTTAATTGGGCAGGGCGCTGCATTTTTGCATGTTTATCCTGCATTGTGCAAATAAGGTTTTTGAAATGCTTTGTAATTAGTTTAATCTTTCGAAATAGCTAACTCGAATGTTTGTTCAACTTGACTGTGCTATGAATACTGACTAAAAGGAGCAAAAAAAAATTACAAATTAAAGTGTTAAAGAAGCTAGTCTGTTTTCCAGCTAAGATAATTAGACATCAACTTGGCTGCCATAGGAGAGCCATTTCATGTATATTTTATTGATGTGCACACGGTAATTATGTGGGGTAAATCACTATAGTTTATTCAGGTTCTTAATTGGCATAGATCCTTAAGAACCTTTAACCTCCGTTGCACAAAAGTTTTACATTCTCTTAAAATAATGCTTCTTCATTGGCATCAGTTGTGCCATGTAGAATCTTTAGTTCATTCATTGAACGTTTCGAGGTTTGTTATATTTTTTAAATAACGGTTCTGTATTAGCATAAATGGTTCCATGTAGAACCTTCAACATTCATGGTACTTTTTCATTGCTGGTTCCATAAAGAACCTTTCACCTCCATTGAACCTTTCCATTGCGCTTTGTTACATTCTTAACAATAAAGGTTCCTCATTTGGCATCAATGGTTCCATGTAGAATCTTTAACATCCATGGAACCTTTTCATCAATGGTTCCACAATGAAACTTTTAACCTCGACTGAAACTTTCTAAATCACAAAAGGTTCTTCATTGGCATCAGTGGTTCCAAGTAGAATCTTTCATATTCATTAAAAGTTTAGATTGTACAAAACATTTGTTTCTTGAAATAAAGGTTTGGCATTGAAGTGTGGCACTATACAAAAGACCTTTATATTGGAAAATGGTTTTTAAATTAAGATTATTATTTAAAAAGTAACACTATACTATTAGACTAGACTATTAGCCATTTATTAGTAGTAATTAAGCACATAGTAATATCTTATTCTACATGACCTTATTCTACATCCCTAATCCACCCAATAACTAAACTCACCTACTACCTCACTAACTATTAGTGTCATGTGTTTTATACTGCATCGCCATTACAGGCCCCGTTTGGAAACCTTAATTTTTAAGATTTTAAATGATTGTTTTTGCAAAGCTGTAACAAAGAGTCAAGTTGACTTAATTTCCTCCATCCCTAAGGATTGACCTGGGTCTGATGCCATACCAAACCCCACATCCCAACCTGCGCAGAAAACAGCAGAGGCAGGGGGTCGTTTTTTTCCCCTCTGCATTTGTGACAGGAAACTGTTTACAAATACTCCCATGGGATTGGGCACTAATGAAGAGAAAGCGTGACCCTGGTACGGTCAGTTTGCAGCGGGTGCGGAGTTGGAGGGCTTCCATTGCTCCTAACAACAGCACTCCATTTTGCTGCACCTGAAATGACAAGTGAAGGTCAATCTCTTGGCCGAAAAAGTAGGGGCCGCTACCATACCCATCTACCCCGGTCTCCCCTCCTCTTCCCAGCCCTGTTTGGCAGCTCTTTGGGGTTGCTTTGTGGCACACACCCGCAAAAAAAGAGATTTTAGTCATTCCTGTGTGAGAGTGCACAATACGTAGGGCTCTGGGCCGCTGATCCAAGGCCAGTGGAGTCCGTTTCAAAGGCAGCAAAGGAGAGTCAAATGGAGGATGCTCCATTTGAGACACTCTTGAAGGCAATTAACTCAGTGTGCGAGTGGGCCATTCAGAGGCCTGACTGTGATTAAATCAATTTGATAATGATACACTCGCTTGCTGCTGTTATGAGCTGCCTGTTTGTTTTCGCTAGAGGAGTTTCAGAACACAATCAAACTAAATCATTCTGACAGCACAGAAACTAGAGACCAAAATTACTACAGGGTTCGATTTTTAATTGGCAGCCCGCCTCTGATTGTTTTAGTGCTGGAATGAAGCATAAAAAGTTGCACGGTATACACACAAGGCTGTTGCTATACATTATCATATTTTACTACTAGTCATATTTGGACTATATGCTGTGATTATCAATTATAGGTTTTATTTCAGTTTCTTCATTTAAATATCTTATAAAGGTATTTAAGTACGGTGGTCAAGAGATCTCAACCCCCTGCAAATTAAGAAAACACATGCAAACAGAAAAAACGACAACACATTAATAAAACATCTTTATCAGTTTGACAACACAGGCACTGAAAAGAAAAAAATCCTCACCTTTTAGTTGTGTTTGTTATTCTGTGTTTGGTTGCATTGCTATAATTTTCAGTGCCTGTGTTGTCAACCTGATGAAGATGTTTTCTTAATGTGTTGTCGTTTTTTCTATTTGCATGTGTTTTTTTTTTTTTTATTTGAAATGGAGCTCTCTTGGCCACCGTACTTAAATACATGGGAATTGTTTGTGGCATTTTTGAGATGATGAACATGTATGCTCGTTTTCTCATTAATATTTTTTGAAGTTAAATAAAAAAAAAATACATGCGCTGCGAGTATAATAATAATAATTATTAATATTATTTACATTTATGTATTATTTATTTAGAGAAAAAATCATATTTGTCATTAGAAATATGTAAATTACAGATTATTCGAATTTAATTGGTGTGTGTGTGTGTGTGTGTGTGCGTGTGTGTGTGTGACATGAACATGTATGCTAGTGTTCTCATTAATATTTTATAATATTTTATTTAATATCTTATTAATAGTTAAATAATCAAATAAATAATTGTACACATTAAATTGATTTCAGTGTTCATGTATATATATATATATATATGCACACACAGACACACAATTTGACTAGAAACTATTATATATAATATATATTATGATTATAAGTTTTTGTAAATATTAAAATACATTTTTACAATATACTTAAAAATTATCCAAGTAAAACTGGTATTTACTTTCATACTCTAATGTACTTTTTTTACAAGACTAACCATTAGGAATTTGTGTTTTGGAAAAGTGGGTGTAAGCCAGGTGGTTTTTGGGGGAGGGGTTAAAGATTTGTTTTCGTGACATCATCTGGAAAAAGCCAGAGATATATTGATATATATGAAAATATATATATATATGAAATATGAAAAGATGCAATGTGTATAATGCACATGATGAATTACGCACAGTAAGCCCAGAAACGTGTATAATAAAAGCAAATTGGGTCAATTTTGAATTTATGTTGACTCAGCGAGGGCCGAGCGCTGATTCGCATGCCCTCTCCTGAGAAGAGCTGGACGTTTTGGGCTGTACTGGGGACAGCTGCAGGAGAAAGAGATACACCACCCCTGATCCTCACCTGCTGGTATTATGCCGAGAGGAAGTGCTGCTTGGACAGGCGTGAAGATGGAATCTGTGTCCCTCCCAGCGTCCATCTGGGCCCGGAGAAGCAACCCGTGGGCCACCTCAGCTACAGAGCCATCTCCCCCAACACATACCACACTAAAAAGAAAGCAAATGGACTCATGGCCAAGGGCTGGCTAACATGCATGTAACAATTAGGCTGTTGTTCACTCATATGTGGATAAATGTAAATCCATATGGACAAGTATTTGATTGAATATTCAGATTACACATGGACGTAAATGGCAGTTATTCCTTAAATATGATTAAAAATTCCTAGCAAGTCTTTATTAGAGGAATCCATTTCAATTAATGGAAACCATAATTCCCATTACGTCGTATTGAACAATAGATTAAACTGTGGAAGGCGTGTATTCTAATTGGGAAATGTCCTTTTTTTTTCAAGAATAGCAAAAAATCTGTCAGATCTCAGCAGCAAAATAAATCATTAAAAACGGCTGAGCCCACTAATCTGCTTTAAGCACATTACTAATAAATGAACACAGCCTAGTAAAGCTGATTACATTTAATTCAGAAATGCCCTTTAGCAATACTGTACAATCTCACAAATAGATTTGTTTAGCAGACATGGCCAGCACTAATAAGCAAGTAGTCATGCCACTCACAAAATGAGTTCTGTGACCTTGCAGTCGCAGGTGTTTGGGATAAATCTGATTGCAATGTTTTGATCCGCCATATACGTTAAGCCTCGAAGGACGCTGAAAATCTACCAAATCGGGATAGTAAATATTAAGCGATACATCAAAGCTCACCTATTCACCTTTGGGTTATTTTATGGAGGGGTGGAAGAGACTAACTGTGATCCTTTTGGCAGGTGTCAGAGACTGTGCCTTATCTTCATCTGTAGAGGTTAAAGCTTCAACCGAGAGGCCTCAGCAAACACACGGCACGCAGGGACAATGCAGAGCTTTATGGGAATGACGGATGGGGTCCAGATGAACAAGGTTCAGTGTTGAAGTTAGCATGTTGCATGTAGGGCAGTCAACTGATTACGAATATTTATAGCATTGATTAATTTAATTGAAGTTACTTGCATATTAATATTTAAGTCCTCAGTTAATATAATTCAAAGACATTACTCTGTCAGATGCATAATAATTACAAAAAGAATGCTTTATATATCAAAATCTTTAAAAGCTGTATTGACCCTTTTAGGGTCGCTAGCTGGAGGCAAAACAAAGCGAAAACTGGAGGCGGCCAACTCAAAACAGCTCAGATTCACTGACACAAGGAGCTTTAAATATGATGTTGTTGTGATGTTGGATGCCCGAATCTATGTAGTAGAGGCTTCAATTAGACTGTTTAATGCATACCTGACGCCACTACCAGACAAAAAACAACAACGGCAGCTCTTGTAAAATGAGATAAAAACACGTCCCAATGTTTACTAACAAAAAAGGGACTATTTTGTTATAAGTATATGAAAGTTCATCACTAGCTCATAGTAATTCATTTTTTGAAGTTTGTTAATAAGTCTGACATTTTTAAATGGTTTGACTATGTGCAGATGTGTTTTTGATCTTGTCTAACACTATGATTGTCACATTTTAAAATGGACTCTCAATATCTTAAACTAGATCATTAGTTCTTAGTAAATGTGTAGACTATTTAGCTTCCTTTGACTTGAAAAAAAAACATGTTGATTTCTCAAAAGTAAAACTTGGTAAGAATAGGGATCACTTATTCACTGTTAACTAGGACTTTTCCCTCAATAAATTCATAATTTGCTGCTTATTAATAGTTAGTATTATTGTCTGTTTATTAGTATTTATAAAGCACATATTCTGAATTACCATATTCTAAATCCCTAATATCCTTACTAATTATTAGTAGGCTGCAAATTAGGGGTTGGCTGCAAAATTTGTAGTTATTGGTTTGTTAATGGCAAGATTTCGACCTTAAAATAAATAGTAAAGCGAAAACTATTATGCAGTTCCTTACTTAGAGGGTATGATTTGTGACATTGCAATAAAAATAAGGAAAATCCTTTTAGACACTCTCAGAAAAAGGTGCGAAGCCATCAATGCAATGGTACAAAAGCTGAAAGATAAATTGGGGTATTGTATTTTCTCCTCAATGGTACATACTAATAACTTTTAAAAGTGTACTGCAATTTTTCTGGTGGTCTATTATAGCTTATATTAGGCAAGCAAAATAACTAATAAATATAAAATTGCCTGAAAATCAAACATACGGCTTTTATTTTTCATAATGCTGAAGTAATGTTACATACTGATTACCTAAAAGTGACTTTTCTCAACACTGCATGTAACATTGTGCCACTTATCTCACTTCCCATCTATCAGCAGTCAATGTGATGGCATTAAAAATTGCACAAATAAGGTCTTTTCATTCGGGGTGCTGACAATTACCATAAATGTGTGAGGGGAATAATTGCATCTATCGCTGATGTGCCATCACTTTAACGTCTATTTTGTGTGGCATGCCGCGTGACTTCATGTGAGACATAACTGAAATAGCATTTAAACTGGTGGAAGCATCAGTTGCTGAAGTAATTAATGAGTGATGATATATTAATGAAAAAACGTGTGATTAGTATTACCTTTGCAGAATTAATTCTTCAGAGGTTAATTAATCGAGTTCAGAAGAATGAGGACAGGGGACTGAGTTTAGAGCGCTTGTAACACATTTCCTCGACAGGGAAAAATGGGATGTGGGGATTTAGTCAGGTTTCTTTTTTTCTCTTGCTGAGGTGTTGAAGATAGTGTGTTTTAATGTTTCCAATAAAACAACCTATGGATTGTTTTTGACAAGCTGTGTGTGTGTGTGTGTGTGTATATCCATTGAAATCCACATACGTCCATAGAAAGCACATTAAATATAAGTAAAGTGTAGTTTTTGGAAAATAAAATGTCAAAATGTGGTTGAAATAATGTTACACTGTCATTTAGTGTAAGACAGTATTTATGTAAAACTTTAGACTACATGCTTATTTTATGGAAGCCAGTTTCCGCCACTGAATAAAACAACTATTTAAACGTTATTGCGGCTTTTTATCTCACAATAATGAATTTCTTCTAAAAATTAAAAGATTTAAATTTGCAACTGGGACATATAAAGTCAGAATTGTGAGATATAAATCTGCAATTGTGAGTTTATTACGCAATTCAGAATTTTTTTCTCCTAATTGCAACTTATCTCACAATGCTTACTTTATAACTTTAAATTGCAAGTTTACATTAAAACAAAGTGTCGCGTTGCCACGCCCACCAGTGCTGAAGCGGTCTCTAGCAGCCCCCACGGCGTGACCGCTGCTACTGCTGCCAATGTTTCAAATGGGACCGCTGTCCTGCCCTTGAACATATTCAAGCAGTTCAACACTGACTGAGCACGTTCCTGCATGAGGTGTGCTGTCCATCTCTATACTGAGAAAAGTGATCCTCTGTGTGGGACAGAGTTTTCTCTTTTCTCAGCTGACCCGAAGACCCAACAGGCTGAGGTCTCGTAACACCAAGTCCCTGTGTTCGCACAACTGAGCCTGAGCTAGAATGAGTCATTCGACTAGGTAGCTGAGAATGCGAGTCCCTTGCTCTCTGAGTAGAGTCAGGGTGGCCTCCGCTACTTTTTTGTGATTTTTGTCCATAGAAATACCATACAATAACTAACCTTCCAGAATCTTCTTTTGTGTGTTCCACAGTAAAAAAAAAAGCCATATAGCTTTGAAACAGCAAAACAGTGACTAAATGATAACAGTTTGTATATTTTAAGTGAACTGTTAGGACCACTCTGTGAGCACTATCGTGTGATTGAAACATGCTCTGTGTGGCTGTAACAATAGTACAGACACAAATTTTTCTGTTTGAAGATTATCCTGTTTGGCAAACAACAGAAAGTGTGTTCTTTTTTCCTCTCTCTTTTTTTCCTCATCGGGTTAAGTAGCTTATATTTCCCTAGTGATTTGTCATGCTAACAGAAAATTAAATTTCAACAAAATCATCAGAGCATCATTTCTATAATCCTCAATAAAGAATACGCTTTGTGAAATTGGAATACACAGACAGATCATGACTGATGTTGAAATTCCAGGCATTATCTTCAGCGTTAAGTCTAGTGTCTTAGAGCTGCACTGTACAGGAACAAGAGAAATCTATTATCTGTAATGAAATCTATTAGCATAAGTGCAAAGATATGATGTATGATAAACAAGGTCATAACAGTGAGGAATAACTAAGGCTGTAACTAAAACGGTAATGCTACTGGCTTAATGTAACATTTTTGTCTCTCATTTCAGCTTAACATGCTGAGACAGCTACAAGATATCTGTGGGTTGTTGAGTGTTTGAGCAGCTCTAAACAGTATTATTGGCTCAGCCCACTTGGTGAATTTAAGTTGCTTTTTTATTTAATATTAGAAAAAAAACTTTTACAACGGTTGTATGTTTACACACTTCACCTATAACTACATTTTTCAGTAGCATTACTTTAAATTGAGTTTGTTTTATCTGTAAAATCTGATGTAATCACTCTTATTGATAACATTATTCTGTGATTTAATATTGCTCTGATTAGAATTTAAATTATATTATAAATCACAAATTTTTAGTAACATTTTTTAGTACAAGTCAGTACATTTTGTAACAAATTAATACTTTTATTCAATAAGGATGAAATCCCATTTTGCTAATTCAATTCATTAAACTCAATTAAAATGAATTTAAATATTAACATACATTTTTAAATTACATTTATATTAAAATTATATCATTATTTCTATTGTATTAATTTAAATCAAATTGTATATAATATTGTATATTATTTAAATGTAGCCTTACCCTCACATTAATAAATTACATTTAAAATATATATTTAAATCTAAAATATTTATTTTAAATACTAATACTATTTCACAATAATATATATAAATATATGAATATTAATGCAGAAGATAATAATATTAATATTAAAGCAAATAAAAAATAAATAATATAATAATAGTTTTTCAAAAACTTCCCTTCTTTTTTTGCACTTTGGCACTTTGTCCAAAAATTGCTTCTCACCAATTAAATTTAATATTATTGTGAAAAATTGCAATATTCTTCATCTGGACTCCATCTAGAAAATTCATGCTGTCTATTCTCTCTATACACCACATCTCTGATCTTCACCCCCTTGATTTTTGACGCCTTCCTGTTTAAACTTCATCTTACTGTTAAAGTTCTACTTCGACCTCTTACAGTGTCTGATCTCTTTATTTCTAGATTCCCAAAAACCCAGCCACCAAGCCCTCTTCCCACCTTCATACACCGCAGATTAATCACCATTCAACGTGAATATGTTCTTCGCTCGGCGCTTGCCCTTGTCCCTTTGTCACTGCCGTGAACCTGCACGCTGTGTTTTTAATCAAAGACCACTGTGCCAGACCCAGCATGTCCCCTCCCACCGAGCCCAGAGGATGCAGCGGAACAGTAGGGCGGCAGTAACGGATGAGCGTTAAGCCGGGGCCGGAGATATTTAAGAGGAGCTAATTGTGAGAAGTACTGGAGCACGCGGAGAGAGACCGTACGATATGGTGTGAGCGATGCCCCGCACCCGCGGTCGGCTGGATGGCGGTACTTCATCACTGCTTCCAAAACAGGTAATTAAGGAGCCACCTGCCGAGCCGCACCGGAGAGACCTGCTCTACCGGAGAGCTCCGCGCTGGGCCCCGCGGCACGCTGCTCCAATCAAAGTATTATCACTCATTTTGCAAAATTCCACCTCTGCCTTTCTCTCTCTCTCTGTCCCAAACACTACTTTATTTATTAAGGCTAAAATCACCTCGAGAGAGGCAGGATTACTCTGTCATCTGGCTTTGAATCCATGCCATCTTCATTCGCATCATAATGCGGCCTTTATAGTTCTCTTTTTGTCATGATTTTTCGTCCTTGCTCTGTTATATAGAGGTAAGGCCATTCTTTTCCATAGAATGAATAGTGAGCTCCCAAAATGTGTAGTTCATGCATCTTGTGCGCTATAGCCTATATTCTAAAGCCGTATGATAGCTTTTTGTGAAGAATGGACTAAAATGCATTTCTAGGCTATTCTTTGGAAATCTCGCTGGAAACAGCCTCCTGAGCTGCACTTCGCAACCCACTTCAACATACTTCAACATTTAAGTTTAGGAACCACTTTTCACTGTTAAGTAGTTGTTTATTAGCATGCATATTAATGACGCATTGGCTGTTGATTGGTACTAATAAAGCACACACAGTATTGATGGCTTGTATTGATGTATTTTAAATCCTACACCATACCTAAATTTACCAACTACTGTACTTACAGTTTAGAACTAGCAGTATTGAGGCAAATTCATAATTAATGGCTACTAAATAGTAAGAACTTGTCCCCAAACTAAATATGACTAAGTTAACATTTATTTAACTTTTTTTTTTTTTTAGCTAAAATTAAAATTATAATCATTTGCATTATTGCACAATTAAAAAACGCATGGCATGGATTATTCGTGCGCGCACACACACACACATATTTATATATATATAAATATTGAATCATATCATTGTAAATTATATTTAGTTGTTGTCATGAAGTATACATACCCATCATAGTCTTCCAAGCTGCAGTCTTTTAGAATGGACAGTGCGTGGCCCTTTCTCTTGGTGACTGTGGAAAGGAAAGAGTTAATGTTAAAAAAAGCACTCCAAACTGCCTTTAGTACCCTTTTCCAGGCATTGGCAAATGGCTTAAGCCGAACATATGGTCCTGGCTGTAAAGCAGAATTTATACTTGCATGCTGTTTGCATTTTTAATCAAGAATATGAGTTGTGGTACAAAGAGGCGACTGCTCTCATGTTTAGCTTGCCCAAGCTGCGCAAAACAAGGTCAAGATTGTTCCCGGGATTCACTGTGTGGTTTGCAGTCAGTGCTGTGACATAACTTGGGAAGCAAGGTAATCAGAAGGTCACATGTCTGAAAAATCGGGTTAAATGTGGTGAGTTTACTGGATCCAGTAGAATTGTGGATTCAGGTTTGGTGTGGCAGAAACCCCTGGCTTGTGTGGCACGGAAGAATGCCACTGAATGCGGGGGAAGAGGGGTGGCACGCCGCAGATGGCATTGTGCACGCCCGTGCCCCACTTAGCATTTTCTGGGGCACCTCCACCATAGAGCGGGTCCCAGCTGTGACCAACCATCAAAGAGCTCACCGTGGCTGATGTGACACTTGCAGATGGATGTTTTTTTGTTGTTTAAGAACATGTTTCACGATGCGCACAGAGATGCAAGGGCTGTGTCTGCTCATTATGACACAACTGGCTATTCCTGGTACCAGTTCCAATACAGAAGCACACAGGCTACAGAACCTGCACACAACTGTGGGGATAGAAGATCATGCGATTATAGCTTTATATTAAACGGATTTTTTTTTTTTTCCTGTATGTGTTTTAGTCATTTCTGAAACACTTCATGTGTTTAACATGTGTTTGGGATTCGTAAGATTTAATTTTTTTTTTTATGTTTTTGAAAGATGTCTCACCCAGACTGCAATTATTTGATAGCAGTAACAACAGTGTTGTGAAATAGTACTACAAATAAAATAATTTGTTTCTATTTATATTCCAATGCAATTTTATGTTTTAATTTTTTAGTAGCCATTACTTCATTCTTCACTGTCACATGATCCTTCATTTATTATTATTATTGTTAAAAACGTTATACTTTTGTTAATAGATTTTGATAAATAGATAGTTCAAAATAACCCTATATATATATATATATATATTTATTTATTTATTTTTTCATACTATATACTACATTAGTATGGTGAGGGTGGGGGGGGGTGATTGCTCTTGTTTATGATTAATAAACATGCAGTTAGCACCTCATTAATTTGAATTTTAATTGTTTTTACATCAATATGCTTATATTATTTCTTGTTCATTCCTGACATGCAAATAAAAGCTATTGCATTGTGGTATGCAGTAAACAGATATAGCAGTATGTTTTTGTGCTGTTCCAGTAGTCACAGACTAAGTTCTGTGTTCAATTCTTAGTGCTGACCTGTAGGGGGAGAGCTTGCAAATCAAAGTGAACCTAAAGGATCATGTGGCCCTGACCTTGCCAAACAAAACCACAACCCAGGTACCTTTTTCACATCTCACTGACTGAGCCACATTCTGCCCTGAACTGTGAAATATCATTCAATTTAATTAAAAACCAAACAGTTCTAAGAACATAAGATGCTAAATTAGACTCCCAAATTTCCCTAGTTATCAGAAAACAGCTTTGAATTCCACTGTAATTGCTTCCCTCAATTTTGACAGTTCGCTACAATTGCCTGTTCATCTTTCACAAAGTCTATAGAGCTAATTCGATCATGTATATTCTCAGAGCTCTGCGTTGCGAGCAGTAGAATGAGATATTTAATTTCTATTAGGTAAAATGTTGTTTAATGGCTCCACCTCGAGCTCTCAGCCTCTGCCCTCGGGAGCACATCATCAGGAAACGGATTCTATTACTGTTCAAATGGCTTCTGGAATCAGGTAGCCACATTCATTAGAGCACAGATTGTGGAGTCCCCTTCCCAAAAGCAGGGGGCGCCTGGTGCGTGTTCGTGTATGTGTGTAGTAGTGTGTGGATGTCTATGGGGTCCTGTGTGTGTGTGTGTGAGGAGGTGGGTAAAGGGGAGGAGAGGGGGGAGTCCCGCACTGTGTTAGAACAGATGGGTGCAGTCCCTCCCCTTGGGTCAGGTTACTGACGGAGGATACACTTCTCCTGTCATTATGAGTGCGAGATGCATTTAGGACCATCCGCAGCAGTGTTGTACAGCTGCTACTTCCAGAGTGAGCACACACACACATACAAAACCTCAAACAAACTGCAGAGAGATATGGAGAGAGGTGGGAATCAAAGAAAAAGGAGAGCTCGGTTGTGCAAACATTTGCGCATATTCATAAGCATCACATTTGTATGCATTTTATCAGTTCATGCATTTCCTGAAATTGTTTAAGCTACTGTTTGAGCTACAGCACAAATAAAAAAAAGACTATATTGTGGATAGTATTCATTTTATCAGTTTGTGCTACAGCAAGCCAAATTTAATAAAGCAAAGTAATTTAATTAACTCAATCCAGTCTCATGGGAAAATGTAACTATTTTACGAGGTGGTGATTTTATTTGAATTTGTGCAATGTGATTTGTATGAAAAACATGTTACTTTTGAATAATAAAAAAAAACATTGAGGTTCAGCAATATCCAATTCAGTCAATTCATAAACCGTATGCACTTTGTAGACAGTATGCACTTTATCAGTTACACATCACACATACACTTTATCAAATAGCTCTATGCATTCATGAGAAATATATTTATTATACGAAGTTGTGATTTTGCCTGAGTTTGCGTAATGTGATTTAAATGAGAGCAAGCATTTTTTAGAAAAAGAAAAACATAAATGTCCACCCCTGGACCTGACTGTGTAGTAAGCAGATTGTATTGAACATTCATGCATATTCATGAGCATCACCTTTACAAATACACACTTGGTACATTTTATCACTATGTATATTTCCTAGGAGTGTTTTTTGTTAGAACCAAGCTGTACTGTTTCAGCAACAGCAACCCAAGTCAAAAGAGCAAGCCAACACAAATAATAAAACATATAACCACCAGTGAGGTGTGAGCAGATCGAAGTATGAAAATCCTTTCAAATTACAGTTTTTCTCAGTCACTTTGGTGCATTTCTCACAACAGTACTTACATTTGCACAACAGTTAATGCATTTCTCAAAACAATTAGTCATGTGTGCACATCATAGCAGCAGTTTCTCATTCTTTCCAACAATTTCAAATGCTTTTGGACATTACTTGTGAGAATTGCTTATTAGAATTAACTTGTGACGGCTGAATAGTCATTCCATGTAAAACTAATATAGTCCTCATTTCACTGCTTGAGTCATTACATACAAAATGTTGAACTAGTTGTCAAAATCTGTCAGGTAAAAAAAAATAAATAAAAAAACTGTTTAAATCTTTTTTTTTCCTAATAATGTCTTCTTAATTGAATCATTTGCACAATGCTTTAAATACAGTAAATTATAATTGCAAAAAGCATATGCAGAAAAAATGTGAAACATCCATATTCAGTGTCTTGTACTCAGATACACGGTGAGCGTGATTTCACCAAGTACAAGATGTTCCTGGATCAGCATCCTTGTATAAATTTGGGGTAGGTGTAAGTTTAAGGGTAAGGATTGGGATAAGTTTATATTTTTGGACTGTAATGTTGATCCAGAATCATGTCCTACTTGGCAAAATCACGGCAACCCTCACTACACACCTAGATAAGCTCCGTGCACAGATCGCCGGGTCCAGATGCACACACACACACTGTAAAACATTTACAAAGTAAACTGTCATAATGTATCTTGTTCATAAACAATGGTGTCAGGACTTTCTATTTTGAGGACACTGACACTCTCACTGACATGAATACTTGCTTTTGAGCAATAAACTATCCATTTTGAGCAAGTGATTGTTTTGAGAAATGCATTAACTTTTGTGCAAATGTAAGTACTGTTGTGATAAATGCACCAAAGCAACTGAGAAAAACTGTAATTCAATGTTTGAATGTTGCCTTACTGCTCTTACTGAGTAGCATCAGAAAAGGTGCTATATAAATTAAACATTATTATCATCAGCAAATGATTAATCGCGATTCATCTAGATAATATATTTGTGTGTGCTTTGTATATTTATTATGTACATACATGCATGTTTAAATTTAAGAAAACATAGGTTTATACAGTGAATGCATTTGTACAGTATGTAATTTAAAATATAAACATATGCATGTATTTTTCAAGTATATATGTAATGTGTGTGTGTATTTATATATATACACATAATACATAATACACACACACACATACTATATAAACAGAAACTTTTATTTAGCTTTTATTTTTTGCCATTTATTGTAATTTAATTCACTTTCTAATATCTAAACAACCTTTGTGCATTAGAAATTAAAATTAAGCATGTGTAGGCCACTGTAAATGAAATAAATAAATAAAAAATATATATTTTTTTTCATATAAAGGTTTATTTTATTTAAAGTAATGAAAAAGGTCTTAATGGTTTCATTTTATTGAACTTTATTATCCCTAGTCAATGTATTAAATCAGTGCTGTTACTATGAGGGCCACTTTATATCTTTAACACATTCATGTTAATTTAATAAATGGTGGAAACTTCTGAGTGACAAAAATCACTCACACTTGTAATTAGAAAAGCAAGTCAAGTGAAACCTCTATTTAAAAGCTGGTCATCCGCCATCAGAATTACACGAGACCACCTCAAATATTAAAAATCAGTATATTAGAATGATTTCTGAAGATCATGTGACAGTGAAGACTGAAATACAGCTGAACATCACAGAAATAAATTACACTTTAACACAGATTCACAGAGAAAACAGATATTTTAAATTATAATAATATCTCACTATTTTTAGTGTATTGAGAGGCTCGATGAGCAGGAGAGATTTCTTTCTAAAACCCCAAATCTTTTGATTGAGTGTGTGTGTGTGTGTCAGAAATTCTGCTAAAGAAAGTGAGTCATTTGTGGATGATTTGTTCCTTTCTTGGAAACTTTAAAGAGGTCCGGATGATTGTTGTGCTCAAAAACAGTATAAAACCCACGGCAAGCTGGAAAAACTGCAAAAGTCTGCAGTCTTCTGACAAAAGTGACATTTTGACGGAGGATTTCCACAAATCT
This sequence comes from Enteromius thamalakanensis, assembly GCA_032357475.1. NCBI lineage: Eukaryota > Metazoa > Chordata > Actinopteri > Cypriniformes > Cyprinidae > Enteromius > Enteromius thamalakanensis. The sequence continues at coordinate 17,984,695 of JAUCMT010000160.1, forward strand.
ATACTCCCTGCCACGCAAACCATCTGGGAGCCACGTCTTCCTCAATAGAAGTACGATTTGATCCATCCGTCATTCTATCTATCTGAGAAGAGAAGAGCAGGGGAGGAAAGGTAAACAAACACCGGGCCGGCGGAAGAGAAACAGATCGACTGCGTTAGAAAGGAAAGAGCAAGGCGAGACACCCAGCAGCTGAAATTAGAAATGACGTCTGGATATCTCTATTATAAAAGCAGACACTGAAAAAACGATCCCAGTAATCTGTGAAGCTGCTCTGAAATCTCTCTTTGTGATACATTATTACCAAATATCAAATTAATTGAAATTGAATTAATGAGTGAAAAAAGCATTATTTGTGGACGATTTTGGCAAAGTTAACTTAAAAACTTATGTGAATGAGATTTTTACTTCTGACCCTGCAGCACAAATCCAGTCATAAGGTTCAATTTTATGAAATTGAGATCTCAGTTCTTATTTTGCTGGATCTATCTGCTTCTTTTGACACAGTCAATCATCAGATCCACCCTCTCATCTCTGGTGTGAATCCTATTTCACTGGAAGGTCTTTCAGTGTGGCCTGGGGAGGAGAGTTATCCAAAACACATCAACTGGTCACTAGGGTTCCTCAGGGCTCGGTCCTTGGACCCCTCCTCTTCTCCACATAGAGGACACTACATCACTAGACCCCATCATACAGACACATGGCTTCTCCCAGCACTGCTTACGCTGATGACACACAGCTCTATCTCTCTTTTCAAGCCGATGATGTAACAGCAGCTGCATGGATCTCAGGCTGTCTATCAGACATCTCAGCATGGATGAAAGATCATCACCTATAGCTCAACCTGGCCAAGACTGAGCTTTCTACAAACACAATCAAACCTCTATTTATGATCCAGAATGCAGCAGCGCGACTGGTTTTCAACAAGCCCAAAAGAGCCCATGTTACAGCTTTTTGGCATAAAAATAAAGATAATTTTGACTCATATGATGTATTGTTGTCTACTTCTACAAATAGACCTGTGCTGCTGGATTAGTTTGCGTCGGAGGTGTTTTTGGAGGCAGGTGAGTCGGTGAAGTGTTCTGAGTACCTTGGCTCTGCTGGAGGAGGAGAAGTGCTGCTGGACGAAGAGCGCTCCGAGGGCCATGCCGAAGTGTTTGTTGGCCTGATTGAGACACAGACGCTCCAGATCCAGGGGCCGCTCACCTCCGTCGATCTCGCGCGAGAACTCGTGAATCGTGCTGCGAAACGCCGTGGAGAGATGCTCGCTCAGAGCCGCCACGATACGCCACAACATGTAGTTATGAAGAACCCTGAGAAACACAGAGAGAGAGAGAACAGATCAAAGAGACTTCCTTTAAACCCAGTAAAACACTTTTGCATGCTATTGTCACTGTCAGGATAAGTTGTTATTCTATACTCCACCAATAAAGCAGTCTTAACTAACAACCTACAGGTCAGAGTGCTGCATGATAAGTGAGTGTCGACATAACAGCATTCAGTCATGTTCATGTCTTAATGATCAAATACAGCACTTACAAGATAAACCTGATCAAACACACACACACACTCTCTCTCTCACTCACCCACACACACACACTAAGACATAGACACACACACTCACTAAAACTCACACACACACACATGTTGGGTTTACATGTTTTATGTGGACATTCCATAGGCGTAATGGTGTTTCTACACACACACACACACACTCTCTCTCTCCCTGGAGAGATGACATCATCTTGCTGTGGTTTTATGGGATATTTAAGCTGCGACACACGACGTTAGCATTTTAATCACAACACAGTTTGGCAGAACAAGCTGCTTCTCACGCCAACAAAGCACTTCTAAAATCCAACTGAAGAAGAGACGAGAGAATGGACAGAGAGAAGAGAGAAAGAGTGAAAGACAGGAGGAGGAGAAGAAGAGAACACTTGAGTGTTTTTAACACACTCGCTGATTGTAATTTGTTTCTCCTTGCGCTGTGTGTGTGTGTGTGTGTTTGCGCAGGTGTGGCGATTATCGGATATTTAATTAACAAGCTTTACACAAACATATTCTAACGCTGAAAGTAAAGTCAATCGCTGACGGGGGAACAGGAGTAAAGCTCATTAGGCTAATGTATTCTAATGAAGCTCATTACGCATAAAACAGCTCGTTTCAGAAGATGATCGACCAGAGAAAAACACACAGAAACACACTCTTTTAAAACACACAATCAGTGATCAACCGGTTCAGATGATCGTGAGTGTGTGTGTGTGTTAGTGAGAGAGTGCGTGAGAGAGTGTGTGTGTGTGTGTGTTAGTGAGAGAGTGCGTGAGAGTGTGTGTGTGTGTGTGTGTGTGTTAGTGAGAGAGTGCATGAGAGAGTGTGTGTGTTAGTGAGAGAGTGCGTGAGAGAGGTGTGTGTGTGTGTGTGTTAGTGAGAGACTGCGTGAGAGTGCGTGTGAGTGTGTGTGTGTGTGTTGATAGGTTTTTATATCCTCGTGGGGACCAATTGTCCCCACAAAGATAGGAATACTAGTAAATTTTGACCTTGTGGGGACA
>JAUCMT010000160.1:17993211-18008767 GCA_032357475.1 Enteromius thamalakanensis
GATAGATAGATAGATAGATAGATAGATAGATAGATAGATAGATAGATAGATAGATAGATAGATAGATAGATAGTATTTTTCTACAATAACTATATGTTAATTTGTCCAAGACCACTTAAAAAAGCACATAGAGGACAAGAGAGTCACAATGTACATAACACAGCCATCAAACTGCACTCAAGTAACCCATAAACCGTTCCACTCGCTGAGCCCACAATACCCAAACGGGCTTTCTGGGGTGCACAGAATATTTGCTAATCCTCAAGAACAGATGTCTTATTTTGCCCTGAAATCCCTGGCTGGCTGGCTGATGGTGAGGGGAGTTCGCCCTTCAACAGATAAGCCCAGATTGGGGCCTTGCAGTGGGAAAGGTCAGGATCGGAGAGGAGCTGGATCCGGCAGGCCCGAGGGGAGGTAAGAGATCTGGGGGCCATACAGGAGATGGAACGAGTGAGAGAAAACGAGCGTCACTGTCCTGTCCCGCTTTCCTACCGGCCGTGAGATCTCCATACGGGGGACGAGTGCTTCGACATTTCCTTAGATCCTCTGCCAAGAGCGGAGCATCTGGCATGGTGTCAGGGACTGGCATTAGCGAGCATTAGCAGTGGGGGAGACCCAGCCCTCTCCAGATTTGTCCCCTCCAGCAGGGGCATCACCAGGCAGGAGCTGCTCCAACCGCTAGACGAGGTGGGGAACTGCGGTGGAGGTTTGGGCTTCAAATCAATACACTTGCTTTCATTGGAACAATTAATTCACACAGGCACCATATAATGAGACAAACGGAGATGCTCGCAAAAGAAAATTAAGCGTGTAATGCATTCTATTAATTATTCCATGTTAAAACGTGGGACGCACATGCATACTGTTCAATTAGAGCCATTGAAATTCTCGGTGTGGACAATAACACCTTTCCTAATATTAGCCAGAGAGGGGAAAAAACAGCACCATGTGTTAGGTGCCTCCATTATGTCTGCGTACACGTCTATCTGGGGGCGGGTGTGACAGACAGAGAAATGGGGAAGATCCGTTGGGAATATGCAGAAAAAATCCACAAGCAGCACTCAGTGAAAGTGATACTCCAGTCGTACCTACAGCAGAGCTCACAGGAGCATCTGTCCACCCCGAGACGTCCTGAAAGAGCCCCAGATACCTCTCACAGCGGCATTCACGGGTGGGAATCTTTAGTTATCTCAAAATTTGATTTAATTTGGGCACTCTGGGAAAAAATTGTGAAAAAAAGTGTGCCTTTAGGGTTACAACAGCTTGTCATGGAGGCGGGACTCTGAAAGGGACATCTTTGTTTCTTATTTACCCTTAAATGGCTCATAGCAGTACCTTCAGGTGACACATTACTACTCTAAAGTACAAAATATACACCTTTTATAGATGGATAAGACACTATATTCTGCCTTTAAGGCTACAACCCTAAATGGTAAGACTATAAACAGATCTAACAGTTTCAGAAAGTCTTACTTTAAAAATATAGTCTATATAAATTAGACTTTTCAGTTTAGTTGAAGTTGTTTTTCAGGTAAAGTCTTTAATTAGAATATTTCTCCAGAAGAAATGCTGTAAAAAACAATAAAACTTATTTTCATTGGTTTTTCCTTTTATAAGCATATTTTTTTCTTAATTGTTTTATGAACAAGCATAAATTAAGTAGAAATCACGAGTAAGATTAAATACAATTATATTTAAGATATTCCCACAAATAGTGAAATACATTGTCCAGTTAATGTTCTTTAAGGAATTATTAGTCAGTTTATTTTAAGGTCCTCGCTATTAATAAACAATTAACTAACTAAATAAACTACTAATTTGCTGCTTATTAATAGTTAGCAGGTAGTTGTGATAGGTGTTAGGTGGGATTAGATATGTGTAATATGCTCATCAAGAACATGTGCTTGTAAGTAATTCACAAATAAATAAACAGCCAATATGTTTATAATAGGCATGCTGAAAAAACAAGTAGTTAATGGGGAGAATTGTCATTTATATATATTATATATATTTATATATATATATATATATTTTTTTTTTTTTTTTTGCTAAATTATTCATAAGCATGACCATGTTCAACTTTCAAATGATGACTATGCAAATTCACTGATGTGCAACATTAAACATTTTTAAAGGTCAAGTCTTATTTTTGAGTGGCATGATTAGGATGCACATAACATTCATTCTGAGTGGGAAAAATGACTTGTCTGAATAATAGAAGACATTAGAAGTGTCAGAAACTCATAATTTATTTATTCATTTATACATTATTTTTTAAGCAGCTCTGTTTGGCAAACTTAGAAACAGAAAATGGTTACTCTTCCAGAGAGTTTGCTACCGCATAAGGGTAAGTACATTATTTCAGAATTATCTCTCCTTTAACTCTGTCACTGTGGACTTAAACTAAACCTTTAACTCTTTATTAACCCTTTTTTTTGTAAAAACAGGATCAAAGCAAGTGACTCTAAACAGAGTTTGGGCTGGCCAGAAAACATCCCAGCTGAAGTAAGAGCGCCCCAGTCAATAAGATACACAGATTGATCCGTTTCCAAGGAGCCAAGGGGAAAGAGTCACCATGGATACGCAGGTTGACTTAATGGAAAACCTGTTAATGTGTAACATTATCCACTCGGCTATCGAGCTATTGTACATGGGCTCACGTAAATGCCACGCAAGGCCTAGCTTCCTTTAAATGCCGAACGTGTTTTTAAAACCGCGTTCCGAGGGAGATTTCGCTTCCCCTATTATCTTGTTAAACAACTCAAAGCAATTTCATGCGCAGCACACAATAGCCACTGTTGTGCTTTATGCCAAATGCACATATGAATTCAGATGGGTCACAAAAGCCTTTGGAGGAATGAGATGGACCCGGTGCTTGACCCTTGAATTTTCTCCTCTCTCTGTTTGTCTTTTCTCCTCCCTTTAGGGCTACAACAATAAAGTCCAGCTTGATGCAGGAGTGTGACCACACGCTTTGACAAGAGCACCAAGAGCACATTATGTGTCCGGAGCGGAGTGCGGAGAGCTTCCCGGGCTTTGATTGACCTGCCTAGACTAATCTTTCAAAAGAGGGTTTAAGGACGCAAGGAGTCTATTCCAGCTCGACTCGACAACTACGTCGGTAGACTGTGGTACAGGTGCTACTATTGTTGCCGGCCGTCTCCCCACACGTTTGGTCTGTGGCCTGGCCCGAGCGCTCGCTCTCTGACCGCAGGGTTTAATCTGTCAGATGGGCGGCCGTACCTCATGTGTCAGCGCACATCACATGGCTTGTCAGAAAAACACAGCACTCACGGCTCACCTTGAATAAAATCACACCAGGGACTGAGGGTTTGGGTTTTTTTTTTTTTGGACCGTTCACCTTTTGTGCTGAGTGTCAGCTGGGACACACCCTCCATTGTGCCACCACCCTGGGAAACACCACTGTAACAGGTGAGCACCCCTGTAATCCAGCGTGCCCGCTCTCCCCTTCCCCCCTCGGGCCAAATTAATCACGGGCAGCACTCGCTTAACAGCTAATAAAATAAGAGAGATAATCCAGCTATGGAAAACATGCGGCCGTGTGCATGTGAGAGCATGTGCATGAGATGCAGGGGGTGGGGAGGACTTTTCCATTAGGGACAAATAAACCGCCATACTTTACTAACAACTGTATGAGTTTGTGAATTTAGCAGGTGATCGTGATGACTGTGCTGCTGCTTATCAGAACCTAGAGAAGGAAAGAATGGGGCTCTAATCAGTCTCCTTTATTACATATATTTGACCCTGGACCACAAAAGCAGTCGTAATTCACACGGGTAGTAGTATCTAACAATACATTGCATGGGTCAAAAAGCCGAAAAACACATAATATGCATTTCTAAGAACTTTATTTGGAAAACTTTCTCAGTATTTTAATTTTGACTGCAGATTTTTAAATAGTAATTTTTTCATTCTTTCCTATAACCAACTATACACTTATTTATTTAGCTTTCTGATGATGTATAAATCTCAATTTCCAAATTGGCATTTATAATGGTGGTTTTGTGGTCCATGGTCACATATAGGCGTGAGAATGTACTGAAATATAAATTTATCATGACCTAAAATTATTTAAATCTTTAATTTGCAATGAGCAATGATCAAATATTCAGACTTACTAAAAAAAAAATTTTGGGCTGATTTCGTAATAGCTTTGGAATTCAGTTTTTAAGATTAAAAATAAAAAAACATGATGCACAGTTCAGCTGAATGTGTGAAGCAAGATGTTTTTTTTTTACTTGTTCAGCCATTTGCATGTTTACTTAAGTTTTAATTATGTAGCAAACGTTCTTTCTCTGGTTATGGAAATAAATGTGATAATGCAAGTGGTTAATGTAAGTGGTTTTTCACCCTGTTTGGTTAGTATTACTGAATGGCACGTCCTGATTTTGCGGAGTTCGACATCCAAAAGTGTACTTTTGACCATATCTCTACACCTTAACCTAACCTAATGAGTAATGCCTAAAATCATATTTAATGATAGATGAATGACACTGAGGTACAAGCACCAAACACTGATTGTAAGCCTTCACTTCACAAAAACTATAAACTGGTTCTTCAAATCTGATTGGCTAATGACAATGTTGTTTGAACTCAGCACTCATCACACGTCAAACTCAGCAAAATTAGGTTCTGCGATTTTACCTCATCTATAAATTCATTTTTCAGTAAAAAATTGGTTATTATTTTATCTGCACTGGGAAAAAAATCATAATCCTGATCAAATCTTTTAGTTGAAATATCTTAAATTTATTACATTTACATTCAAAGCACACTGTAAACTATTACGATAAATGTTTTCAGAGAATAGAATTTTTAATAAAGTGTTTGCATGCAGATTTTTTCACTTATTATGAAACAAGTCTTATTATCTGATGCAAAAGTTTAAAAAAAGTTAATTTATGTTACTTTAAAAAATTAAGTTTTAGATGTTTTCACACAAAAAAAATCTAATTAGGAAGTAATTTTTACCTGGGCTATTTTTACTTGGTGGATACAGTTCCTAAGAGATGAAAATGATCAAGTTTACCAGCATTACAAGGTCATGAATATGAAAGACTGGATGTAACTCTATGCAGACAATGTCCAGAAGTGATTCTAATACAGTTTAAATCTACAGGCTATGTACTTTTTAAAACACCCACCGTATTTTAATGGTTTTAAAATGTCTCTACACTTTAACAGCACAGTGAATCTCATCTTTGCGTATTAATTTTTCCGCTTGCAGCACTAAATAAGCATGTCCTCTCTCCTCTGGGCTCCCTCAAGGCATATTCTTTAATTATGTTAATTAATTCATGTTCTACCCACAGTACATGCAGCCCTCACTCACAATTACCCACAAAAAGCCAGCATTTCAATCTTTAAAGGGCTACAGCTCACAAACACTTTCGTGCGAAGAAGTTACTTATCCAAAGTCTTAGCAACAATTCATCAAGCTGGGGGAAGGGTTTGATAGTATAAAGTTGTGAGGCCTGAATAATCCCATCCTTAATTCCCAGTGAGTAATGTACCTCCTGAGCACTGTTGCTGTTACATCACCTCTTGTTCAGTGCTGTAACTGAAATTCCAAGGATTAGCCGGCGCTAATACAGCATTATAACTAGTCCCTCGTCAGACAAAAACACTTTCCAGAGATCTCCCCCACACCATTATCTAGTCCCAAACTCACATCTCACATCCAATCCGGTTTTAAATAGAGCCTACTACTTGCATGGTGTCCGGTATTTATGTGGGGTGCACAGCAGGCAAAGAAGGATTTCAGAAATTGAACTTTCAGCCTAATTGTGACCCTAGATTAAATCGGTGAAAATGCAGTGCTGCATTGTCTGCAGCCCGGGATTAACAGATTACACATGCTCATTTTCACAAAGGCAGCATCTGAATGCTCAACGCTCATTTAGCTGACGAAGGAAGTTTATTCTAAATAATTTTGTTGGTCCTCGGGAGAGTCTCAGACGGGCTTTTACTGAATCCCCCGCTATGAAATCTCCTCCTTGCATCCCCACCCCCTGTTTTCGAGAACCGGAGAACGAAGAGTTCTGACGCATTTGGAAGGACACCTGTCTCCCGTGCAGCACAGCGAAGCACTAGGCAGGCCGCTGGCCTGTCTTGGCAGCGAACGCTAGTGAGAGGAGCACAGATAATTACAAACTCCAGGGAGGCCGTAGGACCAACCTGTTCCTCTAGTCTGATCCAGCAGGTCCTTGCGGCCAACACCACCTCTTTCAAGACCACCCCCCCCTTTCAGGCACACCACACAATGATACGGTCATCACACAAAAGAGATGGTGCCCCTCGGCTTTCTCAACAAGAGTACCTTATAATCCAGTCCGTGGAGTTTATTCATGACTGTTTTGTGTTGTCAGCATGTTGCTGACACACCTAAATCATCATTTCACATCATATTTGTATGCCTCATGCATACTTGGTTTTGTAAAAACCAATAAAATGTCTTTATTCCTGTTATGTAAAGCTGAATTTTCAGCATGATTACTAGCCTTCACTGTTACATGATCCTTCAGAAATCACTGTAATATGCTGATTTTCAATATATTAACTGGTGTGGACACTTAAAATGCTACACTCACTAGGTTTAGGTACAGGAGTTTCTGTATCCGATTCATTACTGGGCTGGGCTAATTTTATTCAATAAATGTCAGCAAACACAATAAAATGTAGCAAATGTTGACCAGGTTAATGTTTGCATGCCATAAAATTCACTGAAGCTCAAGATAAAGTCGCTCTAAAATCACTAATGTTTGATTTGTGACCTTATTTTTTCAGTGGATGGTGAATGTTGAGCAGCTTTGGTGTGTGAACTTACCGCTGAGGATCTCTTTAAGGCTTTTGAACCAAATCTCACAGTGGTCCGCGCTGAGGTTGCTGAGGTGGATGGAGTGTTCCTTGAGTTTGAGCCCTTTCTTCTTGCACTGGAAGAGTGTGATGCCCAGCAGAGTTCCACCCGTCTGCTGCCCCGCAGAGCGCCGCCGCTTTACCTTCACAGCAAACACATCCTTAAGCTCAACATACTCTTCTTGCTTCTTCACATCACGGTCAGCTAAAACAAACACACAAGAGATATTTTCATATTAAGTCATATCATACATTTTTTCCCCTCGTAAAATGGGTCTGAAAGTTATGTTTTTGATTGCCAAAACTTTATGTACTGTAGGATGTTGTTGTTGTTTTGTATCCTTGTACAACCAAATTTATCTTTAATGGTCTGGTTATATTTAAAATTGTAAAATGTAACAATTGCTAAATTAAATGGGTTTAAAGGCATAGTTCACAAAGAACTGTTTTCTATTAAATTTTTTTTAAACAAATAATAATAATAATACTTTTTCAAGTAGTTATTCTCACAATGGCAACCTTTATCCTTCAAGGGTCATGTCATGTTTTTTTTTTTTTACTAACATTGAAAACATTTTAGAATTATCTCATGCATACCAAGTTCCGAAGAACAGCATTCATTTGAAAAATAATTTTTTCAACGTCTTTACTCTCACTTTTCTTTAATTTAATTTGTCTTTGTTAAATAAAACTATTAATTACTTACTGACTACTTAAAATGTTTTTGCCCATGCAAGAAAGATCATTGGGGTTTCAATATCAGACTCCTTTGACTTTCATTGTAAAGTAAAGTATGTATAACATTTCTTATTTGGAACAACAACATGATGATTCAATAACGAGACTTAATTTTTGAGTAAACATCCTTTTCATTCTTATGCAAAAACCAAAACAACACAATAAGTTTACATGTGGAGAATTCATACTTTCAACAGCAATGCACTTGACACCCCAGCGTTACATTGGGCTACGAGCTTCCTCTTCTCCCCTGACCCCCCACTGTAAACCATTACCCACAGGCAAACTCCAATTAAACCACACTGAAATCTGTCGCAGAGCATCAAGATGGGCCGAGTTCTGTAGCTGCCTCTCTAAATGAGTTTCTCTCCTCGTGTGAAAGCCTTTCTTTATTAGGAGCACCCCAAGCCGCACCTCTGCGTTTCAGAACATTAACTACCCTCTCACATTACTGCGCAGGACACCCGCTGCCATCTGTTCCTACTCAGGCTTCTGCTCCAACCTCTCTTTACCTCCACCACTCTATTTATTTAACTCTGAAGCTGCGTTTCATTGTGGTCACTCTACAAAAACCCAGAGTCAATTGAATTAGTGGGAATAGGAGATAATCTCTCCCGACAGAGCTTTCCGAGAGCCAGGGCAAATGACAAAGTGGCCCGTGTTAACGGCTGTGTACAGGAAGCTTTCTCCGAGGGGGCGAGGGAGGGTCTCGAAGGGTAGGTAGAGACTGGGACGAGGCTGAAAAGGGGGGGTTTCTCCCTGCTACATTACAGTAAGCCTGCGTCTGTCCGAATCAATCTTGGCACATCTGCCTGATGCCGACCATAAACAGGATTATAGAAGGACTTATCTGCTTGATGCTAATTGTGTTGCAGTTTTTGCACATGTCCACCCTTTTAATTGAGAGACTCCAAATGCTGCTGTACAACTGCCCTTTTCAGGCAGCGCTTATCAGCATGTGCACTAGTCAGGTTGGTCTGGGTTTTTTTAAGTCTTTGGCAATAGGACCTAATTAGTCCCTACAATTAAGAGCAGGAAAATTGAGTTTAAATGAGTGGCCCGCTAAGTAGAAGCAATGAGATGTAGATTGAGATAATAAACATGGTAAAGCACGAGTTTCCTGCTGATCTGCTCAAAAAACAGGCCACACAATTGGAACTTTCCTTTTTGCTAATACTGTGCTCTCTCTATTTTTGGGAGGCCATAAATTTTGCTTACACGAACTTTTTTATATATCTCTATTGTATTTTAGCCACTTTACAGCTCCACACTTGCTAATCTATTTTTAAGGAAATAATGATGCAACTTTAACAACTACATTAAAATTGGCAGCAAAATTAATCTCTTGACGTGGCTTTGCTGATGCTGTTAGAAAGCTAACGCAAGTATTAGAAAGCTGACGTTAGCTGAAATTATGCTAGACAGAAAGTAAAAGGAAAAAAACAAGAAAAAGAACTACTTCCTCATGAATGATTGTTCCAGTTTCTTTTTGCAATGAGCATTGGAAGTGTCATAGGATTGCACGATAAAAGAAATTCCAATTATGTGTGCATCATGTGAATATGATTAATCAATTATCAAGCCAAGTGGCATATGCCTATGCTGAGTCACATAAACCCGTTGTGACCGAAAGTTGTAACCAAAACAAAATGTTTTAAACCTGCCTTATGTATTACTTATATATGGCCTACATCTTTTCACACTGAGACAACTGTGGGACTTATGTGTGACTATTACAGAAGCTTTAGATCCTCACTGATGCTGAAGCCATGCATCAAGAGCCTTTTGAACAAAGTGAAAATGTGTAAATATTTCTTATTTTGCCTAAGCATCATACTTTTACATTTTGTACTGCCCTTCAGAGGCAACAGAATATATCTGTATGTTTCCCAAAAGACAAAATAAGTTGAATTTACCCTGGTATCCAAGCTAAATTTTTATCCTCTGGCATGTTTTTTTCTTCTGGAGCATCAGTGAGCATTTAAACCTTCTGTAATTGTTACATATGAGTCCCTCAGCTGTCCTCAGTATGAAAAGATGGATCTCCAAATCATACAGTCACTGTTGGAAAGGGTTCAAACACACAAAAATACCGGAAAATCAAAGAATTAATGGGACCTGAAGGATTTTTCTGAAGCACAGCAGGTAGTTTAACTGTTCAGGACAAACAAGAGACTCATGAACAATTATCACTAAACAAAAACAAACAAAACACACTGTTTTGGATCATTCAGGTAACAACAGAGTATTAAGAATCAGGGGGATGATAACTTTAGAACAGGGTCGTTTTTTTATAAATTCAACTATTATTTTCTCTTGTGGACTTAATTTGTCTTTAATGTGGAATAATGTACTCAGGGTCAGTACTAAACAACACTTGCATGCATTTTGTGTGATCCTCTTGTTTTGGTAGAATTATTAACATTTTGCAGATTCTGAAATAGGATGTTGATTTGTCGACCTCAGCTGTAATTGATGACTGAAATGTAATTTTGGGATAAACTCTCCCTTTGTATGCCACAGGTAATCATGTGATCATGTGGATTGTGATTACTTGTGGCATATATACACACTCACAGGTTCATACAACATATAATCTGAAAGACTGCATTTTGAACAAGTCAAAAAGACAAAACACCTTTAAGACGCATAGACAGAATATGTAGATTTCTTGTAAAAGCCGTCACGCCTCTTTTGTGTGATCTAAAAGGGATTTGAGAGTAATCCATACAGAAACCCAAAGTTAGGGGTAGAGAATGGGGTTGAAGAAGATTTTGGCCGCTGGTGCCTCTGCTGCAGGGCACACAAGTTCACAAATAAGAAGGGCCATATGTTCAGGGTCATTGGTCTAAAGGGGCTGCAAGGGGCCAAATCAATATGACACGTCTGGTAGCACACGAGGTCATATAACACAGAGCCCTCCTGAAGACTGACTATGGATCTGTCATCTCTAGAGATCTCATCTCTCTCATTGACAATTACATGCGTGTCTGTGTGTAGACACCACTCACAGTCGGTGATGACACACACATGCTCTCATCACACTCAACGGCTGCCGATTCATGTTTTCTGGATTACTATGAAATCAAGCTGGATGAATGTTTAGACTAAAGTTTTGGAATTGTGCCTTAAATATCAAATATGGGATTTATTATCATTAACATAGAAATTCATAACTTAATTGCAAAATCCAGTGTTGTATTCCTAAAAAATTTACGTATTTTTTAAGTTATACATTTGTTTATATACGTATATATTTAAATGTGTTTATTTATTATGTATATATAAAAACAAACACATGTATGAACATATTTAAGAAAAATGTTGTTTATATATTTAATATATTTATATATAAAATATAAGAATATGTAATGTAAATATAAATGTTTTCAAAATATACAGTATGTGTGAATTTTTTTTTTTCAGTCAGTGTATGGTGGTTGTATCTATGATGTCTTCAACCTTAAAGCATACGATAAAACATTATTCATGCCCACTACACCGTACTTTGTGTTGTATGATAAATATTACTAGTGATGCCTGTCTTAAAAATGAAAATAAACCCCAGAATTGCATGGAAAAGTGCACTATGCATCATGCATGCAAAATAAAAACCATTTTAAAGAAATTTTAAATGCTCTTTTTCTCTTAAGAATTGCTGGTTGTCATAAAAGCTTTGCATGCTAGGAAACTGTTAATTAGTTTGAAAATACCAATTTTGTTGAACCTCGCAAGTGGATATACAGAGAGCAGAAAACAAAGCAGGGAACAACGTGTCTGTGGCCCCCAGCGTGGCAAGTGTCATATTCTGGCGCACATGAGGCTGATTTCAGATGACAAGATGGGAACAGCCCTTCATTTGAGGCACAGTAAGACATGGGGAGATTAAATAAAACTGTGCACTCTTCTAGAAAACTTTATTGCTTCCAGATGGATACAAGCTTCCTCTCAGCAGCGCTCCGGCAAAGGCAAGATGCAGGGGGCCTGACGTCATGTCATCATGCAACTAATGCATGGACAAAAAGAATCAATTCTACACCAGCAGTGATATGAGCTGTGAGATTTCAATATACATGTGGCCTGATGTATATGCATTGATTTTAACAGCGATGCTTGAAGAATCACTTCAAGTATTGCTTTTACTTAGGACATAGTGGCATAAAAAACTATAAAAGTACATAAAAAACATAAAAACGTATTATGTTACTCACACAGTTTGTAAGCCAGACATGATTGATACCTGTGGATAGCTGAGAAGTGTTTTGTTTCTTTTTTAAGTGATTAGACTAATAATTATTAGACAAAAAAGGCCAAACAAATCCCTTTGAAAAATGGTCCCAAGCCAAATAGAGACTTTTGCCAGTAGTCAAGAAGATTAAGACACAAATAATCATGGACTTTTTCTTCAGTAAAAATCATTAAAACAAGCTAGGCAACATTGCATAAAATATTAAGACTTTGATTTTCTCTTGTTTTTAACTTAAAAGCAAGTTGTTTACGCATAAAATAAATACAAATATCTGCCAGTGCAGTAAGATAAAAATACTTTCAAGTGAATTACGATCATGTTTCATAGATTTTTAGATATGTTAACCAGGAAAATTTGACTTCGAGAGCATGATTCTGCAGTGTGAAGGCTTTAAGAAAGGCAAATCAGCTTGGACTGGCAAGTAACCTCACAAAAACCTTTAGAAACTACACAGTAAGGCCCTAAAATATCAAAGTATCCTGCTAGAAAGAATTTGCACATGTAAGCACAAAGGTAAAAATCTATAGTCGCTTCTCCATATAGAAAATACCCCCGAATGTCTTTTAAATCTCATCTGTTCACCTGCATTCACAGGGTGCAGTTTGGCAGAGGGTCTCTTTGTCTCATCTTCTCCCTACTCGTTGTTGATGCGTGCATCGCTCTCACAGATGAAACTAATACCATGGTTTGAAAAGGGTCCAACTGCGGAAAGCCTGTGCCAGGTCAGCAAGCCACTCTTTGCCCCCATGTTGTGTGGGGCCATGTGGTTCCCAGCATGGCGTTCGGGAGCATATTTTCCACCTGTGCCTGTGGAAGCCTGTGTGCCCGGACCCACACACCAAAACCCAATATTTACATTTTTATATTGCCGTTTTCAAGCCCCCAGGACGCAAACAAAGGAGACAGCGTCTGTTTGTTCCCTGTGTGCAATTAGACTGTGACACTGTATATCCCTTTTGTAATACTAAGGGGTCACACACTTGAACTTTGACTGTGTTCGGTACACAAGCCAGCTGATTGGCGAGCTTGGGACAATCTGTTTGATAAATGGTATTTTAAAGAATCTGTAAAACGATAAAAATCGCAGTGAATTTAACAGTAAAAAAAATGCTATGGTAAAAACCTGTTAAATGGTTAATGGTTAATTCCTAATAAATTTACAGGGAAACACTGTAAACTGACATTCCCAGAATTCCTTGCATTGCATTTTAAATTTTGTTTGAATTTGATGTTTTTTCTTTAAAATAACTGTTTCTTTTTAGTTTTTTTTGTATCAGTTATGTTTATTGGGGTTGTATGTAACATGTAATGTTGTTAAGGTGAGACACTACAGGTGAATAGGGTAAAATTTTTAACTTACAAATAGGACCATGAAACATTACCAGTTGATTACTCTCATGTATAGGAGAAAAAAATGTATTGCATTAAAACATTTTTTAAATTTTATGTTTAAATATGCAAAAGAGGCAATATCTCATTAAATATGTGAAAATTTGCATTTATTTCCTGTACATATATCTGAATATAGGATAAAGCCAGGTGCAAAATTATTTTTTTATTTTGTTTATACACAAAATGAAAAAAAAAATTACAGAGGGATTTTAGGATATATGCTTTCATTACCTAGGAAATCAAAATATACCATGCATAGCCTTAAAAATAGCGAATTTTGCCATATTTTTTCTTTAAAATGTCACATAAATCAGGCCAGGAATGATTTATTAACAAATCCCTCTGTTAATATCTTCAAAATACTAGTGAGAGTATAACTGGAAAGTTTGGTGTACATAGGTGCAACATAGGCTGAGATATTGGTACCAGAAAATGACAAAAAGCTCGTTTTGAGAAAACGGCATTTGAAGATTTAAATATGGGAAGAAAGTTATGGTCACAAGTAAACAAAATGTTATAAAATAATAATTTTAATGTATTTTGTAACATTTTTTTTCATAGTATTTCAAAAAGAACACATTTTGAGGGACTAAACTAGCCCACAATCTCAAAATCTCATGTTTTTGCCTGTAGTGTCTCGCCTTAAATAAAACATTTTTTAAAGATATTTATATTTACCTGTAAATTATAATTATTTCTATTTTAGTTTTAGTAATCATAATAATTTAACTTAAAACAAAATGTTTTTAATAAATAAGTAAAATAAGTTTAAGTTTTTTTAAGCACGGTGTTTTATATTATAAATATGTATAAGTTTTATATGTATTCTATTCAATGACAATAAATTATAAAAATTATAAGCGAGATCATAAAATAGAGAAATAAAAAAATGCTAAAATGTGCCCCAAGTTAACAATATTAAAATGAAGGTTGAACACACATTGTTGTATAATAATAATAAGCTTAATTAACAATTCATTAACATTAACAATTTTCAAAAATTATATATTTTTTCATTGTTCATTCCAGTTAATCAATCAAACTACAGTTGGGTTGTTAGTTTAGTTGGTTAAATATTTTTTTTATAATGAATGTTTATTATAAACATTATTTTTATAGGTAAAAATATTATATTATCATATTATATATATACATTATTGCAGTATAAATAACACAGAATTAAATGAACAATAAGTGATAAGTGAAGTTATTATTTTTGGTTCTTATACAATGATTTGCAGATTAGTATTTTTGCAAATTATAATAATAATAATAATTTAAAAACAATATTCATATTCACAAATTATGCCAAAGCCTTTTTCCACAATAATATCAGACTATTAATACCAGTAATTTCAGGTTATTAATATAATCAATAGCTTTTAATCAATAACTTCATTAATTATTAAAATATTTAGACCACCTATGCATTTTTGTTAAAATGCTGAAATTAAATAACATTTTTGAATGTATTTCTGAATAACAGTGCTCCACCATACACAGAAACACATCCTGTGTCTAATGAACATAAAACTAAGAGAAGATAGCTTTTTCTTTTTTTGATAGACATAAAAAGAGTCTGAATTGAATTATGTTCACCATACGGTTTGTGTAAAGTGTGTTTATGTAAATACTGCAGTGCTGAAGAAGAGGCTGTTGAGCGTGTGTGTGTGTGTGTGTGTGTGTGTTGAATGGGCATCCAGGCGAGAGATGTTTCTGATCTGTGTCCGGGCAGATACACTGTTACGCTGCAGAACAGACAGCCTGGAGTTTTTCACATGAGTGACTTCATGAGAGCGCACAGACAGGACAAGAGGAAAGAGAAAAAACATAAGTGCACATCGGGTAAATGGAGAGAATGAGTGCCAATTAAAGCCTAAAGAGTGTGCGCTTGTGGAGGACACAGGATTACTAATGTGCATCGTGAATGTCAGACACAGGGCAAGCAGAAACTCACTCAGCGACTCAGAGAGCTAATGTGATCTTCAAATAATCATGCAGCGTTTGTCGTCTGTTCCACTACGTTTCTGCTGCTTAACAACCATTTATTGCAAAGATGACTGAAAGGGGTATTCTGGTTCAAAATGTTAAATGTCGACAGCATTGACTCATCATTGTAACAAACAAAAAGCACATGTACAGTACTGGACGTAAAATAGGATTCTATGGCCAGGTTTTACACACGGGGCTTAGCTTAAACCAGGATTAGTCATTAGTTAAATTTAGATATTTAAGCAACTTTTACAAAAATGCCTTATAAGAAAATATTACAGGTGTGCATCTTAACACAAAACAATGACA
>JAUCMT010000160.1:18008867-18024752 GCA_032357475.1 Enteromius thamalakanensis
TTTATAGTATTTCTAAAGAACACATTTTGAGGGACTAAACTAGCCCAAAATCTCAAAATTGACCACCGCATAAAAAAACAATGATTTTGCCTGTAGTGTCTCGCCTTAAATGAATGTTTATTGCCCATTTTAGTTTAATAATTTTTAATTAAAGTTTAGTGTTTGTGTGAATGACACTGAGCACCTTTTATATATGTTTGTATTTAAACGCTGCTTGTGATGGGGTTTGGTTCATCATGCGACTTTCTCATAACCACCTGCATTTGGTTCTTATCACTATATTTCAAAGGTACAAAATAGATTTAGCTATTTTAATAGTTTGGTATATTAACATTATATCAGATATTATGGTTTCTTATTAGACATTACGGTATTTAACTATAAATTGAAAATAAAACCGTAAAACTATTGACAAAACAAAAATTTTCACACTATATTGTTTTAACGGTTTTATATTAGCAACCACAGCTGCTGGTTTTTTACCGTAAATTTTACGTATTTATTTTTACAGTGTACAATTTTTTGCCATAAAAGAAATTAAATATGATTGGCAATAAAAGTGTAATACTCTTGATTTTACTGTTTATTTTAACACTATATTTTTATCCGTCAAGGTCAGCGTGATGCAAAAAAACTAAAAAAGAAGAAAGAATCCAATTTGTGGTTGTGGGCAGGCCTGGAAATGTTGATGTTTTTGCCTCAGTATTGGTTAATTAAATGTATAATTTATGCATTCAGCTACTACTAAAACTGTAATACTCTCTGCTTTTACAGATTTTTCTGTCAAGGTCAGTGGAAAAATAAATAAAATACAAATTTCCAGGATCATTCAAATGTATTTTTATTTACTTATTTTTTGTGGTTGTGTTTAGCCGCGTTTTATTTTGCCAAATGTAATTTTATTTTGTTATTTTTTTGTTATGGACACATTTAGTTTTTTGTTTGTTTTGTTTTAGTTTTTTTGTTTAACAATATTTTGTTTTATTTTGTTTTGTTTACTCATATTTTGTTTTCAGTTGTTTTGTTTTTTGTTATAGTCCCATTTTGCTTTTGTATGTTGTTTTGTTTAGTCACATTTTTTGAGTTTTTTGTTTGTTTGTTTGTTTTTTTGCAAATGAATGAAAATCATATAAATTTGGAACGACTGTTTATAATAATTTGCCCTGGTGAAAACACTTACAGCGAGATGCATGTGATGCAATGCAAAATGGTCTTATAGTGTCGTGCACTTTTGGATGCATGTACGTCTATTTTGCTGGGTCTGTAACCAGAGGCTCCTACTCCGAGTCTCAGGTGTTAGTAGAAGAGCTGAGCATGTCTCAGCATAATGACTCATTATTGATGCTAATGATGTTCTGCTCATTATTTTTAAACAGGCTCTAGAAATAAACAATTATCGTCACCTACTTTTCATTATGCTCCCGGCCAAAATAATTTGCGGATATGAAAGACGAAAAAAATGTGATCTGTAAGACTGGATAGCTTGCATGTGTAACCTAACT
The DNA here is from genome assembly GCA_032357475.1 of Enteromius thamalakanensis. NCBI lineage: Eukaryota > Metazoa > Chordata > Actinopteri > Cypriniformes > Cyprinidae > Enteromius > Enteromius thamalakanensis. Next base: position 18,010,370 of record JAUCMT010000160.1, read on the forward strand.
TCATTAATGTGGCTAAATTGCTAAATTAACATCATATCTGCAGCATATCTAAAGTTGCAAAACATGTTTTTTGTTGCTTGATTGATGTTTATTGAAGAGTATACCATTATGCAGACTCTACCCAGCATTTTTCCATGCGGAGGATGGAGAATGTGTCTGGACTAAAAAATGTCCCCCTTCTGTCCCTCGGTACTGTGAAATGGGATCAGATAACCTCAGCGGTGCAATTAGCTACAGAAATCTGAGGCTGAGCCAGTCAGTCCAGTTCCAGAGAGCTACATTGGGGCAGATGCTCCATGCTGACCGCAATGGTCAACCAAAGTCCTCAGAGTTCTGGGAAAAACAGGTCATTTTCAAAGATCTAGTACCCCAGCTTGTTTATGGTAAACCATCTAGCATTTGCATGCATGACATGCTCATTCAGCTCAGCGCTCTCATAAACGGCTAAAGTGATCAATGAAACAAAAGCTGAGAACTGAAGTCAATATGTTAGGATCTAATCTGAAACAAAATCATTTTAAAACGCATATAGAAGAAGAATGGCATTGTGCATCTTTCATCTAATGTATTACTCCCTTTTAGAGATAAGTGAGCATGCATACAGGATATACTGTATAAAGTAATTAGATTCTCTCATCGTAGAAAGGAAAATCCCTGCAGTGGTCATATCTGATTATGGACTTAAAAATAGCAGTTTAATCCAGCCATGTTCATTTTTTATTATCATTGCACAGAGGTTGTTCTTCATAGCTCAGAAGACCTAATTGAGATCTTTGCTTGACTTTTGTCAGATGTTTTTCTGCTTAGGAGAGAACATCTGAAATATGGTTGTGTTTTATGCTAATTTGACTATTAAATAATGTCTGATTTCATATTAATCTCATATTAATGAGATTATAAGGGTGTTCGGTCAGTACAAAATCTGAGAAACAAAATACTTCCATATAATCTCATTGCTCTCAGGAGAATCAATTGAAATACTGGGGCAATCTCAGCAGTAGAATTCAGTGCAAACATTTTAACGTTGGAATACAACTCAGTGTTTATACAGATTGCATCATCTACTTAAAATGTTACCTTCTGTATTCAATTCAATGATTTTTTTTTAAATAAATAAAAGCATAGATTTGCAATCTCTGACCCAGGAGCTTTGTTTGTATACGTCTACAGAGCCAGAGGTAAAATCAGTGCACACATGGCGTGAACCCACCAGAGTGATCTAAATGAACTGCGTGGACTGGAGGCGTGAACTGCTCTGGCACCCAGATCAAATCATAGTGTTTGTATATTCAGCAGACAAACTGAAGTAAAGCCAAGGCCAATGCTAAGCAAATTCAGGGTTCAAAAAGTCAAACCCAGATCCCATTGGCAAACAATCCCAGTCTCCCGCGCGCTTCTGTGGTTGTGGCTGAATATGAAGCCAATTCACCCAGCTCTACTTTCATTTCTAAAAGGTGAGCTAACTGGCATGTTGTTTACTTTGCATATTGTTGGCTGTAGGTGATGCCATGAGAGCATTTTTCAGTGATCATTTTAAGCCAAGCCGTATGAATTATTGCAGACCTCCAAAAAAAGAAACTCTATATATTATTTACGGTTTGTCCTATTGTCACCTCCATAGCTAGTGGCATCTTAAAGGGATAGTCCACCCAAAAATGTAACTGTTGTCATCATATATTCATGTCGTTCCAAATCCATATCATTTTCTTCTGAGAAAAGACAAAAAGTCTCACAAAAGTATTCAAGGACAAACCTCATATTCTGAGTAAAGGTTACAAAGGAGGGCAAGAATGTAAGTGACTAAAAACTACATTTCAGATTTTCAACAAACAAAGCTATCACTTAATTATGATTTTTAATAATGTTTTTCTAAGATTCTCACAGATTATTTTATAAACAAATTAAAATAACTTTTTTCTATTTTAATATTTTACTTTTATTTTATTTAAATATATAATAAAAAAGAGAATAAAAGAGAAAATTTGAATTGTTTTAAAGTTTGATAAATCTTCACAAAATTATTAAGCATGTATACAATATTGATTGTTCGTTTGTTTGTTTGTTTTAAATATATACATATTTTTAACAGGCTCCTATGAAAATAACACTGGAACTTTCAAGGCATTCAATAATAACCTTTTCTTTGCAGTTAAAGTGAAATGACTGAATCTAAACATAAGCATAAAATGTTCATTCTTTGTCATTAAACTGTTAAAATGTTAAGAAGTAAATTTAATAACAGCAGTTTCTGTTTTGTAGGTCTAAAGCATGTGGCATTGCAAATAAAATGTATAATCAGAAATTAAGCATGTAAACAGAGGTATCACATAATCCCTGAAATCCAACACACAGTGTTGTCATAGAAACAAGCACTGAAATGCCACATCGCAATCATGTAATTTGATATTGTGTTTGTCTGCTGGTTAATGTCCTTCAATCTCTCTCAGTTGTCTGTATAGTGAGGGATCAGGGGCAATATTCTGATCTGTTATCCCTCGGCAGAAAAAAAGCACATGAGCGTCAAATAGAGAACCCCAGCATATCAGGATCTCGCTGTCATTTTTTGGCATTTTCGAGAGAACATTTGGTAAAGGCCATAGGGGGTTATTAGATGAATGCTTTCTATGTAATGAGAGCTCTGGCTTAATAACATTAGCTTGGATCACAGATGAAAAGTACTGTCTATAAAGCTTACGATGACTGAAAGTCTCTCTTGCACTCAGCAGCGTTCACGCTTTGAAGTGTCTGCGCAAAACAACAGCCAAAGACAGGAAGTACATGCCTCAGCTTCAAACTGTTGGGCGTGTTTCAAAATTGTTTCATTTTCCCCATTTGGTTTTGTTCCCTGATCAATCAAAACAGCGTAATTCAAGCATCCACTCTTTAAGAGCAATCTTGGAGGGCCTTTTTTAAGGTCTTATGTTTATATTTATGCACTTTTATATTTGATGCTGCTGCATTTTCCAGATTAAGGCCACCCTTTGTGTTTGAATATATTTCTGGTTACTCAAAATGTAGGTGGATTCCTCAAATAAAACCCAAAGCCAAAAACTGTGCGGCTTAGAGTTTCACTAATATTGAATGAAATCAAATCCTCCTAAAGTCATATGGTTATCTTCTTAGTGTAATGATGCAGATGGTAGTTTTGAGTATCATTTACTTGGACATTTGCTAACTGTCCACAAGACTGACAGATGCCCTACTTTAGGTGGTCACAACAGTCAGCCGGAGTCCATTACCAACACAGCTGTTACACATGAGTTTCTGGCAGGACTACCATTGCCCCCTTTTTTCCCCCCTTATTTGGATTGTTGTATTGTTGTAGCCCTCTTTTGTTTGTGTAATTATTACAGTAGGGTACAATGAAGCTAAAGGCCGCACACAGCTTGCTTACTTCTGCTTCTAATGTTTATCAACATATTTCATTGGATATTGATTGAGCAGCACACGTTTTGTGAAAATAAATGACCGATGTGTATTTTTATTTAAAAGCATTTACAATAATTATTTAAGCTCTTTAATGTTGCAACAAGAGGGAATTGTTTTAATTCACACGGATCCACAAAAACAACTAAAAATGCTGTATTATGCATGGCAGGCAATTGGTGATGTCTTTTGCTAATGAACAATTATTCCCGTTTTCACAAACCTCAGTTTATACTAAAATGATAATGCTATTGTTTTCCAAAAATACATGCATTTTCAGGTCCACAAAACACCCTTGTCATGTAAATGAACAGCTAGACAGTCTTGTAAATGACCCCTCAACCAGTAGAGATCATGAGTTAAATTCCCAATGAATGCAGAACCTAGTAAAATGTATACCTTTGTTGCAAAGTAAGTCACTTTAGATTGAAGTGTCTGCCAAATGCATAATATATAAGGGATAACATAAGTGATCATTTGAGAGATTCTTATTGGCTACATATCTGTAACCTTTTCCTTGTTAACACAGAAACAATACCACTGTGGATGATGTCACTTTGTTTTGCAAAGTAACATAGAGACAAATGGGTGTTTAGGAAAGCTGTGCTATGGTAGAAAGCAACTTTTTTATCTGTGGGTTTATGTGTTGTAGGCCTAGGTACACACCCAAAGTAGGCCTATGTGAGAGAAAGAGACCCGATAATTCTAATTTCAAAAACAATCAAATCTAAAACATAAAAAAAAGTTTATACAGTCTCTGTCTTAATAAATCTCAGTAAGCACTAGTCTTTTTACTCATGTATAAGACAGAAACATATAGGTCTACACAACCAAAACAAGAAAGAGTGGATAAAAAATAGGCTTAATGATTCATTCTAATATGTCCAATGAAATTATTCATTCTGACTTCCTAAAACGGCCATAAAACCAAGTGTGCAGGCTAGCCTGCAGTAACTGCTAATGTTGAATCCATGTGCTAATAAATCTCTGCAAGCACTTTTCCTATACTGAGGCTGCACGCGCAGTGTGTATGCGCGAGGCGGAGTCGTATTAAACACGATAAATGAATAAATAGTTTGCTTGTATGACTGCAAGTGCACACAGGAAGTAAACAGGAGTAGCACGCAGTCACCATGGAAACGGCGGCAAACAAAGCGCCGCGCTGCTCACCTGTAGGGGTCTCGGGCTGAATGGGCGTCCATGTTACCCGCGTTTCCGTGAGAACCACGTCGTGGCTCTTCTTCCCGATTTGAAAGATGCCTCTCACAATCGGTTCGTCCGGTTTATATTTCTTTTCTGTTCGGCTCTTGTCGGCGTCATCCGTGCATAACTGAGGGGCCGAGACGGAGCGTTTCTGCTCTTGTTGCTGCTGTTTTCGCTTTTTCTTTTTTGCCTTGGCTCGCTTTCTGGTCCCGCGAGGAGACACCGGTTGCTTCTCGCGCAACTCTTCCTGGCTCTCCGACCACGCGTTTAGGACATTTATCGATTTACACGGGGATTCAAACATAACGTCAAAGCTAGCGGGGCAAAACCGCCTATGTGTGTTGATTTACCGGCTCTCGGTCGCTAGGCTCTTGAGGAAGTTCCTCGTCTCCATGCACCTCTAGAGCGCGCGCACCCGCTGGGCTTTCTTAGCCGAGCACGCGCGCTGCCCTCACTTCCATTTAGTCTGTTATTACTATTTCAGCTTTTCATTACATCTGTGTGGTAATGTGAAAACACTATGAGAATCGTTTTAACATTTATTTCTTTTAAACTACAGCGTGTTTCATGTCTACTGAACAGCTAAAGTGTTATTAGTGCTAATGAAACTGATATACACATATATATATATATACTGTATGTATGAATGCAGTTAGTACTATTATAGCACTGGCTTGCTAGAAATCAACAGGCCTTGTCGCTATTTGAACATTTCTATGTAGAATTTAATTGCAAACATGATTTTTGCGTTACATTTAATGCAGTAACTAGTGATTTTAAAAGCACTAGCTTATAAATAGATAGTTAGTTAAATAATAAGCAACGGCTTGCCATTTTAAAAAAATCAGTTAACAAAAATATATCAATTTTGTCAAACACTGATGTAACACCTGGGCTATGTAAAAGTATATATATATATATATATATATATATATATATAATTTTTGTATTTTATAAAAATACTCGAATTTGTATTCTTATTCTAATGACTGCATGCCTTGGTATTTGGTCTGCTAAACAATTAGCCGTAGTACAAGGTGAACAGGTGTAAAAAAGGCTTCCTTGCACAGCACCTTGGACAGTTCCTGAATGTGGTGAAAGCTTCTGAGACTATAAGCATTTTACTCCCAGAGGATGTTTTTCCTTTTTATATGCCAAATCATTTATTTATTTTTTACATGTTTTTAGGTTCAGCCGTCTCAGTGAAGTCGTATGAATTAAAATTTTTTAAAGGACGATTGTTAGTCGTGATGTCTCGTATTCCTCCCAACTTTCACCAAAAATATTTCACCCAGAGAACAGCCCAGATTTTTTATTTAGTTTTTTTAATAGGCTATATATATATATATGGAGATACATATTTTATCTCCATATACCTTCGTCTTCCTCTAACCAGAACCCTAAAACGTTTTTTTCTGGTTTATCTTCGTACGCTTCTAAAACATGCGGGTGCATTTCAATAACTCTTCTACACCATTTTCTATTAATCCTCATTACGATATATAATTCTGCGTGTGTGACAACTTAACTTAACTTAAAAATGAACAACGGCTTTTCTGCACTTCGATAAAACACAAATATCCGATACATTTTAAGAAGATTTGTTAGCAGGCGTGACTTGCACAGTTGTGGATTATAAGCGATTAATGGACAAATCCGTTTATACTGATTTTTCCTCTATGAATTGGGTTATTTAGTGTTTATTTAGAAATTCCAAATATATTTAGAGATGAAAAGCTATTAAACATGTACCGATATATTCGCAATGATGACATTAAGCAGTTCGCCGACATTTCGTTGATGCTGCATGTCATGTTATTTTGAGGATATTTTTTTTTAACCTCCTGTCTGCTTTTAAATAAACCTGGATAGTATCAGGCTATATGATGTGCATTTATATCGTGAGTCTGCGTTGGGCTCCTCTGTGCTGATCTAATATTTATTTAGCTGTAGGCAATGCGCCCAGGTGAGATGCACTCTCATGCGCACTAAATCGATATAGCAGCTTAAGGTCAGTTAAAGCATACTAACAGTGAATGTCTATTAGGGCAGTGAAACCAAAATATATGTGTTTAATAATATTCTAGTATTCACATTACCATGTGATTTAATATTAATAGTTTTAAAATGTAAACGTCAGACAAAACCTTTAATGCTGTAGCCTATGATACTAACATGAATCATTTTTGGTTAGTCTATTTGTGTTTCTATCTGAATAATCAGATTACAGCAAGTATATGTTTTCAATAAAATACAAATCATAATTGATGAAGGTAAAACGTATTCTGGTAGTGCAATACATAAATGACTGTAATAATGTTCAATTCAAAACCATTTGTTTTATTTCTTAAACCTCCATCATGAACTGATACACACATACAACAGTCTCAAAACTAGAATCACTTTCAGATCAACCTCTTTTTGGGTGCATCTTCATTGTTTGTTCCTTCTTCGCAACCAATTAAAAGTCAAAAATACCCAAATAGTAAGAGGAGACTAATTCAGTCCATTATTTATTTTCCCTCTTAGAAAGACAGGCCTCTCGATCAGCTTTTCCACAGGGTGAATTTAAAAGGTGATAGTCAAGCTTTTATGTACAACACTGAGACTCTAAAACCGAATTTCCCCCTCACAGCACTCAAGCAATTCGCAATTCCACAAAGGATCACTGATTGAACGTAACATTGACGGGATTCGGAGGATGGGAATTGTGCAACTCTGCAGTAATTCATTGCTAAGGCAACATTACAGATTTTTAAGCACTTGCCTGCTGGTTATTACTAGATTGAGTACTGTTCTGTATAAACAAGAGATAAATCAGTTTTATAAAACATTAACATGAGGGGTTGCATGGAATGATGCAGGGATCTGACTTTATAAAAATTAACAATTCTATACAAAACCACAACAAAATAATTCAGTATGGGATAGATAAGTAGTAAAATGTAATAGGTTGAAAAATATATCAATCTCTAATAATTTCTAGAATTGGCCCAGTATTGGATTAAAAATTGCATAGATTCCAAATTATTGCTTGTGATTTTGTAACATGGATAATTAACACATTCTGAAGAAGGTCACGTCTGTTCCCACCGGTGTGTGACCGTAACGTAGAAGCGCTATAGAATACAATACATAAGGTGAACGAGAATCAACGAATTCTCTCTTCTCCTAAAGGCAGTAACAACAATAAATACGTACATAAGATTAAGCATATAATGTTGTTGCTCTTTTTGCATCAGCCATAACAGAATACCGTGTCGAGCAGTCTCACAAATGTCCGTTAGAATCACGAGTCGTGAAATATCGCGTTCAGCTGGGCGTTCATGACCCGCTCGTGATGCGAGTGCCCTTCGTACGACATAATGTTCTCCATGGGTATATCACAGCGCTGCGTGGAGCCCGCGTAAAGAGACGCGTGTCCCTGCGCGCCGGCCAAGCCCGCCGCCTGATAGTGCATGGTAAAGGCGTAGTTCTTCTCGAATTCCGACGAAGCCTCGTGTTTGAAGGAAAAATTCCCATTGACGCTCAAAGGGGGGCTAAGCGGTCCGTCAAACGAGGGACTGGTGCAGTCTGTGAGCGCGGTGTCAAAGAACGGCTCCAGTGCGCTCCCGTACGCGTGCGGCTTGACGTGAAAGATGTGAGAGCTGTCCATTGTACCGTACGGAGGGCTGGGAAGACCGGGCGTCTGATAAGAGTAGGGAAGAGCGGAAAAGGAAGCACTTGCTGTTTGCATATGAGGGGGCATCTCCTGGCTCTGCTCGGGGAGAAAAGTTCTGGGGTTCAGCTGGAGGCACCCTGCGACCAAATTGGTCGTGGGCTGGGACAAGCCCTTGCACAGGGCCTGCACGAAAGACATCAGATCCGGGCTCTTGCCCGATCTCAGGATTTCCGAAAGCGCCCAAATGTAGTTTTTGGCCAGTCGCAGCGTTTCGATTTTGGAGAGCTTCTGCGTTTTGGAATAGCACGGCACAACTTTGCGCAGGCTCTCGAGCGCGTCGTTCAGGCCATGCATGCGGTTCCTCTCCCGGGCGTTCGCCTTCATGCGCCTCATTTTAAACCTCTGCACACGCGCCTTGGTCATCTTCTTCTTCTTGGGTCCCCGTCTTTTCGGCTTGGTGTCATCGCCGTCCTCTTCCTCCTCCTCTTCCTCCTCGTCTTCCTCATCTTCTAGTCGGTCGAGTCCCACTTCGTCGTCCTCCATATCCTTATGCATGGGCACGCTGGTGTTCTCCACGTCTCGCTCGTCTTGGGAGCTGCTGTGACACTTGTCGGTCCAGTTCGTGCTGGTTTGAGAATCCAGCATCATGCTTTCCTCGGTGTAAGATTTCGTCATGTTGGAACTCTGCAAAGCGACAAATGAAGCATTTAAACGTCCATTCAATCACATTTTCTGTATTATCTTTCAAATGAGCGCCGTGCAACACTTAAGAAATGAAATGCGCTACGCCGCACGTCCAAAACGCGACACATGACCTGTGGATGAATCATAGCTGCTTACTTTATGCAGCTTTATTATGTAACATCATCAATGTTTCCTAATCAGATAGAGCCTTCGTTGTTCGTTTTGAAATAAAGCATGAAGGAATTTAATAAGGAATCTATACAGGTCTTTTTATTTTATTTGTATTCAGAAAAGTCTAATTTTGGGATAAATTCTGGGTACATTAGTCTGAATTCTCATGAAGCAAGATAGCTTGTTTAAACTTGTTTTTCATAAGATTTGTTGCAACAATATATATCAGAGGTTTAGACATTAAGACTGTAAAAAAAAAGTTTTTCTTAGTCTCTTTCCACGACAGTCCTCCTTGAATAATTGCATTTTTATTGTTAAAAAATCAAATTTGTACTTTTTTTTGCTTAATCAACAATTAAATTGAAACGCGCATTTAACATGCCATTGCAATTTAGCTCTTCTTCACCATATATATAACAATTAATTTCATTTTTTATTGGTTGGTTTGTGGGTTTTACGAAGTATACTCTTTATTATAGTGGATCAGTAAACAGAATGCAACTATAAGCTATCAAAATTAAACGTGCCACTACGTTATCACCATGATCCGAGTGCGAAATAGTTCAACGCAGATATGTGAAATATAGACAGCTTTATTAAAGAGACAAAACATGACATACCTAGGATTTGTTGAATGTCTTGTTATGATAGTTTCATGCCCCTCGTGGTGGTGTGGGAAGTCCTGCGGATTGAAGCCTAATGTGGCTGCGCCGATGGGATGCTCTGGTTATATAGCGGTGCTGCTGATGCTGGAAGATGCGAGTGGATGTCTGTCTGTGGCTGCCTCTACAGTCCCACCCTACGCCCGTGATTGGCATCTGGCCCCGCCCCTTCCCCCGGCACGCGCCATATGGCCGGCTACGTCAGGAAAACGGCCTCAAGCGTCACGTGATCTCTTCCATTTGTATTCGCCAGAGCTCCGTGCTCCGTCCCTTTGTGGCCGAAAGAAAGTGGCCATCTGTCGCCAGTTAGAGACTCCGTGGACCTGTTTGTACCCGCAGGATGGATTAACCCTTTCAAGCGTGGGACACATTCAATCACGACCGGCTCTTTCTTTAGCTAGGCTACATCCCGTTGTCTTAATGCGGACAATTCCTTATGCGTGTCCATAAATTAGCTCATAATCACTCAGTAGGGTTTGTCACTAATTATAAGCGGAAATAGGTCCTGTCTAAAAGAATATAAATAAGACCAAATTATATCATATTTAAATTCAATTATAATTATTAGTAGGATAGTGTTATATTATCATTACTATTCGTACTTAGGCTATTATTATTTAACTTGACTATTAGGCTTATTGTAAAAAAATAATAAATTAATTAAATTAAACAATCGAATTTTATGCTGAATTATAGCCTATAAGATTTTTTTTTAGCTATTTGTGGTTTGTATGGGCGGTTATGTGGATTTGTCGCTAATCTTTTACAGCTATCTCGTGATATTGATTGTAAACCGTGATTGTAAATCTGGCTCGAGACCCCGGTAATGAGTCCCCCTCTTTTCAACGCTGGTCGGTCGGCACGCGAGTCACACGCGCACGGACAAAAAGCCTGTTTCACGGCTCACTAACCTAATCCAACGTCCGAAATCTGCTGTTTTCTATTCAATTTAATATCATTGCCCCTCCAACCCCCCTAAAAAAAAGATAGACCAATGTGATGGCCGTTGAAAAGGCGAGAACATAATGGGAATAACTATATATACAATGCATTTAAACGCACGTGGAGTGTTGCTGCTTTGAGGACATTAGACTATTTTTATTCTAGGAATAATTTAGACACCTGACAAGTAACGAAACCCTTTTCATTGTGAACGCTGGACCTAATCATGCCTAAATTAATCACGTATTTAGGCTAGTTTTTGGTTTTAAGAGCATTGCCTTTAAAATACATTTTTTGCGTTAGAATCAATTCAGAAAAACAGCTAAAAATCAGACCACCAAACACATCCAGACATTAATTTAGGCTTGCATAGCTATAATTTTAACAACTCCATAAGACTTTTTAGGTTTTACTGTTAGTTTCGTTGAGGTAATCCATTTATTTTTATTCTCTTAGTCTTGAGATGAGTGTCTCGTCTCTATCCTCCCATGCTGTTTGTTCATGCGTGGAAAATATTTCATTTCCATTGTTTGCTTATCTTTGCTTATCTCTCCTCACATCTGTTAATGGCCTACCGCAGACATTTGATAACCAGGTAACCGTGAAGTGTCCGCGAACACGCATGGGCTCTGAGTGCTGCTAATCTTTCTCATAAAAATCGACAAGTTTGTGCCGGTCAAAGGTCCGAGAGGAAGCCGTCTGTTTGCCCATGTATATCATGCTGTTGCCATGCAAACCGAGAGATGTGAGGAGAGTGATTTCAGCACCACTGACAGCAACTCAGTGGACTTGTGTTGCGTTTGGTTCATGCTTTTGCATTCCTCGTTTCTTCAGCATCCCACACATTGGCACTCTTTAGTTTTTTCAGCTATTAAAAATTACATGCATAAAAATATACAGACTCTGATGTCATTTTAACATTGCTTTGTATAGACTGATAGCTGTTTTCTCTGGCTAATTAACCTAATGAGTGAAGTAAATAAAGGGCTACAATTGCAGATGCAACAATGTATTTGCGGATATATATTTATATATAGACTATTTTAAGCATTACTCAAATACTTTGATACTTTTGCGGTTTTCGACAAAGGCAAGTTTTGTTCGATAAAAGTTGTACGTATTCTTACTTTTGTAGTTTTGTGTGTTTGAAAAAAACAGGCTACTTCCAATATACTAACACACGCACACACACAAGGAACAGAATTAGGTCGCTTCCCGTAAGCGTTCTTTAACGCTTCCTGTAAGTTTCCGCTCCCGACACAACATAATACGAGGCCACGCCAATGATATTTATTAATTATTTGACCTTTAACGCCCTCTGCTTAAACCAACAGACCTTTCCTGAATCCAAACCAAATCTCTCTCTGCTTGAATGGCTCTCCCGACTGAATAAATCCCTATCTCTTATTTCATTGTGAGTTGCTCTAATTACTTATGCAAAAATGCAGATTTGTATTAATTAGTTTGTCCGCTGATTAGTTCTGTGGTATTTTGGCGCAATAAATCATGCAGAGGCACTCGTTTTGGCTGGTGACCCATCTGTGCAGCTCTGTGCATTCAGTGTTTCTCTGGTTCAAGGGCTCGTTTGGGTTGCAGGTAAGGCCACCTGCTGCATGGGGCCAGCGCGGCCTCTCGAGGCAGTCTGCTGCTCGCTTCAACAGCATTTCAACTCACGCATTTAACAAGAAAACAAACGGCTAACACCGAAAAGAATTTCCTTTAACAAGTCGTTAAGGTTATATAGCCTGATAAAAACGTTAGTGTGCCTAGCCTACATCTTGAGATGTGTTTGGCATTCAGTAATGCTTAGTAATGTTGCATTAAAGTGATTGTGTATATAAACATTTGCATTCATCTTTAACACGAATACGCATTTAAAACACATGTTTTTTTGAGAATTAGAAATAATTTTGATGTATTATTTAGCATGCATTTATAAAAAAAATAATTCCCAGTGCTTTCAGTTATGTAAAAAGAGGTAAACAGCTGGCTTTCACTATTTAAATTTAGCCTACTGCAGGCTAAAACATATTATATATATTTCTTAAGTGGTTATGAATCAACACATTTTACGTTTAATATGCTGGTATTTGCTTAAAGCCTTATTTCGCAGGAAGCCGGTTTTTGAGCTCGGAAGAGCCGAGCGATGAGTCTAATCGTGGTCACGAGCGCCATCTTCTGACTAAATAGAGAAACTACACTGAAGATCAAGCAACCAACACTGAAATATACGTGGACAAATTTAAATAGTCTGCAATAGTATTTTCTTGTTATACGTAATCTAATTTCATTTATTTTATTTAGTCCGAAAAATAAATGGTAAAGGTCTTCAGAACTATTTGGGCAGTCCACAAAATAGAGCAAGCAGTTCTGCATTTTCCTTTTCCATGAGTAGTGTTTTACCATTAAGATGAAATCTTTCAAGCACTGTAAATACTATGTTGTTTTTTTAGGGGGGAAGATAATATGTTGTTCTCATATATCATATTTGAAAACATTTAGAAATTATAATATCAAAGGGATAACCATTGTTGTACACCTCGGAGACATATTGCTTCAGAAATACTAACAGTGGTCCATAAATCAAGTTGTAACCATCCACTGGGTAATAACATGAACACAATACCTCTTCCCATCTGTTTTATGGCAAAAAAAAACAGTAATTAAGATTCCACCGAGGAATGCTGGCAATGCAATTGAATTGAATTAGCAATTACTTTAATTTTGCTGAAACGAACAGGCATCACATAAGCAAAGTCTTATGTTTTTATTAATCATTTCTTGTGGATTTACTCTGGAGCACTTAACATAGACTGAAATAACAACATCACAGATGTTTTAATATATGTCTTCCCTTCTGGAAACACAGAAGAGTGTGTTGTTCTGTTGACGAATCACTCTTAGGAGAGCTCCAGGGGTGTTGTAAATCAGCTGCCTCCTTCTTAGCAGTAAATTTCATACGTTGACCATCATGCAGGGTAGTGAATAAGATAAACTGTGGTTTTATAGTCTCATGGTTAGATGTCTATCACAGGTGGCTCAGCACAGATGGATTGGATGGTTAACCACTTCCCCGCCTTGCTCCGTGATGTAACTTCCTTTTTAGCCGATCAGTAGATTCACAGACATCTGTTTTTGGCTGTATGACATTAAAAGCTTCATTTAGTGTTTGATTTTGTCAGACGATTGTTAACGACCAATCACGTTCAAAATAAAAGTTTTTGTTTACATAATATATGTATGTGTGCTGTGTATATGTATTATGTTTATATAAATAAACACTAAATGCATGTATATATTTCAGAAAAGTATGTTATGTTTATATATTAAACATATAAATACATGTAAATATTTTCTAAATATAAATTGCATGTGTGTGTATTTATATAGGGCCTATATAAATTATAAACATAATATATATATACACAGAACACACACATATTATGCAAATAAAAACTTGTATTTTGTGTGTTATCAGGCTAATCGCAATTAATCGCTTTACAACACTAATATATATATATATATATATATATATATATATATAGATAGATAGATCTAACTATAGATAGATAGATAGATAGATAGATAGATAGATAGATAGATAGATAGATAGATAGATAGATAGATAGATAGA
>JAUCMT010000160.1:18024852-18040336 GCA_032357475.1 Enteromius thamalakanensis
AGATAGATAGATAGATAGATAGATAGATAGATAGATAGATAGATAGATAGATAGATAGATAGATAGATAGATAATACTCTTTGTCTTTCTAATTCACGTTCAGCTGAATGTATGTGTCTGCTGTTTTTGTTATTCAGTGTGAAATGTAAGCTACTAGAACTTTCTGGGTGAAAACTGTTGGCACGCCATTTTTCCCCTAGTGTGTGACTTTACATAATTACATTCCAAATGCCAAGTAAGACAGCTCAGGTTTGGATCAGGTAGGAATGGTGCACTGCATATCTTCTTCCAGCAGGTTTCAGGCCAGGCATATTTTTAGGCTCCGTCTCGACCATGTTGTTACTTTTCACTCTTTTTTTCCGGAAGCGGAAGCATTGTACTTGAAGTTTTGGAATAGTTTTGGCAGATGATTCAGTGCGCTAGATACTTTGAAACTATCCGCGTGCGATCATCATCACGTCCCTCTGACATGGTAAGATGTGTTTTTTTCTTTTGTTTTAGGACTGCTTTTTCTTGTGTTTGTCTTTAATCTGGCGCGCTCTCCTGTATTTGCTGCTGGATTGAAGTTGTTTGACGCGCAGATGCTCACTAAAATGCAGACATTTAAGTGCTCTTGCTGGTTTAACGCGTAATATGGCGTTCCAGCACGCTCGCGCTCATTTCTGAAGTTTATTTACAGAGCCTAATGGAGTTGTTTTGCATGCGCGTGTGCTTGAAACACTATATTAGTATACATATTTAGTAAAAGCAAAGTGAAGGGAACTGTTGCGCTGTAATGAATGGGCTTTTAGGTTCGGGGGAACAGTTTTGTAACTAATCGGATGACGCTCAAATCTTTTCTTGCATGCCTCCTTTGGTTAACAATGATGATCATGGATACGATAGTGGCTAGTGTCCGTGTCAGCTGCTTCACCCTGCTGCTTATGTCTGGGAAGCCACCAATTGTAGATTTTATAGCCTCATTAGATACTCTTAATTTCCTTGTGCTTTCATGGTGTTTATAGGAAATATTATGACATACTTTTGAAAGGTAATGATATCTCTCTTATCGCATTCTTGATACATTACCAATCAGGCTAGATGACTAGAAGCTCTCACCTGAAGTGTTAAATGCTTTATCTTTGTATTAACTTACGTTGACCATCCCAGATTATATCATTTTATTTATTTTTTCTGGAAAATGTATTTCATTTGATGCTAAGATCAGTTTTTTTGATGATTAATTCTCAATCTTTTTCTGAAAGTGAACAGTTTATTCTACTTACTTTGAAACTCTATCCTCGTGCAATCAGCATCACGTCTCTTTGAGTATTTTCAACCCTTTATGAATTATCAAAAAGAAGATATTTGAAGAAAGTTTGAACCAGGCTTTCTTTGTTCACCGTTGACTTTTGTTTCCTGCTATGGAAATTAATGATGACCCAAAACGGCCTTTTACTGAGCAAAGAAATTCATACACGTTTGAACCTACTCAAGGGTGAGTAAATGATGACTGAATTTTTATTTTGGTGAGCTATTACTTTTAATTAAGTGAGAACCAAGTTTTTTTTTTATTGTTATGAGTTAATCACTTGATTGTTTTACATTTTTACGTTAGATATTATATATGAATACTGTTCAAAAGTGTAGGGTCAGTACTTTTATTCAGCTGCGATGCATTGAAATAATCAAAATTAACAGACTTGACTATTTATCAAAAAAAAAAAGGTAAAAAAAACTTTGTCATTAAATTACATTTTAAAATGTATTAAAATAGAAAAAGGTAAATTGTAGTATTATTTCACAATGTAATTTTTTTACACAAATTAATAGCCTTGCTGGACAAAGACTTATTTCAAGAACATTTTATATTTGACCCCAAAACCTTGAATCGTTCAACTCATTCAAAGACCACGAGTGCTTCACTGACAGCGGGGTTTTTTTTCGTTTCAGTGCTCTTAACCATTGTCAGAATTTCCTAGTTTAGTCTAGTGACTCTCAAGTCTCCTTAAAAGTTCATTCCACTCTCTCCTGTTCGTGACTTTTCCACAGTTTTATGTGAATATTAAAAGTAGGGCAGCTCTGTTCTATGCAAACATAAAAGCAGGAGTACTGTCTTCTGGGTGTCTTCAGATAACATTGGTCAGGTGTAAACACAGCTGACATATGTGTGTGTGTGTAAGAGAGTGTTTGAGCAAACGAGAGATACTGGTGTGTATTTGCAGAGATAACGCATGGGTGAATCCGTGTTGTCGCATGATTTACTGCATTCCTGCCACAGGGAGAGATCGTGTAAACACATTCTTAAAGGAAAAGTTCATTCGGAAAAAAGATTCAAAAATAATAACAATTCAAAAATCATTTACTGACCACTGTAGATTTACAAATATAGGCTTAGACTGAAATTGAAGCTGGAAGAGCTCTGAAATCTCATTAGTAGTTGTGTTATTCAAACTCACTGCTTTGCAATCAGTAAAATTCCCGTTTGTGTGAACTATCTTCAACAAGACAAATCGGCATTAGTGGTTGACAAAGTAAGCCGAGTTTTTGTGTTAACAGGTCTCGAGTTGCTTTTCATGGAAAATGTGTCACACTAACTAAACAAAAGGTGCGGCTCTGTTTCCTAAGCAAAGGACTGTTATTTACAATGGGAAGTTAGATTATATTAAAGCGAACCGTTTCCATTGATGCTTTTGAACTACATATTGCATTTCCTTTCCCAGGTCTAGATGCATCTAGATTGGTTTGGCTTGATGTCTGGTGTTTGAGATCCGAGGAGCAATATTCTAAGCCATCAGTTGTAATATTCCCATATTAGATATGCAAAGCTGTTGTCGTGCGCCGACTGCTGATGCTGTGTTATTGTTACTTGATGAAGAAGGAGGTCAGACCGAAGCAGGTTAGAAAGTTTTCTGGTGCATTTTTACAGCCGCCTGGCTTTACTTAAGATAGCTATCTTGTAAGTGGCATTATGCTGGAGAAGAGAATTGTAAATGGCTGGTTTTTCTGCCCTGCGCATTAAAACAAACCCATAAAGGTCGCATGTTGCTAAATGAGTGCTATCGGGGCTTTGTCCACAGGAAATGAATTCATCTAGGGGCCTGAAACAGACCCGGCTTACTGAAACCTCAAGAGAAAGGCTTCAAAGAGACATGAGGGAAATGACACTGTTGTGTTGTACAGTTTACATCTCTCACTCAGTAACTGTAAGTAAGATGAGTGTTTGGTAAATACTTCATAAACCCAGATGGTTTGACTACAACACAAAATAATTTAGTTTTTAGATGTATTGAAATTTTTAATGGCCAGTAGGTCATGATTTGCTACTTGCTAATTCTAGTCAAACGTACAAGTAATAATCTCATTCTTGAAAGCGGTGTGTGTCGGTATTTTTGGTTAATTCTGGTATTCATATTTTAAATGCTGCATATAGGCTATACAAAAGTGCGAGGGCAGACTTAGTGAAATCAAGTTTTATCTTTATTCAGCAAGTGTGCATTGAATTGGTCAAAAGTGACAGCTTATATGTTTATAATGTTCTAAAAGAACGGTATTTCTTTGAACTTTCTATTTGTTTAAAGTGTCATGCTTGCTTTATTAGGCTGTGCAACTGTTTTCAATATTAGTAATAATAATCAAAAATTCTATTAGCATATTAGAATGATTTCTGAAGATGTGTGACACTGAAGACTGGGGCAATTTTGCAAAAAATGTCACTTTACCATTAAAGGGAAAGACCATTAACTTATTGTTGTCATGAGTTATTTACATTACCTGTGCACACTAATAGATTTGAGAAAGCACCTAAACTTTTAATTTATTTGCATTAGTCATGTGGACTGGATTTGACTGACGGCGCTCTGAAAAGGGTTGTTGGGTTGCTGAAAAGCGCGCAGACATATTCGTTGAATTAGCGATAGTAAAAATGGGTGGGTCCAATATCATTGGTCTTTAAAAGTGTGTGGATCTTGTCCCACCCACTGGTTCTTCCAATGGTTCTGACGCCCATGATTATTCATAATGTGCGTTATAATAAATTGCACTGTTAAAAAATAATTACATCCAAATTGAAAATGTATAGTGATAAATAAGCTGATAAGTGTTCAAATGAAAATCAACTGTGGTTACTTTTAGGGGTGTGAACCTACACTGGGCTCACGGTTCGGTTCGATTACGTTTATTATGTCATCAATTCGGTTCAATACAATATCTCGATACACTGACTATGCACTGCATAGGCTACTCAATTTTCAATTCTAATTCACATGTTATATAATTTTTTTTAATAAACAAACAGTGAGATATATGAACTGAAACTTTAATTTTACCTTCTCAATGAAAACACACTTCTTGAACAAATGTATAATAAAAATTATAATTTATAAACCAAAATAGCATTTAGAGGAGCAATGGGAGACACTGTCGGATTGCTTTCTTCTGACATCAGTTATCAGCTTGTGATTTCTCAAGCCAAGACATTGCTGTTTGACTTTTAGACAGTGGTTGTGGTCCTGGAATGGAGCCCTAAGGAATGTTGATATTCGGCGGATTTTGGCCAAAAGCCGAGAGAGCGCGGCCACTTTAAGCACGCGCTGCGATGCCAGGTTCACAGTATGCGCGAAGCATTTACCGTGAGGGAATGTTCCAATTTGAGCTGCAGCGATCATCTTCGACGCATTATCTGTCACAAGCACTACATCTTTTAGATCATCAGTTTAGATCAAGAACAACGCACTGTCACTTGAATTCAGCGTATAAGCGGCCCAGAAAAAAATATACTAGGCGCCGAAACTATCGCGGCTCAGTCGTTCCTGCTCTGCTACACGCTGCCGCGCCGCCGCTCATGCGTGCTGTGTGAAAGCTGTCATATGTTAACATGGGTGCCAAAAAAATACGCGCTGCTTAGGCCCTGCTCACCGTGCAGTGTGAAACCGGCGTGAGCCATTGTATTCTATTGCGACAAAAGTGTGTATGTGGCGAATGACATCAGAAGCGTCAGTACATTATAACCGGTTATGGTCTATTACTGAACCGATACCGAATCGTCCTCCTCTGCACCGCGATGCATCGTAGAAACAATTAATTTAGATTAGCAGCAGTTCAGTGCCAATGTTTGCATTACAAAAGAACAATTACATTTCCATAATCAGCTCTTTATGTGTCAGTGGCTCATAGTCTGAAAACTTCAGCATAATGTGGAATATTGTAGAATTGTATAAATTATTGCACCTTTTTATGTTATTTGGTGTCTTGATTTACTTTGAAAAACTTGACATTCGCTAGTGGCTCATAGATGTTGTTCTCCTGTCTGACCTCCGCTGAAAGAGAAACGAACCAGGAAA
The DNA here is from genome assembly GCA_032357475.1 of Enteromius thamalakanensis. NCBI lineage: Eukaryota > Metazoa > Chordata > Actinopteri > Cypriniformes > Cyprinidae > Enteromius > Enteromius thamalakanensis. Next base: position 18,030,174 of record JAUCMT010000160.1, read on the forward strand.
AAATAGTTCCTCAAAGAAGGTGGAGTTTCAGAACAGCCACCAATTGCATAACCACCATGGACCAATAATAGCTCAAATGTGTTTAGGAGCCAAATGAATCCCCCAAAAAGTTTGTTTGGGTGAGCTGATTTGAACTTCAAACTTGAAGCTTCGGCCTGATTGTGTACAAATGGCGTCATATCAGTTCACTCTTTGGTATATCAGTGGAGAAGTTGATTCAGGAGCTGCAGCTGTGGTGATGATTGTCAATTCAGTTTTTAAATCATCCTTTTAAAACATATTTGAGGAAATGAGGTGGCGGAAGAAGCCAAAAGGAGATGTATTTAAATTCAAAATCAAGAACTGAAATTTATAATCGTGAATTGTACATCAAACCTGAAGTAAAGAGATTTAACATTTTAAAAGTCATATGGATGGATGAATTGCCTTTACAGCTTGATTAATGACATAAAGGTGTGAGTGTTGAATCACTGACAGCACTAACATTGATTAACTGACTGTTCACCGATTGATCTGGACATGTTAGGGTGCAGATGGACAGCCTGGGGCTAAGGGAGAGCAGGGCGAAGGTGGACAGAAGGGTGACGCTGGTGCACCGGGCCCTCAGGGGCCTTCTGGAGCTCCGGGTCCTCAGGTAACTTCAGCACAAAGAGTTGCTTTTCTGTCTGAAGATAACATTTGCCCTGTATTTCTTCACATGCTGAATTCCTGGTTTGGTTACAGGGACCAACTGGTGTGTCTGGACCCAAAGGGGCTCGTGGTGCTCAAGGACCTCCTGTAAGTACTAACAGGAGACTGTCCTTTGTAAATTTAGATCATAAAACTGAATGTATTTTTATGTATTTTATAGGGTGCCACAGGTTTCCCTGGAGCTGCTGGTAGAGTTGGACCTCCTGGTCCCAATGTAAGTAAACCAATATTGACACTTACAAAGACCTCACCCAAGGGTCATGACCTGAGCAACCAAAATTCCCTTGATCTTCTGACATATAAGAGTTCATTGTAAGAACTTTGTCTAAAAACAACTTATTCACAACCTTCACAACCTTCACAAAAGATCATCAGTGCATGCTTCTACGTCACTGCCCGTTTAGCCACGCCCACCAACTCTATGTCACTGCCCTTTTAGCCCCGCCCACCGATTCTACATTACTGCCAGTTTAGTTAAAAAAAAGTACATTAATGCAGTGTAAATCATGATTAACATAATATGCGCAAATTACAAATTAAAGTCCAAATTACTTTTGCATTTTGGTTACACTTTATTTTGCTAGTCCCCTTTACGCATTCTACTAACTATCAGTAACTTCACAATTACATGTCAGTTAAATCTCATTCATTCGCAACTACTGTACATGCCTACTAACTCTCAGGTTAGGTTTAGGGTTAGTAGAATAAGTTGACATGCAGTATATGTTTGTAATACTCAGTTGTATGTTGTTAGAGGATTAGGCAGACAGTCTACTAATTCTCTAATGACTGCTAGTCAACATGTACATGTAGTTGCCAATTACTGTTAGTACTGTTACCCATATTTCGTGTAGACTGATGACCTCAGTGTTTTCATTCATGTTAATGTGTTGGTTCACGTCACTCTCAGGGTAACCCTGGTCCGGCTGGTCCTGCTGGTCCTCCTGGTAAAGATGGTCCTAAGGGTGTTCGCGGTGATGGTGGTCCTCCTGGAAGACCCGGAGATGCTGGCTTGCGTGGGGCAGCTGGGACTCCTGGAGAGAAGGGAGATCCTGGAGAAGATGGGCCTCATGTACGTAGTTTTACTGGCTCTCTTTAGGATCAGTGTTAATATAAAGCTTCCAGCTTAACACGAAGTAAAGACAGGAACACTCTGAGTGTTACTTAGAGAGATCACATGTGACCCTGCAGCACAAAGTAAGTCATAAGGGAATTTTTTTGAAATTGAGATGTATGTGTTATGGAAAAGTTGAATAAATAAGCTTTCCCTTGATGTATGGTTTGTTAGGATCGGACAATATTTTGCCAAGATAATATTTTTGAAAATCTAGAATGTGAGTTTGCAAAAAAAAAAAAAAATCTAAATACTGAGATAGCCGCCTTAAAAGATTTCCCAATAAAGTCCTTAGCAATGCATATTACTAATTAAAAAATAAGTTTTAGTATATTTATTGTAAGACATGTACAAAATGTCTTCATGGAATATTATTATTTAGTATCCTAATGATTTTTTTGTCATAAAAGAAACATAGATAGTTCTGACCCACTCAGTGTATTGCTGGATATTGCTGCTGTGCTTCAGAGACGCTAACTGTACGCATGTTTAGGTTCTTTTGTGATTGTGGCTTTGACTTCTGTCCTGTCTCAGGGTCCGGATGGGCCTGCAGGTCCTCAGGGTTTGGCTGGTCAGCGTGGTATTGTTGGACTTCCAGGACAGCGTGGTGAAAGAGGTTTCCCCGGCCTGCCAGGACCCTCTGTGAGTCTCCACTGTCCCAGATAAACACTCTGACATTTAGGATAGTAATGCTGACAGTGACAGGAGAAGTTTTTGATCATCTGATGACCCCCATCACAGGGTGAGCCTGGTAAACAAGGAGCTCCTGGAGGACCTGGAGACCGCGGACCCCCTGGACCCGTGGGGGCGCCTGGCCTGACTGGACCTGCTGGGGAACCTGGGAGAGAGGTACGTCACAGCCAGCCATGGTCCTGGTGATTTACTTCAGCAAAACCTGTCAAATCAACCTGTGCTCAAACCAAGAAAATCATGCAAACTGCACAGTTCAGATCCCACCTACATGATGTTTCATTCATTACTTTCTGCACAAATCCAAATGTGGGATTGTTGCACGTATTGTGTGCTTGGTGTTACTTGCAGTGCTCACTTATTTTGAAAAATAAATCCTGTGACTTTAGTCTAGAAATTGCTATAAACCAATGGTTCCCCAGCTCTGCACACTTCATGTTTTTCGTGATGCAAATCATTGCAAAGCAGCTGCTACATTATATTTATTAATATCAGTGGTGACAATCTCAAGTTAATGTCCTTACGGCAGAAATGTACAGTAAAAATCAAGTCATTTGTCAGTTCGTTAGGATCTAGTTTTTGCTTATGGATTCAAACGCTTCAGCCGCAGTCGTGACAATTTGAGTGGAACAGCATTTTCTAATGACATAGTATTTGTTAGAGAAAAATGTGTCTTATCCAGTTTTATTTGGGAAAATATAATGTTATTTTTTTCCAGAGGCTTGTACTATAAATCTAGTTGAACAAGCTCAGGGTTAGGGAACAAACCCAATAGTATAAGATGAATGAATAAATGCAAACATGGTGTACATACATAAAGTGCTCACAGCGAGTTCAATATTATAATATTTTTGCAGGGCAATCCTGGATCTGATGGTCCTCCTGGCCGAGACGGTTCTGCAGGAATAAAGGTGTGCTTCACAGAGGATAGTGTTTATTGCTCTAGGCCTCCAATGACATGCTGTCTCTGATCTGTGATCACTGTATGTTGTGAGGTCTCTCTTCATCACGCTGTGTTCTGCTCAGGGTGACCGGGGAGACACTGGAACCACAGGCGCTCCTGGTGCTCCGGGTGGCACTGGTGCTCCTGGTCCGGTCGGACCCACCGGCAAACAGGGAGACCGAGGAGAGGCCGTGAGTACACATTCAGACAACACTGCATGACCAAACACATAACACTGTGTCAGGAATATGGTAGTTATTATTCACCTTACTGATCGGTATTATTTAAGGGATTTTATTTTTATTTATTTTTAGTTCAGTTTGAATTGAATGAAAGGATTTTGTTTCATGAATGACTTACAAAATTTCTCAAAATTTGTCATTTCTCTCAACGGTGGAATGTGTATTGACGTGTAGTGACCTTTAATGCTGTACAAATGCTATAAAAACATCAATCAAAACGTTTGAGACATTCCAAGTTTTCTTAGTTGAATTCCTTTAAAATGTGTTGCATCTGGAAAGTGGTATAGCTGGATGGGATCACGTCTCAAAGCTGCCGTTAATACACAGTAAAAGCATGGAAAGCATAGGACTGTCCAAAAATACACTTCTGGAAATAGACAGAGAAAAAAAAGTATTTTGATTTTAAAAACAGATGAGTTTATGCCAAAAGATGACATTTTACATAGAACAGTCTTGACACATTTATTACTTTTGACTGTAGGGACCCAAAGGACCTGCTGGAGCCCCGGGGCCTGCTGGAGCTCGGGGAATGCCTGTGAGTACTTCTCCTTCCACACATGACTCAAGTCTGCTTTTAATAGTCAAATTATGCACAAAAATGAAACTAGACTCATAGAGTTAATATAGAGTTGCAATGTTCATGTTCATTAACCACAGGGCCCACAAGGCCCACGCGGAGATAAGGGAGAGGCTGGTGATTCAGGTGAGAGAGGACAGAAAGGACACAGAGGATTCACCGGTCTTCAGGGGCTGCCTGGGCCTCCTGTAAGTTGCTGTTTCTTTGTGACATATTCAGCTAAAGGATATGGATAAATTGAGGTAAAATGTAGTGTGATAATACAAAAACACCTGTCCTCTACACACAGGGCCAACCTGGTGACCAAGGAGCTTCTGGACCTGCTGGACCCGGTGGAGCAAGAGTATGTAGCCAGGAGCATTACTGCCTCTGTATTTGCCAGAGTGTCAAACCCTGCAGAGTTTAGCTCCAACCTTAATCACACACAAGGGCCTCGTTTGTAACATCTGATCTTAAAACCCACGTCTTTGACATGAAAAAGCACCACATCAGGGTTTAATCAGATGTACACGCTTTTCTTTGTGGGTATGTAGGATGGTTTCTATGCAAAATTTCAAGAATGCGGCTCAAAAATGGCTTGAACACCACAGGCAAGTGTGTTGGACAGGTTGGAAGTAAACTCTGGAGGCCCTAAAGGAGCAGGATTGGACTGCCTCAGATCATGCAAACAGGTGACACTCAGACTTTTGACTCTTTCCAGGGACCCCCAGGCCCCGTTGGTCCAGCTGGAAAAGATGGATCAAATGGTTTGCCTGGCCCCATCGGACCCCCTGGACCTCGCGGTCGTTCTGGAGAGACTGGGCCGTCTGTAAGTAGCACAGCAACAACTAGACTTATACAGCAGTGTCCCCAACACTGAACGATTGTTTAAAACGTGTAGTATTAGGGGTATTCTAGGAATGAGGATAGGAAATGTTCTGATTAAATCTGCTTAACGCAAGGCTGTTAGCTTACCAATAAATTGTTCTCCTCAGGGCCTCCCAGGAAATCCTGGTCCCCCTGGTCCTCCTGGACCCCCAGGGCCCGGCATCGACATGTCTGCTTTCGCTGGTCTGTCTCATCCTGAGAAGGGTCCTGACCCCCTGCGGTACATGAGGGCAGATCAGGCCGCTGAAGGTGACCGCCAGAATGATGCAGAGGTGGACGCCACTCTGAAATCCCTGAATAACCAGATGGAGAACATCCGCAGTCCTGACGGCACTAAGAAGAGCCCAGCCCGGACCTGCAGAGACCTGAAGCTCTGCCACCCCGACTGGAAGAGCGGTGAGTCCTCCGCAGCATGGCTTCAGTCTTCATCAAGTATATGTGCGGGGAATAACGTGGCGTCTCTCTGCAGGTGAATACTGGATTGACCCTAACCAGGGCTGCACTGTTGATGCCATGAAGGTCTTCTGCAACATGGAGACGGGCGAGACCTGTGTTTATCCCAAACCCACCAATATCCCACGCAAGAGCTGGTGGACTTCCAAGGGGGCAGAACGCAAGCACATTTGGTTTGGAGAAGACATGAATGGTGGATTCCACGTGAGTCTTTCTTGTTCTGGTCCTGCTTAGCCTCGAGTTTGATTCAAAACTACTCTTGAGGATTTAGATCACCTCTGTCTAATGTGCTTTCTTCTCGTTTCCATTCCCAGTTTGGCTATGGAGATAACAATCTGGCTCCTAATACAGCAAGCATTCAGATGACCTTCCTGAGACTGCTGTCCACCGAGGCCTCGCAGAACCTCACCTACCACTGCAAGAACAGCATTGCCTACATGGATGAGGCCACTGGAAACCTGAAGAAAGCTCTGCTGCTGCGGGGGTCCAATGATGTGGAGATCCGTGCGGAGGGCAACAGCCGTTTCACATATAGTGTTCTTGAGGATGGCTGCAAGGTGAGGAAACACTTCTGACCAGGCTTGGGAAGCAAGCTTTTAAAAATTTAAATAATAATAATGGAAGTGCTCTGCTGAAAACTCCAGAATGTGTCCTGAGCAGGAGACAGTTGCTTAGGCCTAACCTTGGGAAATGGGCGAAAGTGGAAAAGCTCTAAATATTTTAGACCCTGTTCACACCTATATTTAGTGTCGTCCACCTGTGATCAAATACATGAAATCTCAGCATAATACCAGGCCAAAACAGAGCCAATGACAGCAAGTAGACAACAGTACATTTGTGTTTTGTCCTCATGGGTTGAACTCAACAACAAACATACAGTATAGTGTGACTCATAAACGCATTCTTTATTCCTATAGAAGGATAAAGTTTAGCATATGTGGTGTACTGTCCGGGGGGGGAGCCGGGAGGACAGCGGACACCGAACCCTAGCCAGGGCTTGAGCTAGGCATCCGGCTCGGTCCTTTCATGCCCCCCGGAAAGAAAGGCGCGAGAGCAGCTAAATGGCAGAGAAGGGGTGGAGGAGGGATGTGTAAAAGGTGGGCTGTGGAAGGAAAGAGGACGGGCTATTTATAGAGGGTAGAAGGGGATTTGATTGGGCAGCAGGAGATTGATTAGGTGATGCAGTGCCAGCTGTGATTAATCGGCCGCGCTCCTACTCGAAATTAGTTTATTTGTAAAAACTTCACTATTTGTGAACAGTGTTGTGAACAGACTCCTTACAGCTGAGTTCTTTTCCTACAGAAACACATAGGACAATGGAGCAAGACGGTCATTGAGTACAGATCACAGAAAACTTCACGCCTGCCCATTGTGGACATTGCACCTATGGATATTGGAGGAGCTCATCAGGAGTTTGGAGTGGACGTGGGTGCCGTCTGTTTCTTGTAAAGACAGAGAGGAACAAATGAAACCGGGATACAGAAAAAACGAGAGTGATAACACACACTCGAGAGCGAGGAACAACAAAGGAGAGAAACTATTCTTACGTGAAAAATCTTTGTGACAAAAAAAAGTGCTTCCGTAAGTATTTTTAGGAAATGCACCGATGGACACTAGCTGTACTCATCTGAGACTGACCTGCATTCCCTGACGGGCAGACAGCGCCTCGACTCTCGGCACTCTGGGAACATCTCACAACCCAACCCAACGCTATATAAGGGAGCATGCCAGAGAAAACCACAGAAGTAGAAGTGTGTCTTGGTTTTATTTATTTATTGTTAAGGTGCTATTTCCCCCTGTGCATTTGAATCAAGAGTCGTACATCGGTGAGTCCCACACTAAGTATTTTTATCATTTTCTTCTATAATTATCGGACTTGCGTGCATTTTACAACAGCCCGAACATTCAAGTGCTGGTCTTTCCTATCACCACAGTGTATGTAAATAACTGTGCATTTCGACATAATCAATGGTGCTAATCTTTTCCCAACCACCAGATATATAATAGACATCTAATTGTTTGTGTATATGTATTTGTGCATTAAAGTTAGGGTTCTTCTTCAGTCCACAGCCCTGTTATGTCATGCTATTCAGTATTCTTTTAAAAGAGGCCTTGCACATATGTGGTCTGTTTCCAGTTTTCTTTTTTAAGCTACCTCACGCTGTAAAAAAACATCACAGAAAAAGAAAAGCCTTACTAATTTGTAAAGTTGGCATTAAGCCTTTGATCTGAGTTCAGCTGATAAATGTAGTTTTCTCCCTGCTTTATAAAATGCCTTTATCGAATGGCCCTGAGCACATTGATCTTTGTGATAGTGGAAAATCAAAGAGCTGTCATATTGTTTTATTTTGTTGTGTTTTTAATGAATGCAAAAGTTAAAAATGTATAGCCTAGAGATTGCTTTTATCCCGTTTCCTCCTCTTGTGTTTTGTTTGTAGTTTTAGAAGCACTCTTAGCCGTAGGGGAAGGAGGGTTAGAGCGCATCAAACCATCTCGCTTGTGTGTTTGTGTTGCTTTTTACATTTGTTGATTTTTTAAATTTTTTTTTGCTAAAATAAAAGGCTAGTACATTTTTGTTCAGTTATTATAGTATTGGGTTTCAGAGGCGGGGTTGATTTATATTGTCTTTGTTTTCTTGGAAAATAAAGAAAAACGTAGCATCCAGCAAAAGTAAAATACTTCCATTATGATGGTCATTAATATTTCAGATAAATCATCCTGTACAAATAATGCAGCAGTGCAGTCTGGTTAGTGTATTTATGTCACAAACATTTCAACATTGTGCTGTTTTTCTATGACTTTTTACCGTACAAACACCACATAGAATGATTTCTATTAAATAAATAGAGTAATGTTGGTATATCTGCGATGGCTTGTCTTGTGATTTCTACTATTATGACCGAGACGGCTATAGTCTTTCATCACAAGGACACAACTGAGGCTTGTTGGACACTCTGCTGGGACGCAGCTCGTCGGATGTGGATCATCTTCATTGAGCGCACAAGCAGACAGATACTGAGAGCTCTCTGGACGCTGGGCTCATCCACGCTCATCAGCTTCAGTATAGCACCTTTGAAGCCAAGGAAGGAAAAGATATCAAACCAATTTGCAAAGATGGTGTCCAGTACAAACCCTTACAGAAGCTCTTGTTTTGCACAGAGATGCCTCCAGACGTTTAGCTCAGTCATGGACAGCCAGCCGCTGGTCACTACACGCTCCACCAAACACACATCATCCTGAGAGGATACTGGAGGTCCTTGAGTGTGTTTGTCTGATGTGTTTACCGGCTCCTGGATGTGCAGTTTAGGAAGAATAACATATATTGATTAACACAACTTTTAAAGATTTTTCAAAGCAGTGCAACTCTCTTATTTTCATCATACACCTTGATAAAAAAAAATTCTCAATGGTGGATTTTCCCAATACTTGTTGCATATTTTTCCTAAAATAAACGTGAGTCTCTCCGTACAGTACATTGTCTGCTTATATTTCAGAGTGGCAGCAGACTTTAGTGATGACCGGTGTGAGCTCCTATTCATGTTTGTTAGATTTATTTTTAACACACAAACCAACCCTAACACCAAATTAATCATTTTAATGCAAGTACATAGTAGTTAAGGCCACGTCCATGCTTGTGAAATATAGAACCTAAGGGTAACGTGTATAATGAAAACCAGACTGGGCTGAGAATGGATGCTTGTGGAACTCCACTAGAGACTGAAGTAAAACTTCAATGTACTGCTGGGTGGCTCTGTGTTAACGGATGGTCTTGACCACTCCACATGTGTGTGTTTAGAAAAGACCTTGCTGTTACTTGGTTTGCAGGAGACTTACAGATAGCAAACAATAACATCCTCTGCAAGTATTATATTCCTGCAATTTACTTACCAACCACTGAACAGGGACCTGTTTCAGAAAGGAGGTTAAGTGAAAACTCTGAGTTTGTTAAGCCTGAGATAAGAGAAACAGGTTTGACAATTTCGGGAAGGAAGGATAACTCAAGCCTGTTTCTGAAAGAGAGGTAACTATTACTCTGAGTCAGTTACCGTGGTAACTTACTCTCTGAGCGTAACCTGGTCGGGAGCAGGTTTTATTCTCTAAACTCTGAGTTTCTGTTGGTCTCCTCCCCTTTTTTAAAGACGAAGCGGTATTTCTCGCCGTAGCTTTAGTCATTCAATGCCCACATTACGGACACAAACAGAGAAGAAAGTTACGAGATTGGCTTGTCCTTTTTTGGAGGATCCCACAGATGAAGAGGCTGTATTAATTTGAAGAGAATTACATTCACGTCAGGCAAGGATTTTGAGACCCAGAGTGGGGCTTTTAGTCTTCTCCCTTGTAACGGAGGTATTGTGTGTTTGAGCTATCCGGGATAATTGTCTAAAATGTGTGAGAAGTAGATACTTGTCTGGCGCCTGAACATTAGTAACCAATTGATTTTTTGGGGGTTTCCATTTTTAGGTCAAGTAAAGTTTGAGAGCTGACATAATGTTACATATTTGTTTGAGCTTTACAGTTTTTTGTTGCTATCAATTAAGTTACGTATATCCATAATCTAATCCATTCTTACATCACTAACATCACACA
>JAUCMT010000160.1:18050471-18084358 GCA_032357475.1 Enteromius thamalakanensis
AGCCTATTTACAGCCACTACACACTCGTTCCCAGAACACACTTTGCGTGTAAATATTAAGTTTGTACTTACAGCAGGCGGTTGATGTGATTTTCTAGGCGCAAATGTATTTATATTTTAATACAACGTAAATGGAGTCAAGGAGTCGATTCCACCGACTCCAAAATTAGGAGTCAGGAGTCGGGAGTCGGAGTCGACTCCAAAAAAAACGGAACCGAACACCCCTAGTATACAGTACTACATTTAAAGGGGCTTAGTTAGGTTCTTTTACTTAAGTGTCAATGCAAAAACAGAGCTGATTTTGACAGGTAAAAAAAGTGGTTTTTACACTACAATTGAGAAACTTTTACCAAAGTATGTCATAGAGTCCCCAAAAAGTCATATCAACTAGGGCTGTTGATATATATTGCTTGTTATAGTCATTTGATTAGTAATAAATCTCCATCACCCATTTTCAGATGGAGTGGCATTAATGCTGCATTCCAGGCAAACCAATTTGTCCAACTTTCTACCCAAGTGCACTGGTACAGCAGTCAAACCTGTGACTTCCCATCTGTAAACTCGTATTAGATCGATAGAAATTATTGTAAATGATCATAAGCCCCTGATGCTCTGCCTGGTTTGTTGACATCTAGCCACCACAATTCCTTGTGCTCAGGCAAATTGGCGTGGCTTACCTTGAATGCTACAAAGTCACGAGTTGTGGTTTGAAGTCGTGACTTACAGGCTCAAAAACCTGCCTGAAACGCATCGTTAATACACAGAGCCATAGATCACTGACAATATGTCAGTACATAATCACAGGTGGATCACGTGATATTGCATAGCTTGTCTGCGAGCTATAGCTCTTTGTATTAAATGCTGCTTCATTTGAAAACAGGTGATGGAAATATATTTCTAATCAAAGAATATGCACAGATGATTCGTTCACAATAAGATGGAGTTTTGGAGTTTTGTATCACATCCAAAAGAATGCAAATATCTTATGTAACGCAAGGTTCATAACAAAAACACAGCTGGATTGCTGGAAATATTGTGTTTACAGTTTAGCATTTTGCATCTGTTCTGTGATTGGTGGATGCTTGACGTTGCTTAGTAGCGCTTATTTATGTCACTGCTTTCCTCATCCTTCGTTCCGAAGTCTCTATCCATTTAAAGCAGAGTATGTAAGTCAGTCAGCACTGTTTACAAATCACAGGTCCAAAATGGAGTGGAGAGCATGAGTTCTCCTGTGTTATAGAATTAAACAAACCTACGCTGTTTGTGAAAGGGAATGGAGCGTGTTGCTCTCATATTGACTGCTGGCTTGTTGACAAAGACTTTTGTGTTGTCCGTTTATTGAATTTATCAACACGCTATTTAAGTTAGCATTTTGTTCTTTGTTTGTTTGAGCAACCATGTATCAAACTAGTAGTAGGACTCAAAGTATTTATTAATATTTTAAGTCTAAGATAAATGTTTTCCTCAAACCAAGTTAAAGATGTGAGTGGACACCGTGTTCCAGTCTGGATTGCTGTAGCTAATCAACATTTGCTGATGTGATGCGTAAATTACGCTTAACATGACGTTAGAGAGGGCCTATTTGTGTGGTAATGTAATTAATCATTGTGTTTTGCAACTGAACAATTGGCTTTGAATGATGTGTTTTTAGGGAGTCTAGGTTCTAGAGTACACTATTTGCTTCCTTTTAACTTTCTCCAAGTAGACTGGACATCAGTTCTGTCCAAAAATAACAAAACCTCTGATGGGATTTGAAATGGAGACTGTGTGTTATTTGAGTTATTTATCAAGACCTAATATACAATTCCACAATAGTAGGGCATGCCTGGATGCCATGGAATACTTGTGATTGGTGGCTTTGCAACATTTATTCGTCAAATTGTTTCAGAATGTTAAATAACTGTTAGATAATTTTATTGACAGTTGTTCCTGTCAGATCATTTCCAGACATAACTGTGGTAGTTTTGTTTCTTTTAAATTTGCTACTTTTGTTTTTCAAGTATTGAAAAAATCCATTTCATGTGCATTTCTGTTTTTTAATGATGTAATTGAAAATGAAAATGCATGTAATTAATAAAGATGTGAATGTACGGAAATACATTAATTACAAAAAAAAAAACTTGCATGGAAAATTTACATGGAATTTCTACCCAATAAATATTTTGAAAGTTGATATAAGTAGTAAAATGTATATGCATTTTAAAAATGTCCCTGCAATGATACGATTTTATTGCTTTCCATCAGAGATGTTTTCAAATTCGACATGCGTTTTTTTTTTAAGATTGTGGGATTTTCTTTGTAGTCTAGCTTGTTTTAATTCTCGTTTGGCACTTATTTTGAGAACCTTCTATTTCTGGAAGGTGTAGTTGTGCAGGTATTTTCCCCAATGTTGTTGTGTTTCCTTAGAATCACCAGACTTTGGTAATAAAATGTGGTGGTGTTCCTCGTGGTTTACATTTGTCTCACTTCAATGATCAGTCTGAAAATAGACACAAGCTATTAATAGCAGTGAATTGTGGGAGATCACAATGCTGAATTATAAATCCATACCACTTGGTCAAGCTCATCTGTTTCTTCAAAACGTGCCAGATCCAAAACAGGAAATGACTCCGCACCAGCTTGTAATCTTTCAACTAAACAGACATTTCCTGCTCAACTTGTTTTCTGACTTTTTCTTTATTCCAGTTAGGACCCCTGCTCCGCCCCCATTTCTCTCTCTCTCTCTCTGTCTCTCTGTCTCTCTCTCTCTCTCCCTTTTTCCCTCTCTTTCTTTGGTTTGTCTCGGATGGACAGGAATCTTGGAATCTCTGTAGATGTTATTAGTTTCTCATGCTGGTTATTTGTTGTTGCTGCCTTCACATGGCCTTCATCTCTTATTTGATTTCCCAGTAATTTCTGGAATCAATGTTGCCGACAGACCCTTTGACCACCTGAACAGAAACATCACATACAGCAGTTTAATCATTTATTTATTAGGCTATTTATTTGGCTTATGACATTTTGCTGATTTTTTTATTTTATTTTATTTATTTTTTTCCCACATATCTATCTCTCTCTCTATCTCTCTCTCTCTCTCTCTCTCTCTCTATATATATATATATATATATATATTATGTATGTCTGTATGTGTGTATAAGAGAGAGGGGGGGAGGTAAGATATCAGTAGTTTGCGCTTCCTTATAATCTATAATCATGGTAGTAATAATAATACTGTGTTTGGCATGCTGTCCTGAGGGCGAGCTGGGAGCCCGGTGGTATAAACCATTGCAAGGGCAGAGCTCGGCGTCCGGTTCGGACCGCATGTACCCCCTGTTAGGATAGTGCGAACAAGGCAGAGGAGGGATGCTTGTAACAAGATACGGAAGGAAACTGGCTTATTTATAGTTTATAGGTTGGAATCTGATTGGCTGATGAGATGATAGGTAATGATTGGTAATGTGGCACCGGCTGTCTGATTAATCGTTCGCGCTCCTCCTGAAATTAGTTTGGCAACATCAATTATTGCAAAAAAAAAAAATCTTTTTAGACTATTTAGGCTGACTGTGTTGGATGATTATGCTTTTAAAGAAATACTTCTCTCAAAAATGAAAATATGCTTAAAAGTGTACTCACCCTCAGGTCATCTAAGATGTAGACGAGCTTGTTCCTTCAACAAAACAGATTCTGAGAAATGTAGCACTGCATTACTTGTTTACCAAAGGATTCTCGGTAGTGAATGGGTGCCGTCAGAAAGAGTCCAAACGGCTGATAAAAACATTACAATAATCCACACAGCTGACATTTTTATGATGTTTTTAACTTCAAACTGTTGTTTCTGGCTAAAAAACAAGTTCTCTATCCAGAATATTGCTTTCTTCGGTGAAAAGGTCAGCTTGCAAGAATCAGGCAAGAGATATGCACAGATGAAACACTGTTAACAAGTGTAAACGATTTAAATTACCAAACATTTCTAAACAAATATGTTGTGGGTTTTGATGTGTGTGTGTGCGTACAATATGTGGTGGATGTTTTTATTAGAGGAAGCGGGTTTTTTTTGTATATCATGGACTCATATTTAAGCCAAACGTAACAGATTAAAGTTAAAATGCCGTAATGATGGAATTGTCTTTTGTATGTTTAATTGATTGTCCCTGTGTGTTACTTGTGTAATGTTTTTATCAGTCGTTGGGACTCTCACTTTGACAACACCCATTCACTTCAAAGGATCAATTGATGAGTATGTGATGTAATGCTACATTTATCCAAATCTGTTTCACTAAAGAAACAAACTCATCTACAACTTTCAGCAAATTTTCATTTTTGGCTGAGCTCTTTCTTTAAAAAATAGTTCACTCAAAACGGAAAAGTCTGTGATCCATTTACTCACCCTCAAGTAGTTGCATATTTGTAACCAGGCTGTTTTGGGTCACCATAGTATTTTTTTTTTTCCTACTATAGAAGTCAATGGTGACCAGCCTGGTACAAACTTTCTTCAACATATCTTTCTTGTGTTCGGCAGAACAAAGAAACTCCTTCAGGTTTGCTTTTGTGATATGCATTACAGTCACTCTAGATTACAGATTCATGTGAATTATTCATCTAAAGTATGTAGGAATTTCTACAAATGTAGACTAATGCATTTTATTGTAGTCTGTTTTGGATCAAGGCCATGTAATGTTATGCATATTTCTTAGGGAACATTGTCTGTAAAGTCATTGGCTCTTGCTTTGAAGTGTGTGTGTGTGTATGCTTGCAGACAGTGTAACTCATGGTGTGTTGCACATTGTGTTTTCAGTTAACACCCTCAACCTTGTGCAACTAATGCATCAAAGACATGTTGGCTCTTGCAGTTGTTTTTAAAGTGCTCAAGAGAGCCCAAGATGTGTGAACGGTTTGGGTAATGAGATTCTTTCATATCTGCTTTGTATGACACAAGACATAGCTCTTTGGGCCTGCTATCAGTCCCTCCTCAGAGAAGGGGGTCTGGCTATTGTCGTGTAGTTCAGGTCTGAGTCCGTCCCTTTTCATTTCTCTGCAGGTGAACTGTCCCCCACTGTAGTATCCCGTCCAAGCCAAGGACATGCAGGAGTGCGAGTCCCCCCCTGCCAGATTCAAGAGGAGGGCCTGGGCTCAGAGCCGAGACTCCTGGCAGGCTTCGGAGTCTCAGGACCAGGGAGCAGTGGAGCCGCTGTCTGCCCAGCCTATGGAGGACAAGACTTCGACAGCCTCAGAAACGGGTACAGTTCTTCTGTTAATGGCTTCACGGTTCAGATCTGTTTGTTTCTCTACTAACAGATACTAAACACTAAGATAAGTTCAAATCTAGATAAAATGCATACATGCTGCATCAGTTTATTAAAATGACCGTTTGACCTTATTTACAACTGTCCAGGTCTTGCTAAAACTCAAAATTCTGTAGAAATTCATCATATTTACTGGATTAAAAAGTTGCCAGTTAACCCACTACATTTATGCTGTAAATCTGTATTTATTATTTTGACCCTACTTTCTTTTGGGTCCTTATATTGTTAAGGCTGATACCAATAACTAATATTTGAACAGCTCATTTGCTTATTATGGGTTGTATTGTCTTTAATTGTCATTGAGCTGCTTTTACCATACTTTGACTTAAATTAAGCCTACAGTTAACGGTCATCATTTTGAGAATGTTGTACTGTAAAGATTTTGCGATACATTGTAAATACTCATAAATTTACCTCAGAAAATGTATGCAATTTGGTGTAATATTGTATTCAGACGCAAACCATAAAGTTGACGTGTTTATCGTTTATATCTAAGAATCTCAACTTGATGCTGGGATTTAGGGGGTTGTTCTGTGGGAAGGTGTACTGGAAGCTGTAATGCGGTAGTGAACACAGCAGGGAGAGATTACAGAGGTTTGGCTGCTCGGTTTGGCATTTGATTCTCCATTCAAGTCATGATAAACCAATTAAGGGCAAATAAAGGTTTCTGGGAAACGAAAGAATCACCGACCACTGTTGTAGTTCAGAAAAGCGCTCTGTGTTTGCCGTCACCGCTAGATTTGTTGTTTACCGTTTTCTTTTTGTTGCTTTTAAGGAAATTCATTTGTTTATTACACGGAACTTACTTGCATTTGTTTTCTCCTCAGGTCGTAAACCAAATCAAGTGGAGAACTGGCTCAGGACCTGCAGGTGAGTTGCCTAACAAACTCGCTGCTCATAAAATACAAATGCAAATGGTGTGAGAAAGATCTATGTACACGCCACAGTATGACGTGAATTGGTAAGTAAACAAAACGCTCAGATGCGGCATAGAAAAGCATTCTGTCTTTTGTCTTTGGTGTCTCTGACAAGCAGTAAATTTGAGAGACTGGTGTGAATAGTTCAGCGGGTTCAGAGCGTGATCTTCCCAGAATCAGGAAAGTCGTTACTTGTGAGGACTGACTCTATTGTCCTTTGTGCTGCCGTTTTTTTTTGGTGGCTTGTTTGAGTTCTTTGGGGCCCATTAATGCTGAAGTTTTCCTCAGAGATTTTAGTCTTTCTCTCAGTGCTGCCAGGCTGCCAAATGTTTATCTCTAAAGCGTAGGAGGAAAAAGCCATTGATTTACTTTTTAGATATACGTCCCTCATGACCAACATAAACGTTCCATGTGAAAAACAAAACAGAGATTCCAGAATTTCTGGTACATGTCCCTGTCGGCTGTTTCATCTTTAGATCTATAAAGAAGCTGTATGTGTTTGATTTAATGGTGCAGGTCGTTTGACTTAAAATCAGAGAACCTATTTGTTGTTGATGACGTCATATTTAATTGCTGTTTGAATCTTTAAACTGAAACACTGGAATGAATACAAAAGTTATTTTGACCACTGTCAAGTTCCGTACTTAAAAAAGAGTAAAGTAATGGCATGGTTTCAGAGTAAAGAAAATGAGTAAAATAGCCCCACACCATGGGCCATAATTCAATGTTTCAATGTTTATTGGATCAAAAATACAGTAAAGACTGTAATTTTACAAAATATTTTTACTATATACCTGACATTTGTAGTAGCAGTTACTCTTCAGTGTCACATGATCCTTAAGAAATCATTTTAATATGCTGATTTGGTGCTCAACAAACAGGTCTTATCATCATCATCATCATTTCTGATTAATATAAAGTGAAAAGGAACTTATTTTGTGTGACATTAAGAAAGTGTTTTGTCACGGTTGATCAATTTATTGCATCCATGCTGGATAAAAGCATTATTTATTATAAAAAAAATCAAAAAACACCCCAAACCTTTGAGCTTTAGTACAGATAATAAAGGTAATGTAATTGTCATACACACACACCAGTTTGAGATGAATTTTTCGGTTCATCTGCTCTTTAGCAGTTGATTTAATCAAATGCTCCTACTGTAAATTCCCCCGTTGAACCCAGATGCAGCATGTTTGAGCATCAACGCCACACACTAGGTCAATAAAAATACCTCGTGCTCGTCCTATTCCCAATTCCTGCTCATTATCATTAAACACACACGAGACAGACATCCTCCTACAGCCTGACAGGAAATGTAAGTGTCTCTACTGCTGAGAGTTTGCTGGATATCCGGAGCTAGAGAGACTTCGGTGGCGGTGCTGCCGCTGGTGTTGTGAAACATGGCCAGCGCGCGGCAGAGCAAGAGCTATTCTTAGCTTCGTATTTTTTTTTTTTCACGTCGTTCGGATCTCCAGGTGTCTGGATGAAAGTGGCAGGGGACTTCGAAGGCAGTGTTTTGTAAGTGTCGAGACGACAAGTTAATGCCAAGAGTATTTGTATCAGCGCTGAGGGAAAATAACACTTTGAGAGTGCTTGAGTGACATTTTTTTAGGGAGAGATATGGCGAGTAGAAAAGAGGATATGACGTGTTATTGATCTTTCAACAGGACTCCTCTCGGGGCCTCTTTGGACGAACAAAGCGGCAGTCCATCCAGAGGTGAGTCGATCATCTTCAGATGAAATCAGTGCATTAATCGGCGTTAGCCTGAAGTAGGTTTTACGGCAAAAAGTTACTCAGTTGCCTGCTGACTCTTTTTCTCTACCACTCCTTTTGAACTTTGGAGCAAGGTCTCTCACTACAGCGCATGCACATTTGCTGACACACACACACACACACACACGCACGCACTGCTTTGGGGCCAGTAGCAGACCCCCACACACTCCGGGCAAAGAAGTGCCTGATTAGACGAACGTTTCCTCAGTGTTTAATACTAAGCGGGACCGAATCCAAGAGCAGGATAATGTGTTATGGATCAGGTCATTCAAAACCTCATTGGCATTATTTCGGATAACTACTTGGGTAAGGCAGTTGCACTTAAGAGTAAATATTTACCATTAACCTCTCAGTGCGTGCGAGCTAAAGCCACATTCGGGCTTTGAAGTGCTACTTGATTGCGTTGGAGTGTTTTTTTTTTCATGGGAGAAGAGAATGGGAAATGATCACTTGTTAGGCATGATGGGTCACTGCAAAGTGTTTGCTTTTTAAAAGCTGTTCTCTTTGGGGTTTTTTAAGGACCATTAAAGAATGGCTGTAGCTTTGAAGATGACCTGTCCCTGGGAGCCGAGGGTAAGTACTCTTCACTTTCTTCCTCAATCGGGCGTAATTGCTCTTAAGTGTGCTCCTTTGTGAGGAATCTGACAAAGAATTTCAAGAATTCCTCATAGCTCTTTTGAGTTTAATGAACCCACTGACAAACAAGAATGACTGCTGGCGTTGTTTTGTTGTCTGTTTAAAAAAAAAAAAAAATTTGTGTAGTATCATTTTGTCAGTTTTTGATTAGTTTTTGCCTTCTCTTTGGATTATGTGCTGTTTTGAGTTTGCACAAGGACACAGGGCGACATACACACGCTTGCATGTGATACTCAGGTTAAAAGACTGGTCTTGGCACATCAGATAGCTTATCTCTAGTTTCATGGTTTGCACCCTGTAGCCCATGTGTTAGCGGGTGTGGAACGCCTTAATAATAAAAGTGACTTTGCATCTCACTTTTTATTTCACAAGGTCTTAGTTTCAGAAATGTTGCAGTCTGATGCTAGCTGACAATTATTTGCAGTCATGAATTGTTTTATGCTGATGCACAGTGTTTGATTAGGGAGTGGATTTTTGTTTTACACAATTTCTTGTTTAATTTTCAGGTACAGTAATTTTTTCCAGTCATAAATATTTATCAGCAATTAAATTATTTATCTAAAATTATTTGCTAATTTTTTTGTTGTTTACATTGTGAGTTTAATATTATACATGAGGTCCACTAAGGAAAAACTTAATAAAGTAAAAAAATTAAGAAAAGGTAAAAATAAAAAAATATTTTATATATATATACATATATATATATATATATTAAGTATTTAAATATTAAAATACTTTCTTTTTAAATCTGAAAAAAAAAAAAAAAAAAATTATATATATATATATATATATATATATATACACGCATGCATAGTTTTTAGTTGTTTTTTTTTTGTTTGTTTTTTATCAGCAAAACCATTCCTTCCAAGCATTTCTAGAAGGAAACTTTTATTATTATTATTTTTTTACTTGTCAGAGGAATTCTTTCACATTTACTAACTGACGAGTTAATTTTGGACCCTATCTGTGCAGATTAAAAGAAAAATAGTTACTGAGTCATAAAAACAATAATTATACCTTTGCATCGGTAGTGTTTCAAAAATATTATTGTTAAAGGAACACGCCTCTCTTTTTGAAAATAGGCTAATTTAACACTAGAGCACTTGAGATATTTGCTTGTATAATTCAACCTCTTCTAAACTGTCTCTTTTCTGTGGTAAATGATGATGTTATATGCGTGGGTGTATTTTAAAGTTCTAGAATGACTAGTTTAAACAACACAAGTTGAGTGAAAACGTTCTTCAGACTCTCCACAAGCTATTGTGTTATTGCAGTCGAGCAGATTGCACCCTTCAGTGTGTCTGTATGTTCAGGACTAGTCAGGACTAGCTCCACTGAAAAGCTCTTATTGACAAGAGCGCAGGAATCAGGCAGCACCAGTTGTGGGAATTTCTTTGGAAATTTGAGGTTGAGCTTTTTTACCTGAGGCAGATGGATGATTTCATGTAAGCCAGGATGTTTCAGGCCAGAAAAGCTCTGGCTAATGTCTCTACGTGTCTGCGTTCAATCCTGTCCTCCTTAGTGAACTAAAACCTGGTGTCTAATGTGATTTGTAACACAAATCGTTTGGCAGGTTAGGATGTGTGCTCGTATAATTCTGTCATTGTGCACTAAGTGCTGAGGAAAACGTTCCACAATGTGGATTGTCATCCGGGGTAGACGGTTCTCCACTGAATAAATCACTTTTGGAAATTAACATCCTTACAACGTTAGATAAGGCTTTTTTGTACAGAATTTCTGACAGCTCTGTCTGTGCTGAAATGACTGCCAGGACATTTGGTAATTGCACTTGTTGTGTTAAAGGTTGACAGGTGGGTTTAAGGGAATTTGGTAACAAATTAGGTAGGAATCCAGTACAGTTAAGCTTCTCTTTCTTTCATCTCTACAGCCAATCACCTCCAGAACAGTAGCACAAAAACAGCGGCCAATGGGTAAGTAGGTCTTCCAAAATGTTCCCATCTCTTTTTGTTTTGTTTTGGTCACAGGCGGGTCAATGTCTTCTTCCCTCAGCTATGAAATCGCAGCCGAGGCCAAAAGGTGTCAGTTCAAGCAGAAGGGCAGAAGTATGAACTCCACAGGCTCTGGAAAGAGCAGCACCACCGTGTCCAGGTACTTTACAAGAGTGATGTACTGTGGTCATTAACACATGCAAAATCTCTGGGCTTTCAAACGGCAACAACTGAACCAGTGACTGGACAAGAAGTCTGAATCTGATATCATTTATAATCACTTCAGCTGTAGTATTTAAGCTATTTAAGTATTTAAGCTAATTATATGTATTAATGTTATTTATTTATATATATAAGTGCTGTCTAAAGTTATCAGGGATTAATTGTATCCAATATAAGTTTTTGTTTATGTAATATGTGAACTGTGTATATTATGTATATTTAATTCACACACATGCATGTATGCATTTCAGAAATGTATGTTATTTTTTATATTAAATAAATATACATACAGAAATGTAAATATACACACACACACACTGTGTGTATATATATATATATATATATATATATACATACATAAAAATATACACAATACACATTGTAAATAAAAACTATTAATTACAGTTAATTGACAGCACTAATATATTTTGATTTATTTATTTATTTATTATAAGACTATATATTAATATAATGCTACACCCATATGGTCCATGGCAACCAATTTCCTACATAACTGAGCTAGATTCAAATATCAATATGAATAAGGCAATGGCAATATGTATAAAAACAATTATATAAAAAAAATTATGCTTCTACACTGCAGTTTACATATTTGCATGAACACCGATGGAATATTGTTTAGATGGATAATACAAACTATAATTAAATAATATACATTAAATATATAGTAATAGAAATAATATGTTACCAAGTGGAATCTGGAAACAAACATTTATTGACTGCAATGCGTTGCTTTGGCAAACATCAATGGTTTTTTGTATGTAGATGCTGGAGTGTCTATAATAGTTGTTGTTTATCCTGCAGCGTGTCAGAACTTCTGGACCTGTATGAGGAGGATCCAGAGGAGGTCTTGTACAACCTCGGCTTTGGGCGTGAGGAGCCCGACATCGCCTCAAAAATCCCTTCTCGTTTCTTTAACTCATCTTCTAGCGCCAACGGCATCGACATTAAAGTTTACCTGGGAGCCCAGATTCAGCGAATGGAGCTGGAGAACCCAAACTACGCCCTGACAAGTATGTAGACTGAGACTGTATGCTGTCAACACAATCTATGGCAGCCACTGAGGTTCATATCGCTTGTCTGTGCACGTTCAAAATGATCAAAAATGAGGCATGAAAGGAAATATTAAATGCAAGGATGGGTGTAGCATTTACAGCGTTTAGTCATTTCTGTTAGCTTTATTATTTGAGAAATAATCATAGTCTCATTTCGCTAGCCATGGTGCGAAGAATAAACATTGTAGCCAGGCAACTGGACAACTTTTAAGTCGACACTAAGTCAAAATTGACTGTTTACTTTCTTAATGCATGTTCTCAGTCTTATTATGCACGTTTCATTGTGCGTGTTATTCCAAATATTTTCTTTTCGGCTTACATGCAAAACATTCTCCACTAACTGCACTCCAGGTTTTCTATTTCCTGTCCCTCACTTCCTGTCTGTTTAGATTTAAAAGCTTATTTTGCCAATCTACTCCGGATTTTGGAATAATTTTTCATAATCTATGTAATTCACAAATCCAAATGTATTTTCTATGCTTCTAGTCTGTTGGTGTTGTTTAATTCATATTTCTGACATGCAATCAAATTTTAGTTTTGACCAGTATTGGTTTTAATCGTTTTTTAATTTAACTAATTAATTTAAATTAATAACTACATAGATAAAAAATAAAATGACAAAAACTACTCAGACTTCTAAAAGACAAACTAAAAATATAAAATTTAATTTAAAATAATAACAATAACTATCATTCATTTTTATCATTTTAAATAATATTTCTTTTTTATAATATAAATATATTTTGAGGAGGTTGTCACATTTTTATTATTTTTTGTTTAAACAGATTGCACTTCCATTTAATATTTCTTGTAGTGCAGAAATTTGCACACTTTTAAATATTAAAATATTAATATAACAGAATTTGATGTTGATCAGCGAGTGTTGGAAGGCTCCAAACTCAGCATTTGCATGAAGATGTATGGTTATTAAAAAATGATTACAAAGCAAAAAATCACACACACTTCTCCTTTAGGCACCAGAACTTCCCTCAAGTCTTGCCTGGCTGTCTTTGTCTTTCTTCTTAATGGTTAGATAGTTGCATCCAGAAACATAACCATACATCTTCATGCAAATGCTGAGCTTGGAGCCTTCCAACGCTTGCTGATCAACAACGAGTGCTGTACAGATAGAAGTAGAGCACAACGAAGCTATTGTCCTCCATGGGCACAGAAACGAGCGGGAGAGGCAGACGGTAACAGAGAGAGAAAGTGTCAAGCAGTTCTGTGGCACAGCGGAGCTGATTCTGCCATCCGCTCACATCAGGATTCGGCCTGTGTGCCAGCTCTGTGCCAGCTTGTGTATTGGCCTACATTTGCATAATTCTCACTGAGCCAAGACAAAGCAGCGGAACAGGAAGAACCTGGGTGAGGGTAGGGATGTGTGAACTCTGTAATAAGGCCTGGTTTTGTTTGCCTGTTTGATTGTGAGTGCACTGCTTTTGGCTTCAGGATTGTTTTGCAGCTTAGTTTTAGAAAGAGCTTGCGCGCATTCGGCTGACTTTGACCAGCCTAGCTTTAAACTGCAAATTTTCATATTATTGATATGCCAGTTATAATTTACTCACTCTTATATCATTCCAAACCAAGAAAAATACCATAAAAGCTTGCTTCTAACCCTCATACTATCATATAACTTAATCTATATATCCAGTGCCTGTATTTTTATTTTAATGTATATGTGTGTCGTTACAGTTAACTGAAATTGTTTTATTTATTTATTTTTTTCTTCAAAGTAAAAAACAATATTGGTAACACAGTAAGGTTCATTAGTTAACGTTGGCTAACAACATTAGTAAACATGAACTAAGAATAAACAATACTACAGTATTTATTAATCTTAGTTCATGTTAATTTCAGTATTTGGTAATGCATTATTAAAATCACAAGCTGTGTTTAACATTAGTTTATACACTAGAACTAACATGTTACAAGTAACATTGAACAACTATAATTTTTGTTCATGTTAGTTTATGCATTAATAACAAATCACATCTTCTTGTGAAGTGTTACCAAAATATTGAAATGAAATAAAATTAAAAAAAAGAAAACAAAAATTATTCTACTATTTATTATTTACATTTTGTTTCACTTCAGGTACTACTTTAGTAAGTAGGAAAAACTATACAGAGAAAGAAATATATAAAATTACAAAATGCAACAAAATTGCTAAACCTAAAATTCAAGCGGAAACAGAAAATATAAAAATAAAATCTAATAAACTAATAAATACATTTGTTTATTTTTTTTAATTTATATTATTTTGTTTGTGAAATTGGTAACTTTTATTTATAAAATATGAATAGAAATACAAATTTTTCAATTATATAAATTAATATAAATGATTATTCATTTTATTTAAGTAATTATTACATGGTACATTATAGTAGTAATTACAAGTCACAAATTACAAATATTTGCAATAAAGCTATTATTATTATTATTATTATTATTATTTAAATTATTTATTAAATTATTTAGTAATTACAAGTGACAAATTACAAGTAAATTATAAATAACGAACAAGGAAACAAATTATTACTGTAATAAGGACATTTTCAAATATAGTGTAATCAAACAAATAATTTCTGGCAGCAACAGGTCTGTTAGGTTCCTACTGCAGATGTTTTGACATTATATTTTAATTTTTTTGTTTGCATTCACTTAAGACTGTTTATGCTAAGACCCACTAGGCAAGCTTTCCGACCAAAAAAATGTATGTGAATGTTTATTCTCATTACTGTGAGGTGTTCTGTGGATTTGTTCTCCCATGTCTTGTTGACTTTTCTTACATAAGTCTTGCTGCTTCCTGCCCAAATGCTTGTCTGTGGGGGCTGTGGTCTCGAATTGGACGTGCTTGTCCCTCTCTTACAGAAAGCCATGCTCTCTGTTCCTCTTTTCTTTTTCTGGCACATGTCCTGCAAGCCGTTCCTGAACGCTGACTCAGACTGCCTGGCTGCATTGCAGGAGATAAATGAAGACTATTGATTTCTCAGCAGCGCACATCACTGGCTTGTTATCACTTGTTATCATTCCATTACATGCCTGCAGTATTGTCAAATCCTTTTCCTTTACGTCTGCCAGAACAAATGACAAGCTTGATGTTGATAAAGACCATCAAGTAACACAAAACTGCCTGTGTTTTGAACAGCATCTTGTTTTTGCCACGAGACGTTTTCCATAATTTTCCAGATCTCATGGATTCCGATTAGAATGATTCGATTTTCTTCACCACATTTTGTAGAGCAATGGTATTGTATACATGACCAGACCTTAAACGGAAATGGTTCTTGACTCATTTTGAATCTGACACAAGCGGTTTAGCTGAGCAAATGAATCATCTAACCCAATTCTGTTCTAGAAGTTATATTTATTTATCAGATATCTGTCAGAATCCCTTATGTTATATTATATATTAGTTGTAATTTATTATTTATTGAACATTACTATGAAAAAATACAAAAAATTGCTATTTATATATATATATATATATATATACAGTATATATATATATATAGATTCTTCAGAAGGTCTCCTCATATGTTTATATATAATATTATTTGCAATTTATTATTTATTGAACATTAATAAAAAAACACTAATTGCTATTACATATATATAGATATATAGATTTATAATATTATTAATATAATATTAATAATATATTACTATATTATATTGATATTAGATAATATAATATTTTGAAAATACTATATTTTAATTATTATAATAATACATTTACATTTATTAATTTCACTTCCTTTTATCCAAGCAACCATGAAATATTAGCAACAACAGCAATTGCAATTATAATCTAATCTAATCTAATCTAATCTAATCTAATCTAATCTAATCTAATCTAATCTAATCTAATCTAATCTAATCTAATATTATGTAAATTGGTATATGAGGATATTTAAGGATAAAAATATGATAATACAGAATAATATACTTTACTGTATGATTCGGTGAACCTGAATCCAGTCTTATTATATAGGGCTTAAAGTTAAGTAATCTTTCAAGCAACCTAACAACACGTCTTTTTTTTTTAAATGTGTTGTTTTGTTTTACATCCCCACAAATGATATTCCCCCCAGGGCTTTAAAACCCATTCCCAAAATTCATCACCCTCACAGCCCCCCTTTAAAATGTAACCCTAAATTTAGTCTCACAGATGTGTGGTGGAGTGAAACGATAGAGCGAGAGAGCTGAGAAGAGCCACTCTGTACATCTGTCATTTTAACACGCGCCCCGTCCCTGAGACTCAAAACAACAGATGTTAACTCTTAATTGCTTTTGGATGCGTTTTGCATCAGAATTAGTTACACGTGTTCTGCACTTACTCACCACCCACGCCAGACATTACCAGTCGTGGGGTTGCAAAAGGCAGAACATTGGCTGAGTGATCTGGCAACCACCTGCCCTCCGCCATAAACACAGCATCCATGTTCCCAGGATGCAACTGAAGCGCAAGTTTGATCTCCATTACCTTGAACAACTTACAGTAAACAACAAAGATGAATCTTATAACAAAATGTCATAGAGTAGCAGGTAATATGCTTTAGTAGTTTCATTTGTATTGAAAGTTTCCATGTGTACATGCCACACCATGCACTCCTGAATCTACTTTTGCAAATGTAAGTGTCTTGTAACAGCACAGCCAAATAAATTGATGGAGCATTTCTAGGTTATCTTCTTAATGCTGCTGTCTAGGGAGCTACAAAACACTCTCCCTTACAAATCAAAGCAATTTAAATGTGCACCCTTAGTCATTTAGTCTCTCATTCTTGTCTCGGTTTTGCTTTTTTTAATTTATACTGCAGGTTGAAAAAGGAATATGATACTATGTTACTTGTTTGAAAGTGTGACAGATCGACAGAGTCGTTTGGATCCATTTGCAGCAAAATTTAATCGTAGTCAGACACGCAATAGTCGGTACACGGTGAAACAACAATGTCAAAGGCAAGGCAGAGAGAATAGTCCAATAAACAGGCACAGATCGGGGCAGGCAGCAAGAGTTCAAAATCCAGAAATCAGTCCAACAATAAACCAGGTAATCAAACACAGAAAATAACGCTCAGAGATGACACGGGGAGTAATCAAAACTTCGCGTTTGAATAAGCGCGGAGATCGCGCTTATAAAGGGCTTGAAATGAGGAACACCTGGGCCGGAACAAACCAAGGTGCGTGGGTAACAGGAGTCCGGCTAGGAACGTTAGAACTCAGGTGAAGGTTCCCGCTGCTGAGTTCCCGATGGAGCCACAGAGGCGCAGCTTGTGACAGAAAGCAAGTCATGTCCTTTTATAACTGAGCAATATATAACAAGCAATTGATTTTATGTTTAAAATAATTAAAGCATA
Source organism: Enteromius thamalakanensis (assembly GCA_032357475.1). Taxonomy (NCBI): domain Eukaryota; kingdom Metazoa; phylum Chordata; class Actinopteri; order Cypriniformes; family Cyprinidae; genus Enteromius; species Enteromius thamalakanensis. The sequence continues at coordinate 18,067,684 of JAUCMT010000160.1, forward strand.
CTGCTGGAGACATAAAAAGTAAGGCTTTAGATCTGTGAAGACACAGATAAACACGTTTACTTAGCTACAGGTATATACAGTAAATGAACATGTTCCACAGAAAACGATGCATATTTACAATAAAAACAAAATACTTCATTTTTTTAGATCCATATTCTATTTACACATAGAATTTATGCTTTTACAAGGTTTTGTCATATTTAGCTCATTAATACCTATTCTTTTATCTTTGTCTGAAAAAAAGATTACAGTAAATTGTTACAGATGACGTTCTGCAAGAACAAAACCATCTACTTGGAATAAATAAAATGAAAAGCTACCTTGTAATATTATTTTAACAACTTTGAGATACAATATTTTCCTTATTTTCCATTTTTGTTGTGTTTGTTTCATTTTTATTTTATTCATATTATATTTTACTTAGGTTTTAGTACATCATATTAAACTAAATGACAATGAAAAATGTTGCATTTTTAACTAGCTGAAATGAAATAAGTTGAGGTTTTGCATATGTTATTTGATTTTTGTTTCATATTTTTAAATTACAATTTTTTTGCTGTACGACAAGAAAAGTGAAAATTGCTAGAAAATAGTTTACTTAGAAAAAGACTTTTTGCAAGGTAGTTGTGATTCCTAGAAACATTACATGCCGTTAAGGACCATTAACACAATTTTACCTGCGCTTGACAATTCAGTGCATAATCAGTGCAGAGTCATAATTTCTGGAACAAAAAAATGGATCATTATTTTAATAATTTAATAGCAATTTTCACAGAGGCCTGCTAACATTGATCATTTCTGTATTGTACAAGGCTACACACACACAAAGAACAATACTATTGCACAGTAACACTACATTGTATAATGCCATCTGTTGGAAGACTGCGGTTCTCCTCAACATGCAACCCCTGCAGAGATGCTCGCGTGCGGCCGGGAGGCTGTAGATGTGCGAGACAGGCTGATCTCATGCTGCTTCTTTCATTCTCAGAATTCTCCTCAAGCATCTGACTCTATGAGCTTCCTTTCAGATCTGTGAACTCATCTGCTTAAAAACCATCGCTTCTGCTTTCCAACTTGAAAACCTCTAATATTATTATTGCTTTATGAGTGCCCGGAATAAACATAATGCTACAGCAGGAGATCTAACATTACTGCAAAATGAGCCTCATTTTTGAACATTTCCAAGAATGCCATTCACAGGTGCCAACTACATTGATCGCTAAGTGCCCATAATAGAGACGTGTGATGAAAGCCGGATCTGAACAAGTGAATATGGAATATGGATGTGAGGCCGGATGGAGGTGGAGCTGAAGGTCTAATTAGGGGTGTCGTGGGTTGAACTGACAGAGAAGGGGGGGTTCAAAGCGGTACTATTCAACCTTTGTTGAGGAGAAGAGAACAAGGTGACACCCACATCCATAAAACAACTACTTAGATCTTCCACTTTAATCCCCCGTTACAGAAAGCGAGAGAGGCTTTTCTCTGCCTGCTCACTGACCTTAACAGCTCTCAAATTCAGCACATTAAACACAGGTTGACAGCGAACAGAGCGCCAGGTCTAGCGGTTCACCCATTAAAACAAATTCTCTCTCGCATTCTCTTCCTTAAGCACAAGTACAAACACCTGGACTGAGATATTGCTGAGCACCTTTTAATTTAGGCCTGTTTTCCATGACAGTTCCATGGTAATTAAACAATAATGTCTCTCACGCTTTTTTTTTTTAAACTTTCCAATTCCTTTCTGGCACAGACACTGATTGCTCGTACCGTTTGAAACCTTTTATGTCTTCGTGTGTATTAGAAAGAGAAGAATTTCCATAAGCCATTAAGTTTTATCTTTAGACTAAATTTGAGTGTTCAGAAAGGAGAGATAATCAAAAGGGGTTTTTTAAATCTTTGACAAGGAAATGTCACATCAGTTCTGCTCCTCAAAGACTATTTGAAGAGAATTTTTCAGAGCGAGCAAAGTCTCAGTTAATGAATAACACTTTGCAATATCTTTCATAAGGCCAGATTGGTTATACTCAGACAGACAGACTGGTATGTCTAGATCAAGGGAAATTTTCTCTGTCTAATGGACGTCCAGTCTGCTGCTCTCCTACTGTTAAACTGCAGGAAAACTCACTTTTCTGAAACATTCTCTCCTGGTTCACAGTGACCCCCTGTTGGCAACATCTTTCACATCTGGGCACTCTCTGAAACATTATAACCATTCAGAAACAGCTGAATCCAAAAACTAACATAATTTAACAACAAAGTTAAAAAAAATTCAGATCTGTTATTTACATTTTTTTGCCTTTCTGGAATAAAACATATTTTTATGTTAAGTGGTGTTTAATATACACTGTGGTTCAAACATTTCAACTCAGTAAGAATAAAAATGAAAAATAAATTATCATTGACAATGTAATTGATGCTACTGTGTTATAAAACATTTCTCAAATAAATTATTGGTAATTCCATGTCAAATCAACCAAATGTCAGAAACTTGGCCCCGCTCATATTTTTAAAAAAAGATTTTAGATGTTTTTTTTCTGAAAAAAGATAAACATGTATAGTGATGAAAGCCAAAATATTAAAGGTGATGGATAAATATGTACGGAGTAATCCACTGTTTTGTAGTGGAGGGTGAAAAATGGAAATTTTCACCTCAGAAATTACAGGAGAGTGGCAGCATCTCTTCTTCTGTGCCAATTTTGACAGAGATTGGTAGGTGTTTTAGAAAATCAATTTTTTTTTTTATTGTCACCAATGATACGTAATGCAACAAAGATTGCTGCATTACGTATCATTGGTGACAATTCAAAAATGGGTAAACGGCATAGTCCCAATTTTTTCTTCAAGGTTTGAAAGCCTATAACTCAATAAGTACTAAAGATATCTAAACGCCCTTTTAGATATTGGGTTTTAAAAAACTTTCCTCATGGCATAAAAAATGCGGTAAAAACATTTTAGGTTTTTTAAATGCTTTGGTAACACTTTAGAATAGCGGATGGTTGTAAGTCATTTATAAGAGAGTAGTTAATGATGAAATGTTTATCTACAAAACATTCACAAATGATTAATATGTGATTATTATGTTTAGTTAATTAATTTACAAGTCATTTACAAGTTGTGAAATGTTGAAAATCAAAAAAAATATATTTTAAACTTAATCAAGTGTGTAAACCCTTTGTCTCATTGTCTCAAACTTTTTTTTGTGCTTTTCAACATATAACTGATGTAAATGACTTGAATGTAAATTAATTAACTAAACATAATAATCAGTTATTAATCATTTGTGAATGTTTTGTAGATTAACATTTCATCATTAACTAATCACTTATAAATGACTTACAACCATCCGCTTTTCTAAAGTGTTACCAATGGTTTTTACCATTAAAATACGTAATTTCATTAACTGGTATAATGTTAATATACCACCCTTTTTACCAAATGCAGGCAATGATGAGAAAGTCACATGATGAATAGCATTCCCATAGAATTTTCACTGTTTTTTACTGTTAAAATCAGAGCCATTTTTTATAGTATACATTACATTACACCAAAAAACATAAATGTGCATATGTGCAAAAATATGAAGTTTCTTTTCTTTTAAAGAGGAATGTCTGAAAAACAACTTATGTTGAAAATATAAATTTATCTTGTTTCCTTCTTTCAAAACAACTGAATTAAATATTGATTGGAATCTTAAGCAAATCTCAAAATAATACTAATACTATACAATCTAATGCTAACTGTTTCTACTTAACTAATACACTGGTCTCATTTTAAATTCTTCCTCTTATTATTATGATTATTTTGATTTAAAAAATCGTACGACATTGCATGAGGCAAGCACTGAGAATAATGTAATAATATTAATAACAGAATAATACTTAAAAAAAAGTTATGTACTGATATTTTGTAACTTCTGCTTTTCACTTTATACTTCTGCCACATACCAGAGCAAAACATTTTTTGCAACTTTGAATGGGCCGGATCAAGGCTACATCGCTGGAGTTGCTATGCAAGTGTGAAGGTGTCTGAGGGGTTAAGCTGTGAGATGCCTTCCAACTTGTGTGGTGTGTGAGCATGCATGTGTGTGTGTGTTCTCGGAAGTGGACTAGGAATTTCAATCATTTCTCTCCTTCTTTCTCTGCCCGTGCAAACATCCAGAACAGAGAGGGGGGCAGTCTTCCAGTGCAGCAGACAGACAGAGAGAGAGAAAGATCCCTGTGGGTCTCAAATTAAATTCCTATCATGTCAGGGCAGGAACAGGATTCAATAGTGTTTATTGGCATCTCTTGACCAGAGGGAAATTAAATTCCACTGGCTTGTTTCATCATGGACAGCAGGTTCAGGCCTCTGCTCCCGCTCTTCATCCCTCGCTCCCTCTCTTTCATTGGCTTTGGGTTAAGTGGTGAGGGCCCAGAATTGCCCCTAATTTCCCTGGTAATTTGCCTCTCTCTGTGTTTGTGTTTTTCAGCTAGTGTGTGTGTGTGTTTGTGTCAGCCAGCTGAATCTCCTAGATGGCAAAGGCCTCCCTTCCAAAATCATATAACATTATCATCCACTTCAATGCATTAAAAAAAAAAAAAAACGTCCATCATCTCCAGACCAGATCAAAGCAATGAGCACAGTGGCTGATTCTACCTTGACTGGATTTATTTTCTGTCATTTCTTCAAAACCTGATCTAATCTTATCCTGAAAGCTCAGACCTCAGATGAGAGAGGCACATTTGTGCCACCATCTATGACAGAGCTTTACAAAAAGAAGATATTGAATAGTGTGAGCTCGAGTAAGAGAAGAGAGAAACATGGTGCAAGATGGTGATGGAAACAGAAAAACATGAAAAGAAAGAGGCCAGAGCTGTGGCGCAGGGATGCTGTACTATTTGTGCTCAAATGGGAAATGCATGATTGAGTCTAGCTTACAAAATGCCCCTATTACATATATTTCTACCCTGTCAGAAATAAAGGTATAAAAGCAATCGCTGGGCTGGTACCTTTTCAAAAAGTACACTGTTGTACCTATAAGGTTTAAATATGTACACCTTAAGTACTAATATTTATCTTTTAGGTACCAAAATGGACTCTTTAGGTGCAATCAACAACGAAATGTGACCTTGGATCATTTGATTTGATAATAAGTTTGATACAATATATGAAATGTATGGTTTCTTAGGACAGGACATTATTTGGCTAAGATTAAACTATTGGACAATCTGGAATCTGAGGATGCAAAAAATCTAAATCAGCACAATTGACATCGGAGTTGTCCAAATGAACTTCTCTTTCTAATTAAAAAATATGTTTTGATCAATTTATTGACAAAATATCTTCATGGAACATGATATTTGCTTAATATCCTAATGATTTTTTACATTAAAGAGAAATGGATAATTTTAACCCACACAATGTATTATTGGCCATTGCTACAAATATACTGTACCTATGCTACTGTACTTAAGACTCGTTTTTGTTTCCAGGGTCACAAATATATACTGTATATACAAGTGCATATACTGCAAGTCTTCAAAATTTGAGACAACTACTGAAAATGCAACTTTATCTTACTAATTTAGCATAAATAAAGTTCTTAGTATTTGGCTTGTCCCTGTTTTTCTGCATAAAACAGTTCACATAGTGTATATCAAAAATGTATGACCTATCACAAATAGATATCCCAGATATACAGCAGTGTAAATTCTGAAATATTTTACATTCATTTAACATGACAGTATTTCTTTATTTTACCTTTTTTTAGATTAAAATAAAATTTTCAGTGTAGTTTCAAACTTTAGTAGCTCACTGAACACTACAAAACAGCAAGTGATGAGAAATGAGCGTGGTGCTTACTGTAAATGTGATGTGTTTGCATCGTGGGTTACAAATGCTTTCCCTAATGTACACTAATGTATCAGTATCACAGTGATATATGCTGTACATAGAAAGAGAGACGAGGGAACAGAGAAAGCCAGAGAGCGAGAGAGAGGGACTATTTAAGTAAGATGTAGTGGAGCGGTTGGCCCACATGCCCGGATCTGTGATGTACTTACTGAGTGGCTCGCAGAGGCACGGCCATCTGGCCCCAGCTACAGGCAGACTGATGACTACTGCACTAACATACACCCAGATGGGCTTCACACGGCCTGCACAGGGGCCCACTCTCTCTGACTCACACACACACACAAGATTATGTATAAAAATATATCGAAAAAATACAGCATAAGACAACAGAATAATACAAAAGCATTTTCTGAGCCCCCTGATGTGTCTAACTATAGCTGTGAGTCTTTGTGCTATAGGGGCGATTGATTGCAGAGAAAACCTCAAGATGCAGGAAATGAACCAATTATTCACCAGCTTAATATACCTCACAGCGGTGGCACATCATGTGTAATGAATGCGTGTGCAGTTTGACCTTCTCCGTTCCTGATCATATCGAAACAGAATAATGTTTCACGGTGTACACAACTCACTGATCAGATCAGCAATTTGCCACAAAAGCAAACTTGTGCATTTGGCTAGAATTCAGCACAACTGGCACAGAAATGAGATGAAAGCTTCATAAACTTCAGTAAGAGAAGCCAGATGGCTTTCGCTCATTTGAGGTAATCACATGACCTGGTATACACGCTCTTTCCTACAGTTTGAGGCTTTCGGCGTTGTGCCTGTTCAGTTTTACGCGCGCCTGCTGTTAGTACTGTCTAGGTGACGCTGAGGGACCTTAAAGAAAGATCAAGACCGTAATGCTGAACTAAAAGCTGTGCTCTGGACAAGCGTAGCTTCAAAGAAATGAATGACAGTAAAAAAGAGAGAAAGAGTCAAGGGGAAGAGAGGTCTAAAACTGTTTCCTTATAAAAGACATTTTGTCTGAAGTTAAATTTGTTTAGTCAGTGTTTTTTAGGGAAATGTTTACATTCAAAAATGAGAATAAAGTGTGGAAATAATTGTGTAAATGGTGAGTTTAAAGACATACCTAATAGTTTTGTGAATTTTAAAATATAAATCGTTAAATGTTGTGATAGCTGGTGTCTAGCTGTCAAGCACAGACTGCCTGGGAAAGATTACAGCACTGCTCAAATAACTGATGCTGTTTGTGTAGATCTACAGTAATTAGAACAAATGAGAGTGTTCAAGATAAGAAAAAAATATATATATGTCATGCGTACCCTAGTACCCTAAAAAAGTAATATATTGTAAACATTTATTTTATATTAAGTATAGTCCAAATTTATTAAACAAATTCATTTACTGACATATTTATAGAGACTTACTCATATAAAAATTCAGCTTTATTTGGAGTACTACTTGTGCACAATCCACATTTCTTCATATTAAGCCACTATTGTTACTATTGATGATGATTGTAAGAATTTTGCGTTAAGTACACCAAAAGTACAATTGCAGAGTATTTTGTTAAGTACATAAATATGTAAATGTATTCGTAGTATACTCGGCATGAAATAAATTAATAAATACATTAAAAATAATTAAATACATTTTACTCTATTTGTTTTCAATTTATTAAAGAAGTCATACAAAGCCAATTTTCCACTAGCTAATATGATTCTTTAGGGTCTTAATGGAAAATTCTTAAAGATAACGCTGATTTTACCCTGTCAAAAACAGCTCTATTGAAATCACTCTGTTCAGTGTACTTCCCCTTTAAATCTTCTGCTAACCCCTTCCCTCTTTTCCGAGGCATTCTTAAAGGATCTTTTTTTAGCCAAATTCATAGTGAAACTTGCGAATTAGCACATTATTAGGAAAGTCGATTTGCAAAGATTCATTAGAGGACATTAATCTCACTGGTTCTGTAGGTGAGGCTGGATCATGAATGATTCGTGCGAACATTAACGCATTTCGGTTAATCAAGGGCGTGTGTAATCAAGTGGTGGTAATCCTCTGCATCTTCAGTCACTCAGATGTCAGGGGTAAATGACTACTGCTATGTTTATTAATACATTCAACAACAAAACACCTCATTCGCTTAGGAGTCTTTCTTGTCTCTGCTCACTCAGGACGGGTCTGAGGTTAGACACTAGATCAGTCTGTGTGACACACTGCTGTCAATCATCTATTGTGGGATTGGCCTCTGTCTGTGTGACGCCACACCGACATGCATTTTAGAAAAGCTTGATTTCAGAAGGGACAAATTATTTTGCATGTGGCACCGTTTGACCCCTTTAAAGCTATTTAATATATTGTTAAATCCCAATAAAAATATTACTCAAATTACTCAAAAATTGTAATATTACAGTAATACTTTAACAAAGCTGATTTAATATTTTACTGATTCACTTTACTTTTACACAGATTTACTTCTACAGATTTACAGTCGCTTACCTTATTTTTTTCAGAAATAGATTATTAAAAAACTCTTAATAACTCTTTCCTTCGGGGGTTATAATATCCAACAGCTGACACTGAGATGTAAAACAGCTGACATATGAGATGTGAGACATACTTTAGGCTAAAACCCCATCAAAACGAACTCAGAAATAAGCTTCATCATATTCAAAGAAATGGAACTGCATTCAAGTATTCTTTTTAATAAATAGATTCAGATAAAATAAGAAGGTCATGTCATTGACCCTCCTACTACTAATTCCTCCAGCACTGTCTGATACTCTGCTGATGAAATATTGCTTTCTGTGGCTGACATTCGTATAGTTTATCTTCCTCTGGCTGATATTCGTAATGCCGATCTCTCTGCGGCAGGAGGTCTTATTGTTGACCTTTCCGTGGCTGATCTTCATATCGTTGATAAAAAACGAATAAAGAAACACAGCGCATTATAACAGCAACATAAAGTAGACAAAATAAAGCACTTTCTGTCTGCCTGTGTGCAATACGAATTAGAGTGGATCCTATTGGCTCATTTATCATGTGAATTACTCTATCTGCTGCCCTGCTTATGGCATTCTAAATAAGGAGATAATCAAGCCAAGCGGTAATGACAGAGATCTGTCCAACAGACTTAATCTGGTCCAAATGATTAAGTTAGGAGGTTGTTCCACCTGTTAACAGACAGGAAACGACATCCCATCATCAAGTGCTCTAGAATATAATCAGCTGGATTTCTTTCTCTCTCTCTCCTTTTATAGAGCCACAATATGTGGGCCTAATTAATGTGATTTCTGATTCATTTCTACCTTCTGCTGCAAAGAAAAAGATTGATAATTATGTAGAAAAAAGAACACGGGGCACAGAAATGATGAATTTTGAGAAGAAAGGAAAAGATTCACTGCCTACAGTAAATGATACAGCAGCACATGTGCAATAAATATATTTGTGTTTAATCATCCTTAGATAGCATCTAAAGGGTCTGATACCTCTTGGTTTTTTCACTGTGAGAACTTCAAGAGAGACTTTCTGAGCCTCGGGCGAATACTGCCCCAAAGGAGAGAAGCCAAATCTGGGTTAACTTTTTTAATGACCCCCCTCTTTCTGTCAAAACAAATCAGAGTTTAGAATCACCATGAATTTTTTAGAAGCATTTATTGCTTCAGCTTTTAGTGTGGCGAGTAGCTATCCCATATCTTTAGAAGTGGTGCTCAAATGGTCTGCAATTTATTTAGTACTTCAAGCATTAAATCACTCAAAAACAGTTCTTTCATATTCCACTGAAAACAAAGAGACAGCCTATTAAACACATCAGAGTGCCCTCATTTATATATATATATATATATGTATATATAAACATGAGAAAAAACAATGTATAAAAGCTTCAATGATTACAGATACTGAGACCAATTAAAAATGTCTAGAGCATATGGTGCAACAGTGTGTACCCAGGTATTACCTGTGGAAAACAGTTTTTGTGACAAGCTTGGATGGAACGTTTATCTGTGCATCACCAAAATGCTGCTCTGGGGACATTTTAACCTCATTAGGAAGAATAGCGTAGAGCCTCAGTTATCCTCAGACTTGGTTTTGGAAGATTTCTGTAAATCCCCATTTGTCTTCGGATCTCTTTGACGGCTGTGTAAGGAGCACCAACCCCTAACCCAATCTAAGGATTTAAGCCATAGGAAGTACACAGGATATACAAAGGTTTGGGATTTCATAATAGTGTAATCTTACACTGTAAATTTTTTTTATTAAAAAAGATGGTAAAAATGCTACAGTAGGAGCCTGTTAATTGTAAATACCCTACCATATACAGTGAAAAATAGTAAATGGTATCACAACACATTACATGTATGTTTACAGTAAAATGCTGTAAAATGTATAATTTCTGGAAGAAATTACCACTATTAGTCCTTGCAGTATTTTACTGCATTTTTATCAGTAATGCACATCGTTTATATTAATTGACAAATGTTTTTTTCAGTGAATGTGAAATGTAGACATTTTAAGTTAATTGTATAAAAACCTTACATAATATATATATTTTAAAAATTTTTAAAAACCCGATTTACAAAACAGATGGTTGTAGAAAAAATATTCAGTCCAGTTTTTATTTACATCCTGTGATGCAATACGGATGTGTCAGTGACTTTCAGAAACCTCACAATTGTTCAATATTAACCTTCTGATAAACAATCATTAGTAGTTCAACTCCATGATAATTCACGAATATCCGCCCTCTAAATTGCCTTCCAAATATGAAAAATTGAATGTGTTGGTCTTCTAATGGTTCATTTGTTAATTAGGCTGCTGTTGAAGGATAACATAATTAAACAATCTGTTTAAACATTTAAACAAATACTCTTCATTACGGTCAACATATAGACCGCTTCTTACTCAGTGATGACAATTACAACAGTTTTGGGGGTGTGCACGCATATGCGTGGGTTTGTTCCTCTTGACAGTCCTGTTATGTTTCAACATCAGCGTCTCTGCTCATTGTGCTCCTGCGAATGTTTGTTTGAAGATGTGTCAAGATGTTTGCGTGAGTGTGCCTGTGCAAATGAAACCTTTCAAGTCTAATTACTGTGGTTGAAGTAAAATGGTGATTTGCATGCTGGAGCTGTCATATGCACTCTGACACAGAATACGTTTGGCTCTTTAAGCGCTTTAAAATAATACATGCACGACTGGAGAAGGAATGAGACCTGACTGACAGAAATGTTGTACAAACCTTCTTACTCCAAGCACGCACTTCAGCTGATGCTTCCCCCTTAACAGTAATTTGCCTATGTGACTTTTAGATTTTTTATGTAGCCTACATAAAATTTTACTGAACATCTCTGATTGGATAACTTTGAACTTTCAAGTCATTGTTCTTCCACATCTTCAAAGATTATTTCTTCAGATTTTCCCAGGACAGGTTTTTTATAATGCTTATTGCCAGAAGCATCGGTTTGTGTTTATGAGCGCTGTCCTTTCAGCACCACATAAGAACTTGTAAAACAGATCAGCACCATGGACAGCTCCATTATTCCTAAGCACACTTTTAAAGAGGCATTCAGGCAGACAGCGATTTCAGTCCTACAGCTCATCGAATAGATGCATTGTTGGTTGTAGTAGATGCTATTAGTGGTCTAGCCAGACGTTCAGCTATTGAACGTCTGAGCTCAAATGGGATGCATTTGTAAAACAAAAAACGACATTCTTGCTTTTGAAAAGTTACATTAAAACATTTTTTAAAAATGGGAGCGATGAATTGTTATACCCACAATTTCTGACTACAGTAATTACAATAAACCATATCACATTCTCAGACATTCTTAGAATTAATACAAAGTTGCCAGCCAGCAACGAATTAACACAGTCTCTTACATTTACAACTTAATCGCAAAATTAAAAGTTACAGTACACAAAATGGACATTATATTTGAGACCTGCAAAAGATTCTATTTTAAATGATACAAGTTTGAAAGATAAACTTTAAATATGCATCTGATGTCAGGTTATCTAAATGTAAAGGTGAGGAATAACAGCAATAAATAACATGCCAATAAATACTTAATATATTTATCCAGTGTAAGATGATAAGAAAACGTGAATAACAAAAAAAATGTAAAAAATGTTTTTGTCACATTGCCAGACAAAACCACATGACATCTGCAACAATCACAGGCGCTCATGCTGCCCCGAATTTCCAATTTCCAATGAATATGAGACATGACATAACACAAAATGACCTCTTTTGAGTAATAAAACCACATCTATATCTATTCAGAATACTTAAAGCCGTCTCAGTTGACATGGTTTGTCAGGAAGAGTAAACGTGTTCTCAAACAGCAGCTACAGGATTTAGAAATGGCTGTGTGATTAACTGATGCCATCTGACACGGAGCAGGAACCAGACAAATGAGGACAATCTGACCTGCATGTCTGATTTTAGATTAGATGTGTCCAATCAGGTCAGTGCATCCAGACACACACACACACAGGTGGAGTGAGTTTTATTAGGATTCAGTCCCTGTAAGAACTTTAATGATTCCTGCCCAGCGCAGTCTACTATGGTGATGGTCTCTGCGGGAGACAGATTTTGCGCTGGGCTAAATTGCTTTTTTCCTCCATGCTCCAGTAGCCTGCTACTCTCTGCAGCGGTAATCAAGGCTCATCATCATTAGATATTATTATACACTGAGAAAACAAGGCCTGTGTGAAGCTGGGGAAAGACAATATCCCCACCCGGGAGTCCACTTACCCTGGGTTTTTATGCCATTCTGAATCATCACTGCACCGATGGCACCAGAGCATATTAAAGTGTGTGAGCATGTTTGTGTGAGGACGCGTACTGTATGTGTGATTTCTGGGTGGTCGTGTACACTACAGCCCCCCAAGGTCCTAAGAATGATAATTAAGAGATGAAAGATAAATGATCAGCCAGCGCAATTGGCCCTGTGTGAACTCTTGTTTGGTGCTCAATGTAGAAAGACTTTCCTGACGGTCTCATGCTCACCATATGGAGCAAATCAAACTATTGAGAGCAGCATCTGTACTCTGCATGAGCGTTATTAAAAAACTGTGGTTATTGGTGTGAGGGTGTAGTTGGCAATGAAATCGTCAGTGGGCTCATTTGCATGGGATATTTTAAGGCTGACAGGTGGCAATAGCTAATTTATCAGTTGTAAATGATGCATTCTTAACTTGCAGTGAGTCTAATCATAACAGAAATTTCCATACAAAAATGAAAGGCATATCTTAGATTGTTTTGGATGCTAAAAGTTATTTTTAAATATTTTTAGATACAAAACACTATTTTTATAGTGCATTTCTAGCAACCACAGCACAGGGTAAGCGATTTAAAAAAAATGGCCCCAAGTACCAAAACAAACTTGTAGACAATCAGCAGTTAGGAGTGTCATGAGCCGGGTCTGACTTTCTTGTTTTTTTCCGTGTCTGTGTTTTATGTCTGAACCTGTGTTCAGCTGTTGCTTGTTTGGATCAGCGAGCTCCGCAGATTACCCTGGCACCTGCGGCCAGGTTACGCTGATTGGCGTGCCTATTTCTCCCTGCTTGTCTAACCTGTCTTTGTCGGATGATTGAAAGTGAGAACGTATTTTCGTCTGGCTGCTATACCTGTTTCTGTCGTCAAGTATTTTTGTCCGCTGTTTAGTCTTGTCCAGTCTCGTCTGAGTTATGTGGATTTTTGTCTGCTTTTTCACCACTGGCTTAACAGTTTTTTGTGTACAGAGACCTCCTGAGTTACGCTCTGGAAGGGACTCCTGCTGCGGAGAGCTTGCCGCCTCGCCAGTAAAAACATTTATTCTCTCGGACTGTGGCAACTCCAGACCAAGGCTGTTTTTGTTTTTCATTTGTTTTGTTTTTTGCAGAGGTTATTCCTGCCATTGGCTCGATTTTTGTGTTTTGTAAACCTTGTTTTTGAGAGACTTTGCCCAGAGCTTCTTTCTGTTTTTTGGACCTGTCCCTGTGCGCAATGTGCGGCAGTGGTTTTTTGTTACAAGTTTTGTCATTAAAAGGACATTGAAATTTCTTGACGAATCGTTCTCAAGCCCTTTTTCTTCTGCACCTTGTACCGCACCTGACAAGGAGTGTCTAACGATGTGGAGGAGAAAGTGTTCAGTGAACAGCTGAGACGAGTGAGAGAAAGATAAAAACAAAAGAAGAAAATAGTCAACAGAATGAAATGTAAATATCATATCAGCTTTCCAGCACTTGCAATGAAGTAAAGGAGTGGAAGGCCTGTGATCAGACGCCGAGGTCTATACCAGACACAGTGCAGCGACAGCTAAAGTCTGCCTACACTGAATTGCAAAATGACCATTGACAATTATTTGAAATTTGTGTCATAAATAAGTCATAAATACAATGCAGCAGCAGTTGTCTGTGAAGATCTGTTGTGCCACTCTTGTCCGGAGTAGAAATTAATTATAGCAATTTGTTGCGCCGTAGTACAACATTAGTTCTGCTTTGTATCACAGAACTAATTGTTGCATGGGTTGCATACTTTGCATGTCTGGGGCGGAGCTATCAAAATAGGGATGAGGCCCTTTTGGGGTAGGGGCGTGTTTGTTTTGTGTTGTGATTTCAAATATTAACATTGGCTTCCAGAAATCTCTTTCCCTCCCTCAAATAAACAAAAACAATAATGAAATAATGATTTGTGTTGGGGTCATATTGTCATGCCCAGCTGGAGCTGCCAGTTAAAGACTGTTAATGGCACTCCAGCTCTCTAAGAACTCTATGTGTTTTTGTGCCTGTTTCCACTTCCGGACTCCATTTCCCAGAATGCACCTCTCCCTCACAGCTGTTGCTAGTTTGGTTCAATCATTCAATCAGTTCCACCTGTATAAATACCAGTCTGTTTGTCTGTCTAGTCACGGATCATTGTCGATGTATATTCCAATGTTTTGCCATCAACCCTAGCCTTGTTTCCTCGTGTTCTCTGTTGGATTTTTCGTTGCCGAAGTTTTGCCTGTGTCTGGATATTCTTGCTGTCTCTTCCCCTAGATACAGATTTACGGTATTGACAATTGCTTTGTATATGTTTCCTCCACTGGATATGCCCTCATTGAATCTGCTTGCCGGCGATCTACTTAATGCATGTTATGACTCAGAATAAACTGTGAATAAACCCCATGCATTTGAACTTGAACGCCTCACATCCTCATTCGTGACAGAATGATCCGTCTCTTAGAGTTCAGCAGTGGGCTTGTTCAGGGCTCACACCAAAGACGTTCATTGCCTCTCCGGCAATGTCTATCCCGTGTTAGAGACATATCTTTGGTCGCTATTTCAGAACGGACGTCACATTGGCACTTATGTACAGGACTTTATCGCCGTTTCTCACGGCGAGTCAATGTCGACGAGGAGACACTAAAGGGATTAGATCGTGAGTTACTGCGCGATCTGCCCGCAGAGGACCCGAACTGGCCTTTAGAGAGACTTATTGACTTTGTTTTAGAGTTTTGTGGGTCATCCTACACCATAGGAGAGGTGGAGGAGGATGTACGGGGATGCCGTGGTGCGAGGAGGAAGCTCTGGGCGCTGCGCAAAATGGCGGCCGACTCCACAGACGCCGACCCAGCATGGCGGCTCCCAGCGCCACCTAGAGTCTTCGCGACACCAGATCCACCAGTGCGGTTGTCAGCCCCAGCAAAACTCATCCCGGTTCTGAGACCACAGGAAATGGGAAACAACCCCGTTTCGCGACAACTCATTCATTTTTACTAGAAGCGCCAGCGCCGGTTGAGGTGCTCAAACCACCCGAGCCCCAAAAAGACTGTGAGGACACTACCTCAGGAGATGTCGGCTTTAGCCGTAGAATCTCCAAAGTCCCCATTGGTGGCTGCAGAACCCATGGAGGTCCCTGAGTTACTGTCCGGTTGGCCAAGAGGGGTGCTGTCACAGTCCATTCGGTCTCGGAGAGTGGGTTCACTGTCCGCGTGGTCCCAGAGGGTGCAAAATCAGTCGGTTCAGCTAAAGAGGGCACATTCATTGTCTGTCTGGTCTCAGAGGGTGCATTCATTGTCTGTCTGGTCTCGGAGGACGCATTCACTATCGCTCTGGTCTCGGATAGTCAGCCTAGAAGGGCGCAAACACAGGCTGTTCGGTTTCAGAGGGCATTTTCATTGTCGTGTCGAACCATAGCGGCCCTGCCGCGCTACGCTCCATCCTGAAAGATGACCTCGCTATCTGTGTCGCCCAGGTGGGCCTCTCCGCCGTCTGCCCCACCCTGGAAGGCGTTCCCGCTGTCAGGTCCACCCAAGTGGCCGTCACCACCGCCTGCTTCACCCTGGAGGGTGTCCTCACTGCCTGGTCACCTCCGGAGGGCATCCCAACCATCAGCGTCACCCAGGAGAACATCTTCGATGATGGTTCAATCCAGGAGGCCGTTGTCGCTGATGGGTTTGTCTTGGAGGGTTCGTCAATCCTCTGCTCCGCCCGGGAGGGCTTCACCTCCGTGGATTCCGCCCTGGTGGGGCTCTCTGCCGCCTCCTCCACCCCAGAAGGTCTCTCCGCCGCCTGCTCTGCCCCCGGTGGGTCTCTCCGATGTCTGCTCCGCCATCTGCTCCAAAAATAAAAATGCTCGCGCGAGCAGGTGAGAGAAGAGAAGAACAATCGCGCGCAGATTATAAATGCGCGAGCGGAGTTTGAAAAGAGCTCGCGAGCTCCCGTTTCTTCGCAAGTAACTTTAGATTTGTTTTCCTCTTGCGGAAAAAATTTGCTGCACGCACCAGCATGAGTGGTTGTCACGGAGGCAGACGAGCAATGGATGGTCGAGGAGAGTTCCAATGTAGCGTGATGGAAAACTCAAACACGGAGG
>JAUCMT010000160.1:18084458-18099788 GCA_032357475.1 Enteromius thamalakanensis
TAATCTAATCTAATCTAATCTAATCTAATATAATATAATATAATATAATATAATATAATATAATATAATATAATATATATTTAATGCTGTCAAAGGATTAATCATGTTCAATGGCATCCAAAATAAATGTTTTTGTTCACGTAATGTGTGTACTGTGAATATTTATTATGTACATATAAATGCATGTATATATTTAAGATAAATATGTTATGATTATATATGAAATATCTTTCTATATAGTATAATTTGTATGGATATATATGATTTTTTCAAATATATACTGTATGTTTTTGTATTTATATATACAAAATATGCACTGCTCGCATGCTTCATTTTCACAATCTTTCATTTTGGATGTGATTTAATCAATTAATTATTTTACAGCACTTAATATAATAAACTTATTAAAAATTATATTAAAAATTAAATTATATGTAATAAATGTATTCTAATTATAATAATTGTGATGTTGTTGTTGTAACATGTTACTGTACAATTTTGCATGTTAGTGTACAATTTATATACTTTTTTTTTTTTTTTAAATCTTACTTTATTAGTGACATTGCAAAACTAATTTTGGAGTAAGCGTGTACGAATCAACCACAGCTGTCACCGCATTATCTAATCAATAACCTCATTTCATCCGGCCAATCAGATCTTTCATACCCACTATAAATAAACCCATTTCCTTCCCTTCCGCATCTTTGCCAACTCGCTTACTATCGTATTATGAAGTGCAAACTAGTGAATTATTATTTTATTGCAACAGCAATTGCAGGAAACTGCTTAAAGTTGACTGCTTCTATAGTGTTTTTCTATCGTTTCTGTTTTTATTTCTCTTTTTCAAAGGTTATTGAAAGGTTTTAAGATCTATCTAAAGCTGTCCTTCTTTTTCTGTAGGTCGGTTCAGACAAACAGAAGTTCTGGCCACGGTGGCAAACGTCTTCTCTGAGATCTACTCCCATGTATCTGGAAGACCTATGGAGAAAATCGGCAGTGGTGACACAGAGACTAAAATCCCCTCTCCATTAAAAAGGAATAATTCCGCTCTAAATGCAGTCAAGATTCTAAAACGGAACATTACAAAACAGAACCTGCTGGCTTCTGCCATAGAAGGAGCAGCCAAACTGCTTTCGGCATCTGACGCTGACAACACAGAAGGTGCAAACTCTGAGCTACGGGAGACTGAGCACAAACTTCAGCAGAAAGGCTTTAGGAAAAAAGATTCATCTCTGGCCACAGTGACCGAGGAGGCCCAGCAAAGTATCTCAGAGGCTTCAGTCAACGGAGACATCCCAGAACCTTTGTCCAAGGACTCTACGTTAATGAATGGTGATCACTCTACTGAGATGCCAGCTCTGGATAAAGACATGCCACTTTCCCCCGTCCAGGTGAGAATCAGTCGGGTGTCTGACGAGAGTGACTTCAAGGAACTTGAGCCCCAGCAGACCATCACTTCCACCCCGGATAAAGAACCGTCCAACCTGCTGTCCAACCCGCACATAGCCCACCTACTCAGCCAGCCCAGAGACTCATTTGAAATGGAGGAGGTATGTATGCTTCTCTCTCGCTTCCACTTTAGCAAAACAATCCTCCCTGATTTTCCTTGTCCATTTCTCACGCTGACAATCATCTCCAAGCTTCTCCTAAAGTTTTTTTTTTGTCGTAAAAACAGCAGAGGGTCATGACACTCCAAGCTAAAAATAAGTGGGGAACATGGAGCGCCTGGAGGATGTTCTGGGGATTATGGCTTAGCTTTTGATAATGTTCAAGCATGCTACAGGATCCTGATAGCAGACAGTGTTCATCACTGATACTCAAGTCTGGCTTGCCGCAAGTTTATCTGTTGCCAACACCATGCCCTCCAAAACCTGCATTTAAAGCTGAATTGTGCCGTTTTTGACAATACAATTTCTGCTATTTTAACATTGCTTTCAGCATAACAAAGTAACATTTCTATAACCATTTTTGAATTAGGTATTATATTATGCACTTTAGTTGAGCAAGTGACTCATCTGTCTATAATTTAGAAACATGACTCCTGCACTCGTTTAAGCCCTATACAAATACAACTATATTATAATATTATAAGAATTGGAGAGTGAAAAATAAAAAAATATAATTTACTTTTATTAAAAAATACCAATAGTAATACCAATAATAAATAAAAAAAGGTATAGAAAAATTATGACCCTGGACCACAAAACCAGTTTTAAGTCGCTGGGGTATATTTGTAGCAATAGCCAAAAATACATAGTATGGGTCAAAATTATTGATTTTTATTTTTGCCAAAAACCCTTAGGATAGTAAGTAAAGATCTTGTCCCATGAAGGTATTTAGTCAATTTCTTAGTGAAAATATATTAAAACCTTTTGATTGATAATATGCATTGATAAGATCTTTATTTGGACACATTTTCACAGCGTTTAGATTTTTCGGTACCCTCAGATTCCAGATATTGCCCTATCCATCCAAATTATTTACTTGCTTATTTTCATACAGAATTTTTTTTTTTAGCAGGAAACATTGCTTAAAGTGTATCAAGTTTCAAGGAGTTATTCATTTACTCACCCTCATGTCATTCTAAACCTGTCTGACTGACTTGTGCTCGGTGGAGCGCAAAGATGATATTTTGATAAATGTCATGTTTTTACTTGGACTCCAGTGAACTTAAAGTATTTTTAATGCTCTGTAGAAATCAGTCAGTAAGACCAATATTAAATTGAGAAAATAATGACAGTTTTAATTGTTTGTCGTTACACTTTTACTTTGTGTCTTATAGCTCTATTTGTTTGAGAATCCATACCCAGTATGATGTAGTAACTTTGGCTTGACCTATAGCGTGAGTTTGGGGTGTGACTATCTGTTTGTCCAACCACCCACTACTTTTATAAGGTCATTTTATATGCTGGCATCTGGTCATTCTGCATTTTTTAACAACTTGCATAATTAAAATATCAAAAACTGGTGTAATGTTGAAGTGTCAAGTGTGATCTGTCAGAGTTGTGATGATAAATTTCTATACAGTTGCAGAGTAATGAGGATGAAGCTCTTCCTGGTCCTGGTGGGATGTCTCGAGCTGGCAGCGGTGAGTGTGGATGGACTGCAGTTATCAGTCACGCTACCAGGAAACCCAATTGTATTGGTGTCAAAAGCTATATGACATTTTAAATCGAAACAAATATGTAAAAGAGACTTCTTAGCAACAGGATGTGTTGTTCGTTTTGCTATAGTATTGTTTGCCACATCTGTGAGATTTGGAAGGCTGTATTAGACTTTTTGGGAGGTTTTTTTTTATTGAGTTAAGGGGAAAAAATGCTTTCAGACTCATTTTTCTTGAGAACGCAATGACCGTGTGAGCAAATCCGGTTTGTCATTCCCTAAAGAAAAACACAGACACTTTTCCAAGATTGCAGCGGAAGAGTCTTATTTAAACCCTAGACATAACTGTGATGTGTTTTATCATGCTGCCTTCCAGCCCAGCCCTAAACAGCTGAAGGAACTTTAGTATGTGTTTTAGATCAAGTATGGATCAAGTCTGCCCTCGTGTGGTAGAATTCAGTAGATGTTTACTATTCAAATGTGTAGAATCCTGGCTTCATGTTAAGTTTTATCAATAGCATGTGTGTCATTTTGAGGATTTCAGCATAAAATAGTTGAGCCTTGTTCGGTCTTGAGCAACTTTGTAATTCCAAAGCTGTTTTTGTATTCAAACATTCCTCATAGTTGGTCATGGTATTACACTGAAACAGGGATAGGAAAACATTAATAGGTGGCAGGCTGAACTTAAATAATGAGATATAAGCCTTAAAACTCATAAACATGTATTTTAATAACTGGATTGAATTTGAAGTCTTTGACTGCTGGTAAATTAGTCTGTCTCCCAATAGAGAGGTTATTGAGGACTACCAGCCAGCAGTCTGACAGCAGCGGGTTTGCAGAGGACCCATCCACAGACGGTTCGGGTAATCACCTGAAGGTACGCTAGTGTGGGCATAACCATCTGCTCTCTGCAGTCTATGAATACAAAAAATTGTCATCCTCCTCGAACCTTGGAAAAAAATGTTTGTTTGAATTTGGATTGCACTGATATCAAAAGAGTATGAAATAAATAACTTCAGTTTTAAATATTTGTAAAAATATATTTTACAATATAAAAAAAAATTACTGTTATTATTGTTAATTTACTTTTTTAATTTTATATTTATTTATTACTTGATTTTATTTTTATGTATTAGTGATTTAATCGTAAAAGTTTTTGTTTATATAATGTGTGTATACAGTATATTTATTGCACGTGTATATATATAAAGACATACAGCATATATTTAAAAAATATTAACATGTATTTACATGTGTATATTTATATTCATATACATTACATCATATATAATTATTTTCAATATATAAACGTAACATATTTATTAGAAATATGTATAACATGTACAGTACACACACACATTGTGTAAACAAACTTTTATTTTGGATGCGAATAATCACAATTAATTATTTGACAGCACTATTATTTACTAACGTATTAACAATATTTTGTCAAATACATTTAATTTAAATGTCAAATGTGTTCTTCTGACGATATTTGCGACAGAAATGTCAAATTCCATTAAATTTAGATGCACTTGTTCTAAAAAATATTATAGAATAATAAACGGATGTTTATTATACTTACTGGTTTAAACTACAAATCAATTTCATAGGAATGGAAATGTATAGTAAGTAGTGAATGTTGTCAAGGTATCTCTGAAATCTCCTTCTAAATCTTGAAATCCTTGAAATGATGAATTAAGAAATTAAAATTATGGCATATGTGCTCTTACGGGAAATTACAAAACATATATAAGAACAAAAATAAATTATTTCAACATCAACGTTTTTAAGAAGCAGTCCTTCAGTGCCCCAATGGATAATGGAAGTGAAACTTCTCTCTTGAATTTTCTTAGGTACAAGAAAGCTCGGATAGCTGTGACAGCGAAACCACAGTGACATCGCATGCAGGAGAAGTTAGCACGCCCACAGCATTAGAGTACCCCAATTTTGAGAGATTGCAGGGGGAGGAAGCCCTTCCTCAGTCCAGCAGAGGCACATATAGCCAGAGTGGAGCCAACCGAGAAGTCCCTGAAATCATCAGCCTCCAAATTCCCAATTCAGACTCTGACAATATTAGCACCAATGGACCGCTTCTTTCTCCTGACTCTGATAGGGCTTCCATAGTTGAATCCAATTTCACCACAGATTCGAGTACAATGGTGGATCCTGTAACAGCAGATTCCATCTTGGATGCAGCTCATGAAAGCAACACATCCCAGCCTGGTTTAGGCATAGATATAGACTCCTCTGAGGATTTACGTCCATCCTCTGGGCCAGATCTTCCAGAGTCTTCGTGCCTTGAGCAATGCAAATCTATGACTCAAAGAAGACAAATGGCCCTCAAAACAGCCCATCAGAGGTCATCCTCTATGGATGAGGTACGTCCTGGCCGAGTATGGGTGAGGGACAGGAACTTGCTAAGGGAAAGCTTGGAGAGGAATCCTTTAACGAGATCCAGCTCCCTCCCAACATCTCCCCTCAGCCCAGCTCGAGTGGTTACCTCCATGAGAATCCAACTCGGAAAGGGTTCGGTCAAGCACTGTACCCCACCCTCGTACTCGTACCGCTACGATGAGGAGAATCGCAGTGACCGAGAAGAAGTGGATTCCATCATGGAAGAAGACGAAATAGATAATGCTGGTGGCCAGTCTACTTTCTCAAATTCTGCTCCAGCAGGTGGTTTAAAAACGCCACCACAACTTCTCAACATACCCCAACATCTGACTCGCTCTTCCAGCTCGCTTTATAGTGTCCCTGCAGACTGGACTCAGAGGCCCTTGGGAGAAGGTCCAAACTGGAGCACATGTAGCGTCCCAAACCTTAGTCAGTTTACAGGTCCGGGCCACCCTCCTCCTCCTCCTCATGGCTTCTTATACTCTCCACATCAAGGAGAGGCCTACAACTCCTCATACCCTACCAGACTTCCCCACCACGCTCACTTCCCACAACCACAGAGCTCTCCTTATCCTCAACATCTTCAGAGCAATACATTTGCTCCACCACAGGGGGCACCATTTACACCCAAGCACAATACGCATTATGCGAATCCTCACAGTGTGCCTTACAGCCCATTCTACTCACCTTATAACGTTCCTCAGGGAGCTCCCTATGGCAGCCCCTATCAACCTCACATCCCTCTCGTGCAATCCCACAGTGCCCCTTACAGTATGGGCTACAACAGTTCTCCTCATCACCCTATCGCCCCGTATAGTCATCCATACTATCCATCTCCACCCTACTCTTGTTCTTTTGAAACGCCTCCTGCCCCAGTACCAGCGATGGGCAGCACAGAAATGCAGCTCAGGAGGGTCCTGCATGACATTCGCGGGACAATGCAGAATCTTGGTCAGGTAAGAACCGTCAAAACTCTTTGTATATTTATGTATTACACAACCTGATTTAATGACTCTTAACCTGTGGTAAATGCGGTTATTAATGAGGCTCTGATATGCGCTCATTAGTAAATGTTTGTGATTTATAGCAGGGCGGAATGACAGTACACACTATTTGACTGTAGAAACAGGTTAGCTGGTGGCGTTTTTGCTATAACACAGAGGATATATTTGCATGGGTTGAACTGTTTTGTTATTTACGCATAACAGTGATTGGGAAACAGTGGGATGTGTCCCAAACAAGTCGGGACAGGAAAGAATTTCTTAAGGAATGTTGCTGGTGAAGTGGAAAGTTGATGTTTATGATGTTGCTGCAACACTGTTTGGTAATTATTATAATTATTATTAAAAGAGTGCTAATTTTGATTATCATGGTGTTATTACATAAATACAGTTGAATGTATTTTATATATATAATTTATAAATAAATAGCTTTTAAATAAAAACATAAAATCATAAAATTATTTTTTTATTTTCACTCTGTTGAAAACCGTTATGCTTAATATTTGTGAAAAAATAATTTTTGTAATTTCTATTAATGTTTTAAGTCTTAACTCTTATTTTTTGATCAATTTAATGCAACTTTGCTTAATCAAAATGTATTAATTAAAAAAAATAATCTGCCATGTAAAATTAAATTATAGTTTTATATTTATATTTTTTTGTTGTTTTTTTTTTTTTTTTTCAAAAATCATGTTTTTTTTTTTGTGTTTTGTGTTTTTTTTTGGGTGATTTTTTTTTTTTTAATTTATATATTTTTTTACCTAATCAAAATAGCCCAGCTGCAGCTTGTTTGAGATTAATTTGAATGCACATTAAAAAAACTGATTTCTTTTTTAAATTCTATCTATCTGTAAATATTTATATACACATAAATACATACATATACATACACACACACACACAAATAAATATATATATATATATATATATATATATATATATTTGTGTATGTTTGTCTGGTTTGTTTGTATATGAAGACTTTGACCTGCAATAACTGTTTCGTTTTGAACAGTTATATATCTGCATAAAGTAGAACAAGGAAGTGTGTTCCGGTTTCTTGCGAATCCCACCCAAAATGCAAATAATCAGCAGAGTCAGCATTCTACATTATACTGGGCTCAGTTAAGACATGCTTTTCCTGTGTGACTCATAAGTCATAACAGATCTGTGGTTTTGTTGGCAGAGCTCATCCGTGCATGGAGGGGACACACCCATAGACAGGATCTGTACACCGCGCTCTGTCCAACCGCTTTATGAGGTACATCATTTCCCGAAGATGAAACGGTCACATGCTAGTTCATTTTCATAAACCTGAGTTGCGCTACTAGAAGCCTCTAATGAAATTGAGATGCTCATATAGCTTGTGCAAGAGTAGTCTTAAACTCGTTTTTTTTGTCCCTACTGACTTGCTGTGTGCTGCAGGAGCTCCAGATGCGGCGCAGAAGTCTGAACGTCTTCCGGACTCAGATGATGGATCTGGAGTTGGCTCTCATGAGACAGCAGTCTATGGTCTTCCAGCATCTTAGTCCAGATGAGAGGTGAGGAACTCGTAGATCCCCAAATCACAAGCCACAAAGATAAACAACTTTACCCTCTGGCTCCTTTTCCCCAAATCTCAGACACTGAGATTTTCTGGTCTAGAAAGGCAGAAACCAGTTCTTTTGTGACATGTATCACGGGTATCTAGGGTCTGAGGATAAAAAAAAAAAAAAAAATAATACAAAATGCATATTGTACTGTAAATGATTTTAAGTATGTCTTTTTTTACATTTATTATAATAATAGACTAGATCCTTAAAAAAAGAACAAACTGTGAATACTCAATTAAATGTTATGTGTATGTTTGCACCATGATTCTAATGACAATATAATCATTTATGTCCTGTTGTACTGAATGCCTAAAGGAGGATATAGCCATAAATTAATCATGAAACAGAACCCTAAAATGTGTAAACAAATCATAAATACGAAGGATTTATCAGCCTATCAGAAGGATTTGTAAAGGATCATGTGACACTGAAGACTGGAGTAACGATGCTGAAAATATATCTTGTCGTCAGAGGAATACATTATATTTTAAAACATTAAAATAGAAAAATCTGTTTTTAATTGGAATAATACTTCACTGTTTGTACAAATATTATGTTTTTAATTTATTAGTTAATTAGTTATTTGTTAGGGAGTAACACAATCTTGTAATGCATTGCTTTTAAAAGTAACTTCCCCCAACACTGATCGCAGTATTAAAATATTGCTTTTCTGTATCAGCCTTACATTTATATTATCACTTCCTCCTCGAATAGCAACATGTGAAGTATTTACTGACGGTTCACCAAACCAAACTGCGACAAATTTGAACCCTTACATCTTTTGTTGGGGTTTTTGATGTTACAGGCGGGAGGCAGAACAGCTTCAGGCACTGCGGACTGCAGTCAGGCAGGAGCTGCAGGAGCTGGAGCTGCAGTTGGAAGATCGTCTGCTCTCGCTGAATGAACAGATGCGCAGCAGCTCGCAGCACAGCAGCCTCTACCACCACATGGTCAGTGCATGTAACTGCAACTGCCACATAATGAATTAATACTGTAATTAGGCTGTAAGAGCATACCTGTTCTGCTTTACCTAATATGCATTTAGTATGTATTTTTCTTTTAAATAGTAGTAGAACAAAACATTTATTTCTAATTTTTATTATAGCCTCTCAGGATTAATTTGAATGCCAGTGTGAATTTCATTAAACCTGCTATATTTAGAACCACAGACAGGCATTACATTGCGAGTGTGTGATATCTAAAACATTAACTAAAATTTATAGCACACCTAAAATTTTGGTCACATCCTTAGCGCGTTATTAATTTTATCTAGCAAGGTTTTTAATAATAAAAAAAAAAAAGAATTATAAATTAATTAATGAAGCATGTTGGGTTGTTTATTTATTATAACCTCTTGTTTTATTTATTATGTGTTTGTTTTATGAATAAAGATATAAGAATAATTTCTGGAAAATCTTGTGACACTGAAGACTTTACATTTTCTTTAAATATATTTCAATAGAAAGAAAGTACTTTAAAAAGTAATAACCCCCTTGGGAAGCATATGAGACTTATTTTAAATGCAATAACAATTTTACATGAAATATGATGATACTTTTCTGGTACTGCTGATGTTTTTTCACCTTTAGTAACAGATATGTGTCTCTCAGGGCATGCACAGAGGTCACAGCATGGAAAGCCTGTCTAATTCTTCAGCACTGCGGGCCATGGAGCCGGTGAGTGGATTATTCTCATGTTACAGGGTCCTGTATCAGATATCTTCCGTAAGCTTTATTCTACTCTCAATTTGCTCTCATCCATTATAAATTGTTGTATTTATGCACAGGTGACGGACCTCCTGAAGGAGCAGTTGTACCTTCAGTCTGAACTGGGATATGAGGCGGTCACACCCAGCTCAGGGCGCTCATCGAGGGCGTCCAGCCCTGGAAGACTCAACCGAACGCTCGAGTCTTGCTCTCCTTCTCCACAGAGAGGCAGCGTTTACCGGGCCACCCTTAATCTTACACCCAGCGTCCCTCCACGGCCTGGAATGGAGATCGCTCAGCCTGTATCTCCAGATAGGATGGAGGAGAGCATGACACCTGCTTCCTTGGAGTTGAACAGAGATGAGGACGAGATGTCACTGGATGGTCGCAGGAGCAGGGCGACAGAGGGCTGCAGTCCTACAGAATGGAGGAGTAGAAGTGGAGGGAATGTCGACCTTCAACATCTCATACAGGAGGTGAGAGAACTACTACAGAAATATATGACAGCTAAAAGCCACAAATGACCAATTAGAATTGTATGGTCTTATTTTCACCACTGATTATATTTCAATAGTTCATGCTTTCCTCATAGTAAATAATAAAGTAAATTTGGCATACTGTCTGGGGATTGAGCCGCACAAAAGCTAGATGCGGCAGAATGAAAGCTGGGAGAATTTATAGTAAAGGGGAAATGATTAGATTGGGTGCGGATTAACGAGGGGTGATTAGGTAATGGGCTGCCAGCCGTGCGTGATTAATTTGTTCCCCTCAAAATTATTTACAAAACATATTCATATATATATATAATTTTTCTTTTCTTTCAGATAAAGACATTTTATTTCACATTTCTGACTTTTTTTCTAGAATTATAAGTTTGTATCTTCTGAGAATCTGAGAAAAAAAGTCTGACAATATTATCTTGCCATACTGAGAAGAAAAGTCTGAATGAAAGGAGATAAAGACTCAATTCTGTGACGAATGGTGTGATTTGCGAGATATAAACATTCAATTCCGTTAGGAAAGCCTAAATTTGCAAGATATGAACATTCAATTACATGAGGAAAAGCCTGAGTTCCGAGATATAAACACTCATAATAAACTCAATTCCCTGAGGAAAGGCCTGAATTGCTAGATTTAGTGAAAAAAAGACTAGATTATGAGATATAAACGCTCAGATCTGTGCAAAAGAAAAGTCTAAGTTAAGAGATATAAACACTGGGATACAGACTCACATTGTCAGTAGGGTTTATGGATTCCACAATTTAGAGAAAAATGTTCAACTAATCATGCTTTAGCTCTTAAATAATGATTACAAAAAGGTCAAAATCAATAATTACCTTTATTTATTTATTAATTCATTTTTGTTCCATAATAGAAAAGAAATTTCCTTAAAAAGACTGGTAGAAAATATTGTTAGATTCTGCCAAAGAATGACATTAATTGCGCCGTGTCAAACCTGGAGACACAAAAGTGGCATGTGTTGCCTTCTCCATCTCAAAAGAAAGTGGAAAAAGCATATTCAACTGTGTCTTTGGCACCGTTTGAGTGAGTTCTTTGTAGCTGGTGGTGTTTGTGATGATTGACAGATTTGCTCATGAAATATCATGCATCAGTTTATGCAAATTTACTAGCTTGTCATGATGGTCCAGCAGTTCTGGTGCTTCTAAGGCAAACTTGGACTAAAGTGAATCCTTGTAGTCGCCTGGGTAATTTCATGGGCTGTGGAGTGATGCAACAGACTGGCAAGACCTGATGTTCCTCATCGGTGTGTCAATATGTATTTGACGCCGTACAGCAATGCCAGTTCTTTGGAGAACTGTCCAAATCGTTTAACATAAATAGCCTTGTTGTTTTATTACAAGGCATATAGATAGCTGTTCTCAAGCAGTGTTGGGGATGTAACTTTCAAAATGAAAAGTTTAGCAAGTAATGCTATGACAAACCCTAATCCTGACCCTAACCCTATACAGTAGTAAGTACATGTAGTTAGTAAATATTACTCAAATGTATTATTACACTGTAACAGGAACACTTTTTGATGAAATAGTAGTGGTGGGTTGTTGTTTATTTGAGTAAATAGATTAGGAGACATATTTTACCCATCCAAGTCCCAATGCCGTATTTTAGGTTTGATTTCCTGCCTTTAACATCCTTTCTTATTCATCCTCCCGCAGATTAAAGATAGTATCGCACATGAAATCAGGCAGGAGATTGTGAACGAGCTTCTGGCTGCTGTGTCACCTCATAGATCTCCTCTCCCAGCCAGGAAGCCTCCTGTGTAAGCATCCTAACAGAGGATGGAGGTGGGTTTTAATGGATCATATCATACTCAGTACAAAAATGTTAATCCGTTGAATGTAAGGTCTATATACATTAACTGTTTATAAAACACTCGTTTAGATGATTTTCTATTTTAATATGTTTTATAATGTAATTTATTCCTGCGATAGCAAAGCTGAATTTTTAGCACCATTACTTTAGTCTTCAGTGCCACTTGATCCTTCAGAAATCATTCTAATATGCTGATTCCATGCTAAAGTAACATTTCTTTTTATTACTTCTCAAAAAAAGCCACAAAAATAGTCACCATTTTATCCACTATTTGCGTAGGGTGTGCAATTTTACGCTCAGGAAGCTCACTCTTCTCAATCAAGTTTTGCTTCCTTCGGCAGGTGAAGAAATAAATCCTGTGAAATAGTCACAACGAACACTGGTTAAAGCTTTGCACTGAGAACGGCCCAGCACCTCTCTCTGGTTCTGTCTGTGAAGCCCTTACAGACTCGACTGCTTCTGGACTTTAGAGCTGCAGGGAATCCGCTCATGCGTTCCAGTCCAGATTTCACATCTGCAGTGGTTGAGATCGCCTGAATACGCAAAGTATCCGTCTGGTACATATTACTGCAATGTAATGAATCTTTTGGGATGTATTTAAGTATGTGATGCAGGTCTTGTTGGATGTTTGCATCGGGGAAAAAGATTTGTGGGAGACTAAAGTTTTCTCTGTGTGTGTCTTTGTCTGTCTAGGACAAAAAATGTCTACTGTAATCACACTTGTTTTCTAATTCAGCCTCTGTGAGGAACTAACTGTGCAATATGTTTCACTTTTTTTTCTATCAAACTTGAACTGACCAATCACAACTACTGTTCTACTCAAAATGCACACCGCTCTCATCGTTTCCTGTTGATAGTCTATCACATACTATATGTATAGACACTAAAGCCACTTCAAAACGCATTCATAAACTGTCCTGTGAGAGGAAAAAAGCACTAAAACCCTTTTTATATATAGATATGCACACACGTTAGCACACCATAACAGATATTTTTTATTCTTGTTAAATCTTCTGATGAGGATTTAAAGTGTTCGACTTAATTTTCCTCCGTGTGAATGAGTTGGTTTTGTGTTTTTTGTCTAAGCTGTAATGAACTGTAATACTAATTGATTTTTGTGACAAAGGGGACATGTTCCCTTTCCGCTTGGGATGCATGAGGGATAATCTTTAATGCAAATCATTAATAAAGATTTATTTATTTTGTACATGCGCATGCTGAGTCCTAATTTTGTTTGTTCCTGGACATGGTGGATGGTGTTTGTATTATGTGTCATTGATTTGGAGAAATTCAGTGTTACGTCACAATTGGATCCTCGGCAGTGAATGGGTGCCGTCAGCATGAGAGCCTAAACAGCTGATTAAAAAATCACAAGAATTATGTATCATTGAAACGGATCTGGAGAATGTCAGTGTTAACATCACTTGCACACTAATGGATCCTCTTCATTCTGACGGCACCCATTCTCTGTAGAAGATTTTACAGTTTGGGTGATCTACTTTTGAAGAAACCATTTTTTTAAATGCTTGGTAGTTTTGTCTATGTAAACTTAACTATTAAAACATTTGAACTTCTTAACATTGTGAGAAGAGATACCAGAAAGGGAATATTTACCTCGCTACCTTGCAAATTCGCTGTAGCCTGCATGATTTAGACATGTTAACAGCTGTAATAACACTGAAGTTTGTACAGAAGAGTTTATATAAGCACTTCAGTAAAAATATGAGCTGCACATATGTGCTCTGCAACCTCTGCTGTGCCTCGGCCCATAAACGTCTGAAGGCTGGATTTACATTGCATACTTTTTATTATTATGCTTTCCTTTCTGGTTTATTACTGATTTTGAAATGTGCTAATGATACAGTATAATGATCGTGTCACAAACTGTTCATTGGTCTTCTTAATCAAGTGCATTTATTCACAGCATGTTTTGAATCTTTTATTAGTTTTTCACACTCTGTGTGTATTTAGGATCTGAGAAGTGACTGAAGATCTTGGCCAGTCCAGGAATCTCGGCTTCCAGAAAAAAACATGCACTTGCACTGAACTTCATTTGTTTCATATTTATTGCTTCTTAGGTGTAATTATGTTCTTATTCTGATCTTGGATTTTCCTTCAGAAATCAATCTTACATGCTGATTTGCTGCTTAAGAAACATTTCTTATCAGTGATGAAAAGAGCTGTGCTGCCAAATATTCTTTTAGAAGCTGGAATACATGTTTGAGGATAGAAAGTTCTAAAGAACTGCATTTGTTTAAACAGAATTTTTAAAAACATTAATGTGTTTACTGTCATTTAATGGTTATTTCCTTAAAACATACTGCATGCCTATAAACACACAACATGTATAACCCTACTGTTCAAATGTATGTGTAAGACATAATTGATGACTGAGTCAATTTTTCTGCTTCTACTACGGTTGCCACACCTGAAGACATCGATCAGATGATATATTTCAAGGTATTTTTTCAGGTTTTGTACTTAAAACACTTGTGAGTAGGATATTCCACATCTAATCCAAAGCCTACGTTGTGTATTACAAAATGTCCTTTTAGACCTATAACGGAGGCTTGAGCCGCTGATGGCAGACTGTTAATAGCTAAGTTGTGTGTGTGTGGTTTATGACGACAAAATTTGTATAATGACCTGGTATGACAGGTGTTACAATGTGAAGGTGATTTATGAGGACATTTTCAGTGTCCCCATAATTCAAAAGGCTTAAAAAACATACTGAATGGTGTTTTTAATGCACCTGTAAGGGGTAGGTTTAGGTTAAGGGTCAGTGTAGGGCAATAACACATACAGTTTGTACAGTATACACACTATTACGCCTATGGAGAGTCCACATAAATCACAAAAACCAACGTGTGTGTGTGTGAGAGAGAGATGTGAATTAAGAGTCTGTGCATCTCTGAAAAGTGTTTGGCTAAAACAGTGAATAAGTTCATTTTCTTCACTAATAATGTTGTTGTTACCTCGCTTGTGAGAAGTCAAGATGTTTTTAAGTTTGTGTTAAGGATATAGTCGTCAGAGTAAGTTAGGCTGGCAACTAGGTCAGCCAATCAGATTCAAGCATTCAATGGACCCGTTCTATAAATATAAATGTGTATATATACACTCAACAAAAATCCAACAACTTCGCACAGCCATTGAAGAGGAGTGGACCAACATTCCACAGGCCACAATTGACAATCTGATAAACTC
>JAUCMT010000160.1:18107277-18122603 GCA_032357475.1 Enteromius thamalakanensis
TATAAACATAACATGTTTTCATTAAATATATACATGCATGTGTTTGTATTTATATATACTTAATAAATATACACAGATATATTATGTAAAGAAAAACTTTTATTTTGGATGCGATTAATCGCGATTAATCATTGGACAGCACTAATATATATATATATATATATATATATATATACACACAAACAGTGCAAAGTAGAATATTAGTTTTACCCATATCTTAATATTTTGCATAAATTTGGATAAAATGAGAAAGATATTTTTGATCAGCTGTCTTTTATCACAAGAAATACTTTAGCTTATTTCAGGATCCAAAAAAATACAAATAAACACAGATTTATGTAATTTGATACTTTATGCAGTATAAAAGGGCTTCCCATACACATTTCTTCAGTTAGGGGGGAAATGATAAATATCTCCTTTTAATTTTACATCATATCATTTGTTTTTTGTAATCTGTCAAAAATAACTTTTCAGATATTCATATGTCATTGGGTTACAGTATACAGTACGTACTATTTTATGATATTTGTCAGAGCATTTCTAAAGTCGAGTTGTTGAGGCTCATAACAATAAAATGAATGAGTAATGGATCAATGTGTACAGTATGAACCAGAGCCATGGGAGGTCACCACAGAGAGAAAACAAAACTCTTTTGAAACATTACTGCTGATGACCAAAAAAAGTTTTCAAAGACCTCCTCCAGGTTCCAAAGCATTGCTGAAAAAAGAAACAATATATATATATATATATTGTTTCTGAGGAGAAAGAAACTTTTTTCCTGTATGTGAAGCATGAGGAAGTGTAATGGAATTTGTCAGCTTTGCTGCATCAGGACCTGGCTGCACTACAGTTGTATCAGGAAATTCCACAGCAGGTGTTGAATGACCCTGAATCTAAAACTCAGAAGGGTCATGCAACACAACAGTCAAAAAGTAGCTGTATATCCACATCAGATACATTCTTATTATGACTTAGTCAGAATGCTGACCTCCAATATACTGCTTTACCATAATCAAAACATCCCTTTTTAGCAAATAGCTAAAAGCAATTAAAATAACTGAGTGGTAATGATCAACAGAAAACTTTACAGAAAATGTTTTGACATTGATCACAATTCAGAAATGTTCATGAACAAATGCAGAGAATTCTAAAGGTTTATATTCTTCCCTTCACAATGCTATTGCATGTACCTTGATTTGGTTTGTAAGTGATATCTCAAGCATTATTCTACTGTAAAAAAAGAAAAGTGTATTCCTCAAGCAGGAGTAATTTAATTTTAAGTGTTAGAATTCAAATTGTGGATGTTATTGGATATACCAAATGAAACTCACATCTCACTGTAAGGGAAAGGGAGATCATCCAGACAATATGTTGCTTTTTTATCCATCTGTCTATGAATTCGCTGTGTCTCTCAATAGTGTTTTAGAAGTATTAACAACAACAAATCATTTAAGATGACAGATCTATTATGAATTTATATATATATATATATATATATATATATAATGTATTATTATTCCGTAAAATTATATATTCTTAATTTAAAAAATAAATAAATGTAAAAAAAAAAATCTTATGAACACTAATGAAATTACACAATATTTATAAAAAAAAATGTGTACATTTTTGGTTAGTTAAATTCAGGTGTAACACTCTTCAAATAAGAAATTTGACATGCTTATGGAGAAAATTTCTGGGAAAGAAAATGACTTTATACTTGCTCTAATTTAAGCTTTTGGCGTACATTCAAAAGACAACGAGAGGAATACAGAAGATAATGATGAACTGCACTGTAAACAAATCGTGTGGATGTAGCTTGTCACAAGCTTGATAAACTGTAGCTTTTTTCTCAGTGCTAGGATGTGAGAATCACACAGTGGGACGCTTTGTACTGTGTTTGCGTAGGCTTGGGGAGCTTTGAAATAGAGGTGTCAGCTGACATGTTTTAACTACAAAGCCATTATGTGCCATGGAGATGATAGACGTGTGTATTTGACAGTCAATGTCACATTCAATGAATTTTAGACAGAAATAGAGTAATCTGTACTCTTGTCTTTCAATATGACATTCAGCAATGCAAGAAGATTTCAGCATATTCATGTGTTCAGTTTGTAGAGCTTATATTAAAAGTTTTTGAAGTGTTGTTTTAATAATAATCTTTTTAATTAATTACCATTTTAGCATATTTTTTTGCACTACCAGATATAATAAATATGCATCAAACTTCAGGTTTGAGCATAAGCAAATACTGTATATAGCACATCAAAACCAAAATAACAAAATACAAATGTGTTTTTATTCTGTTCAGAAATGATTTTTCACATTCTGTTCTATTAGAAGCATTTAAGTGCCTTCATGTGTGAGTTCAGGTCACGGGAGGAAGAAATTATCTCTGCATGTCATAGTCTTGAACATTTGCTATTCTCTCTCATTATTTTTTTCTCTCACACAATACAGTATATCTTTAGCTGCAGTAGAAGTTCATTGGCTGCTCTTCCCCCTCCATGTATATATCCAGCAGCACATTCGACTCAAGAGAGGACGTGCTTCTCACACTCAACTGTAATTTGCCAGAGGCTCTGGCAAAGACTTTTCCTTGTCCAACACCCATTATTTTTTTATCATCTCACTTCAGGAAAGCAGTGTGGTTGCTTGAGGAATTAGCATAAAGTACAAGCTGCCTGGTAATGGAACAGCAAGGGCATCTCTAATACTGACAGAACTGAAAAACGTTTTAATGCCACACCATGCTAATGCATAGATAAATGCAGCCTTAAATGAGGGGCCGCATCCTGGACCAGGTAACGTGAAATGCCTTCATAAATTATAGATATTGAAAAGGTGCTTTGTTGTCACTCAACAGCCAAAGAAAAAAACAGCGCTGACATTTAACTGCCTGATCCATCAGACTGAGAAAGAACAAAGTTATTTCTGGACACACAGGCACATTGCCTTGTTATAGGTTTGTGTTACATTTACAAACAATCATACAATTTATTTTAGCCACTTACGAGACTGAAAAGCTTTGTTTTTGCCAAAAAAAATTATTTTAATCAATTAATCAATGACTTTTATTTCTATGTGCAGATTGTAGCAAAGCACTGAACATTATCCAATTGGAGAAAAGAGTGATGGTAATGTATAATGACGAAAAATTAAACTATTTATTTATTAAATGCAGAGGTGGTCTCTGTAATTAAAACGACGATAATCAGTAGAAATTAGGTGACCCCAACTAAGCTAGCCAGAGGCGACAGTGGCAAGGAACCAAAACCCCATCCGTGAAAAAATGGAGGGAAAATAAACTTTGGGAGAAACCAGAAAAAGTTGGCCTGGTCAGACTAAGAACACACAACACAAAAACTAAGACCTGCTTAAACCAGCTGGAAAAACACCTGGCTGTCTAACTAAAATAGGCTAAATATCTTCTTGTGCAGACTAGATGGTCTAAGCCAAGCCAGCTAAAAATCAGTTTAGACCTGCGTAAGCCAGCTGGGAGAGTCTAGGCTAGAACAGTTAAAGACAAGCCAAAACCAGCTAAGGGTTTGATATGAACTGGCAGATTAAAACCAGCTTGGCCAAGCTGGAAGACCAATTAGACCAGCTAGGAGATGAACTGACCAACTTAAACCAAACTATTAAAGTCTAGAACACCAGCATTTGCTGGTTTACACCAGGAGCATTTCAGCATGTGTAGGTTTAGGAGACAAAAACTAACGTAACAATCATTTGGGACAAACAACAATGACTTTGTGATCTTGCAAACTTTAACATCTCTTATTTATTAAGCTCTGAGCCATATAACTGAAATCTATTCTGGCATGTTTTACTGATATGTTGAACATTTCATAAGGATTCATTACAGGTCTAAACACATGGAATCTATGCATGTGCACAATGCTACTTACCCAGGCGATGGCCATGATGCCTAAAGCGAAAAGACTGGGGCCCAGCAGGTTCCACAGGCCATGGCGGTCCAGCTGTAAGGCCATCGACAGAGCCATCGCCCCCAGCAAGTAAAGCACCTGGTAGGAAAGCGGCAATAAGAAAAAATATTAGTCCAAACATAGACAACTTATGATGTCTAGAGGCGATAGTGAATCCCCAGTCCAATTAGGACCATCTTGCATCAGCCACCCTCTGTCAGACAGACTGTAAGTAAAGAGTGGTGGTGCTAAAAATGTCTTTCTCACTCTCTTTCCCTCCCTTATGAAGTTTAGAACTGTTGTGACATGGGTGATTTGATTAGTGTCTGCAAACTGCAGCACTCAGCAAAACTCACGCAATCACCTAACGCATATAGAAGCGTTCTCCCTAGAGGAGAGCTATTTTTTCTTGTTCTTTCCATTACACGCTTCCATCACAAACAGCAGTCCTGTCACTTTATTTCTCTGATTCTAAATTACTCAAACTTAAATTTAATCACATTTTTCTCCCTGTGCAACTTTCCTTAAATCTCACTCTTTCTCTCTGCGTTTGAGCAGCCGAAGACTGAACTACAGAGAGTGTGCACACACCTGAAAGTGTCCACCTATATTTACTCAGCTCCACAGCGAAATGTCACCATCATTATGACAGCACATGACAGACTGCTGACATTCGTATATTTACACTATGTGTAAGCGCTTTACTGAGGTGGACAAAATTTCTGCTCTCTTGCACATCTTGGAAAGCTCTTTTCTTGGCAATAAGGTCCATGAAAAACTACTGGCCTCTATGAATCACACAAAACGAATTTATAGAAATTGATGACACAAGAAATATACAGCATTTCTGGGCTCCAGGGCCTTTTAACTATCAGATTGTGCTTCTTATATACAGTGGCCCTAATAAGAGAATTTGGAGTATATTTACACTACTTTTCACAAGTTTGAGGTCGGTAATATTTGTAATGCTTTTAAAATGAGTATTTTATTTTATGATCAATGCTGCATTTAACTGATATAAAATACAGTAAATAAGAGATATTTTAAAAGTAGTATTAACTTTTTATATATATAAAAAAAAATGAAATCATTCTTTTGATGAATTTGGTGCTCAAGAATTTTTTTTTATTGCTATCAGTGTTGAAAGCAGTAGTGCTGCTTAACTGATCTTTTTTTTTCAGTATTTTTTAATGAATATAAAGTTCAAAAGAACAGTATTTATTTAAAATAGAAATAACGTATGACTTTGTGTTAATCACTTTTTTTTACCATGCTGAACAAAAATAATAATAAAAATAATTTGAAATGTAATTAACTGCTTTAAAAATCATATTCACCCTAAAGTATTGAATTGTAGCATAAGTTTCAGTTTAGTTTGATCATGCAAACACATTCATTTGGAAGCACCACAGTGAGTGAAGAACATCAAGGTTTATGGAAATGAAATTTGCATCTGAGTGATTTTTACCTGTTTAATAATGGATTTGAGTCTGGCCATGGCGATAACAGTGACCCATACAGACATGAGTGAGCCGAGAAAGTCACAGAACTGCAGCACGTCATACTCCATGATGCAGAAGACCACAATGCCTGGCTGGTCACAGGCATGATAAAACTGTTCAGAGGTGAAAGAAGAAAACAAAAGGTCAGAAGAGGCATAAATAAAATATGACACTCTGACATGTCACTGGTCCTTAACTATAATCTTCATACTTCAGCTGCCACTGATATGCTGAATTAGGACTCATGATGGCTTTGTGAGATAGTCAGAGGGTACTCAAGCACTTTTTTACGTTAATTAGGAACTGGAACAGAATGCAAATCTAGTATAAAATTCTAGTTCATTCTTCTGACTGGTCCATTAATGTGATGTACAAGTTACAATGGATTCTAATATGTCAAGTTAAAATTTAGGATTATTAGGAGTTAGGGATTATATAAGCTATGCATATCTTTTTTTTAAATTCAGGTGATTAATAAAGAATATTACTTGTTAATGTTAAGCAAGTATTAACTGAAATGTTTATGCCAGCCTCATTTTGGGTATTTTTGAATAGGTTTAAACCAGGCCTTCAGACTCACAGTGGAAAAGAACATGGTGAAAATATAGACAGACGCTTCCAGTAGGTAATGACTGCGGATGGCAATGGTCACAGGTGGGACGAACATCAGGTTGCTGAGGCACAGAAGAAGAGTTGAAAGCAGCTGGAAGCCATATGAGTATGCCTCTGTGTTGTCCGTGCAACCCCAGCCATCCCAACCTAGAAAAGCACAAACGCGTTACTAACCAAATTGGTCCTGGCTGGACTCAAAATGGACCAGAAAGCTAGTTTTAAGCATAAATCCCAAAAATTTCAGTCTCAGTTCACAGTAATTACATCGAAAAGCAAAACATGTCTTCAAAACAAGATGTATGTTTATGTTCTGCAGAAGAAAAAATAGTCATGTTTGTTTAAAATGACATGAATTTGAGAAAATGATGACAATTTTGTTTTAGATGCACCATTTTTTTAAATAAGGTACACTACTTATCAAATATTTGGGGTCAGTAAGATTTGTATTTAATTATTTATTTTATTTTATTTTTGAAGTAAGGGCTCATTAAATTGATCAAATTGGGGGAAAAAAAATACCTTTTATTTAAATACACTTGGAAAAAATGCATTTACATTTAAAAAATATATTCAAACAGAAAACAGCTATTCTAACTGGTAATACCATTTCATAATATTACACTTTTTACTGAATTGCAACCCCAAGTTTTTGAAAGGTAGTGTAAGTACAATATGCTCCTGTCTCTATCCTCAAAGCAAACTAAGCAAGAGAAAAACTAAATAATAAAAAGCACACATTGGCAATGCATGTAAAGCTAACAAAGAAAAAAAAAACATCACAGAAATACACATGTACTTTCTTCCTCATTTACACACACATTCTGTTCCTCATCTGTCAGCTGTTGTAAACAGCTTCATAAATATAGATTGGATTCGGGCAGCCTACTGTTATATAAACACCATGAAGGAAATAGATGTACTGCACCTCTAACCTCTCATAGAAAATGCTAGAAAACACACCACAAATCTCTCTGATTACGAAGCCCTAATTAGCCAAAGCACAAACAAAAATCCTCAAAGGCATGTCGTGATTGAAGTCTCGCTGAGTGTCGACAAAGACGGTCAATTGAGCTTTACCAGACACTCGAGAACAGAGAAGAGCTTTGCATGCGTGCTGTATCAGAGCACTCAGCTGTTTGCCAGAAAACATTCATTAAAAGGGTAAATTTGTCTATGCTAATCACAAAAGAAAATATGGGTAGGAATCCGGGGGGAGAGAGGAAACGAGGCACCAGAGCTTTATAATGGCGCTGTAATTGAGAGGTTGCGATTAGCATATTTCTCAGGATCATCAAATGTCCTCTAATTAAAAACCACTTGATTTGTGATCTCACAGTTATACAGCAACATGATTGGCACATGTGTAATTGAAGCATTTAACATGCCAATTAACTTTGATTGGCATCTGACAGAAGAGGAGAAAGATAATACATGGAATTATAAAATATTACTACGATTATCATCATATTAACCGCAAGGGGGATAACACCCTGGGGATGGAGGATAGACTTGTTCACTTAGTTAAATCGCATAGAAGTCCTGTCTTTTTCCAGAAAGATAAAGTTTCAAGTTTTTAAGCACATGTGTCACATTATAAGTGCAGAAAACAAAAATTGTCCCGCACGCCACTTCTAAAGACCTCTAGGGGATTTCAATGCCACTTTTGATTTGTGACACATAATTAAATATTAAAGAAATATTTCTAATATGCAAGTGTCTGAATTAATTCCTGGCAAAACCAAACAAATTGCAATTGCAAAGAAAATTAACTGCCTTTTAAAAGTTTTAGGTCATTAAGTTGGATGATTAATTGTTTGACAGATTTTTATTATTCATTTTCTTCAGCAAGAACACAGTAAAAAGAAGCATTTATAATGTTACAAAAGATTTTGAACTTCACATAACTGTTTTCAACACTAATAATAAGAAGAAATGTTTCTTGAGCACTACATCAGCATACTGAAATGATTTCTGGAGTAATGCCTGCTAACAATTCAGCCTTGCATAACTTACAATTTAACATACATAAAAAAAAAATACTTTTGACTGCAACAATATTTCTGACCAATTGTTTGCGGCCTTGGCGAGCTTAAAAACCTTTTAAAAAACAGGAGAATATTATCTAGTATATATGAATTGATTCTTAAATGTCTCTGCCTTTAAAACCTGGAATGTGAATCCTGTATATTTCTGTGCTTGTTTTGTCAGTTAAAGCCAACATGTACACATTAAATCCAAAATATCTCAAATATTACAAAAATGAATTTGTATATGTTTTACTTAAATCCAGATGATATAAAAAGTTATGTGAAATTATTTATTGTTGATAATTTTCTGCCTGTTTTAGGTTTAAAATATGACTTCGTTACACAAATCATTTGCTTACAAAAGATGCTTACCTGCTTTACACTCGCATGCAGCATACAGGTAGTTGTTGGTCCTCAGAAGTTTGCACTGGCCATAGGTGCCACAGTCGTTGATGCAGGGAGTCAGGTAAGAGCGAAGGTACACCTCAGCTGTTACGTTAGAACACATATCAAACCTGTCCAAGAACATGGAGATGACAAGAAAAAAAAGTGAAAAGTTGAATAGAAGCTTTTAGTAACACTACCAAGAATCAACAGCATGAAATTTCTTGGAACATACTGAGAATTTTGAAAATGTATATACAATAAATGCGGAATGAAGCTTTTAGGGTCGCAAAAGCTTTTAAGCTTTGTGAGAAACAGTCCAGAATTAGAGATGTTATCTTCTGTGTTTCTCACACACAGCTTTAGCATGGCTTCACAAGAGTTATAGTTCACAAGTTGCATGAATCACTTTTACAATATTTTTATAGTGCTTTTGTGTCCTTTTCTTGAAGTTGAATTACTCAGTCCTATTCTTTGTACTTTCAGGGAAAATACAAAGCAGCACAGCCTTGCAAATAACTTCTTTTGTGTTCAGTCGAAGAAAAGTTTGGAACAACAGGAGGCTGAGTAAATTATAACAGAACCTTCATCCTGGCAAAGATCAAAAGTCAAAACTGATGCTATAATCTCAATGTTAACATTAAAATATATATACTGTAAAGCCTCGGTGTGTAAAATCAGTGTGCAAATTTGAATGAAGGTATCAAGCTTAACACAAACTCTCACTTTCAGAATTCATTTTCTTTTTGAATGAGGTCAAGTAAGGTTACGAGAGTCTTGGTCGACATAAAGTGGATTGTTTCACAAGTACTGTATTTCAGAGCAGCAAATAACATAGCAAAGCTCACTTCCTGCTACTACTACTTGCTAAATGTTGAAGAATTTAAATACATGAAGTGCTATGAATATTTTACATCCTTTTCTCAGCAACTGCAGTCTGATAATTTTGTGCAGAAACGCTAACAGAAAGACATGTACATGCTCACCCGTGTTCTGTGGCACACAGAGATCGCAGGCTCAGATACCATGTGCCCGTTTGCGGGTAGGGAATCCTTAGCTTGGTGATATTTGCAGTGGTGTTAATGGAAAGATGAAATCCAGAAACTGATTCTGATAAAAAAAAAAGAGCATAAACAGGTTATTATTGCGAGCACTCTAAACAAAACCCTGGTAAGTACGTATCTGAGTGATGTGCTCAACCATAAAATGGACCATAAAAGAAAATTCATGTGGTAGAAGCAAGTTTACCACATTTCACCTGCAACCATGCGATGCAATTTATGCTGCATTTGCATAGAAATGGTAACATCCTTCTTTGTTTCACCTGAATTGTTTCCAAAAAAGGCACTTCATTGTTTTTATTGCCATGGTTTTGGATCAAAGCCCTAGGGAACGTGAGCTGTCTTCATGAACATTACAGCAAAAGGGCACTGGCCCAAAGCAATTTAAAAGACAAACTGAAATAAATTTAAACATTGCCTTTCCCTATACTTTTTTTCCCTTTAATTTAACATGAAGAAAATCCACGACAAAAATATGGTAATAGTTTTTCACCAAAACACACTACACTAAAATAATGTCATGAACATTAACAAAACAACATAAAATTCAACATTAATCACAATATGGTACATAACTGATATATATATACTAATAAATATAAAAAATAATATATATATAAGTATAAATTCTAATGGTGCTGGACATATATATTTAAAATATCTTTTCACCAGACACCTGGTGCCACACTTTAATCAGCTAATTAACTAATTAACACATGCAAGGCCTTTAAATGGTCTCTCAGTCTAGTTCTGTAGGCTACACAATCATAGGGAAGACTGCTGATTTGACAGTTGTCCAAAAGACGACCATTGACATCTTGCACAAGGAGGGCAAGACACAAAAGATTATTTCAAAAGAGGCTGGCTGTTCACAGAGCTCTGTGTCCAAGCACATTAATAGAGAGGTGAAGGGAAGGAAAAGATGTGGTAGAAAAAAGTGTACAAGCAACAGGGATAACATCTAGGTTATGAACGTAACCCACGTTCCCTGAAGGAGCGCCCTCCACTATGGCAGCGACATACACTTCAAGAGTTGAAGGGGACAGCCTGCGCTCCAACTTCTCTTGCAGGAAGGACAGCACAACTGCAATCGTGCATCTCTGTAGGTCCTCTCCAACAGAGGCACACCAGTCGACAAACATACCCCATCTCTGAGTGTAAGCCTGCCTAATAGAGGGAGCTCGCGCTTGAGAGATGGTCTTTATAACAGCGTTGGAAAGGCTGGAGAAGTCTGCCTTGTCAGTCTGCCTTGTCCTGTCCAGGAACCAGACGTGCAGGTTCCATACATCAGGGCGCAGGTCCTTCCTCAAGAGGATTTTCCAGGGAGGGGCTGCCGCGAGGTCGGCAAACCAGGTCCGGGAGGGTCAGTGAGGTGCTACCAGCAGGACCTGTTCCTCATCCTCCCTGACCTTGCACAGGGTTTGAGCAAGGAGGCTCACTGGGGGAAAGGCTTACTTGAGCTCCTGAACGTACCCAGGCATATCAGCATGGCCTGCGCGCGCTCGCTGGTGAGACGGATGCCGTGGTGCGACGAGTCACCCTCTGATGGTGCAGAAGACATCTCTCCCTCTTGGAGCGCCCCGAAGGACACCCTCGGCCCTGTTTTTGCTGGTGGAGCGGTCTCCTCTGGGAGGACCACGGGGCTACGTGGTGCCGCAGAGCAGAAGTCCGCACGGCTGTTACACCGGACGGAGCATTCTGAACGGTCACCTGGAGGTCCCCCAGGCACCTCGCCGTGGTAGCTGTGAACTTGCTACGGTTCAACGATTTCCCACGGGAAGGACGCGAGGGGAGCCGTCTCATGAATGAGAGGT
The DNA here is from genome assembly GCA_032357475.1 of Enteromius thamalakanensis. NCBI lineage: Eukaryota > Metazoa > Chordata > Actinopteri > Cypriniformes > Cyprinidae > Enteromius > Enteromius thamalakanensis. The sequence continues at coordinate 18,118,604 of JAUCMT010000160.1, forward strand.
GGGTCCTCAGCGTAGCCATGGTCATGCACTCGCAATGAACGCATTGACCATTCACAAACGCTGCCTCAGCGTGCTCTTGGCCCAGGCACGTAAGGCAGCTCTCGTGACCGTCCGAAGAGGTGAGGAAACTTCCACACCCAGAAGCGCATGACCAGATCGACATCCCGTTACAGAATGCTTCACCAACTGTGAGGAAATTGCTATTTCTTCCTGGTTGCCCAGGGGAAGACCTAACAAGGCAACTCTGTGCACTCATGCTCTCATGGTCTATGCTCACTGTAAGGAGATGACTGGCACAGCCGGCCTTGATAAAGGCCACCAGCCCACAGGATCTGCTGACAGCCGCCCAGAAACGCTGTCAGACGAGAGAGCAGGAATCACGGGAACTCCTCCAAAAGATCGCACCGTCTCTTTCCACCAACGAAAACCCCAGGGGATCTCCAGCTCCAAAACGGCAAGGCTCTGAAGCAAAAAGCTGCATGTGCACTCTGCCCGTGGCCTCTTACACTCACACAGTGATGAAGTGCACCTGAGAACAATCAGTGCAGGCCAATGTTCATTTTTTTGTAAAAGGCTTCAAGGCAATTGGTCTCTCTGGCAAGTTACTACCTGTAACGTTGAAGTGATTCGACTGAAAGGGTAACTGCACCCTGGAAAGAATTGTGAAAACCCATTCAAAAATGTGGGGAAAATTCACAAAGAGTGGACTGCAACTGGAGTCAGTGCTTTAAGAACCACTACACACAGACGTATGCGAGACATGGGTTTCAGCTTTGCATGCAGCATCAGAGGTGTCTCGCCTGGGCTGAAGCCAAAAAGGACTGCTCAATGAGCTGTTGAGCTTATGCTCAAAAATTTTAAAAAATCCTTTCTTTGTATTGGTCTTAATTAATATTAAAATTTTCTGAGACACTGAATTTGGGGTTTTCATTAGTTGTCAGTTATAATCATCAAAATGAAAAAAAAAATAAACGCTTGAAATATATCGGTCTGTGTGGAATGAATGTATACATTATACAAGTTTCACTTCTTGAATGAAATTACTGAAATAAAATAACTTTTTGAAGATATTTTAATTATATGACCAGCACCTGTATATGTATATGTATGTATATTATATATATATATATATATATATATATATATATATACTGAGAAATATATTACTATAACTATATATTTGCTCATTTAATATATTTTTCACTATATACCATATGGTGAGATAACTTATAATTAGCTTATTATTATTGTTATTTATTTTTTAATAGCAAAAATAAAAGGTTTTGTACTATTATATTTTAGCATTCCTTTTCCATTCAATATTTAAAAATGGGATGGTGAAGATACAGACTACATATGGCTTAATGATCTTCTGCTTAGATTAAATCATTGACTGTCCTACCAGATTCACATGAGACTGATGTGTTGTCGTGAAGGGACAGCGGCATCCCATGATTCAGGCAGCCAAAGATTGTAATATTCTCTCCTCTCACTGAAGACTGGAGGTGGGGGGAAAAAAGACAAAATAGGTTTGAATCCTGTTAAAGATAAGTGAACATCAAAGTTAATTAACAAGTTACTTTGAAACGCAGACAGTGGGTGACACAAAGCGGGTCAAATGAAGGTTTGGCAGGCAAAGGAGAAGGCTGTGATAAAACCGTTGGAGATATGATAATTTCATAGAAATATCAAAGGAAAAGAGAGTTCTTTGTTGATGAGCGAAAGGCCAATCATTTCCCAGAGCAATCCCCTTATCCAAAGACATCTGAAAATAAAGATGTTCGCCCTTGTCTTTCACCCTGTTCATAAATAATACAGAGAGGCCTGATGAATAAGCAAATCCAGGACATGAGACAAATTAGTGATCTCTCGCACATGCACACATTATGAGAGAGCGAGAGAGAGAGAGAGAGAGAGGGGGGAAAAATAACACTTTGAAGCAAAGTATCATGTTCTCTGACTAATCAGAGCTATTCATTTTATTTTATGACAGCAAGCAGTTGGATAGCAATGTACATGTCCATGTAATGTTCGTGGTTCTATCTGAACTCTAAAGAAATCATATACAACCTGCAAGAGGGCTCTAAAAACTCATATACTCTTTAATCTGGATCTCAAGAAAACAATAGTTTTGGAAAGACAAGATGGAAAGACAAGATGGCTTGGGGCACGCTGCACGAGGGCTCTCGATAAGAGCATCGCACATCCCGGGCCTTCTGAACCAGGGCGCAGACATGCTGTCCAGGGGAAAGGTCAGACCATCAGAATGGCCACTGCACACCCGAATAATCCAGATGATCTTGCACTTATTCGGAAGAGCAGAAATAGACCTTTTTGCCTCGGATGAAAATACCCGCTGCCCAGCATATTTCACCATGGAAATGGATGCCCTCTCCCAGTCCTAGCCGAGGCTTCCTCTCTATGCTTTCCCTCGGACCCCTCTGATAACTCAGGTCATCAACCGGCTTTGGTTAAAAACAGTCCGCAATACAGCGGCCAATGACCATGCAGTTTTAGTAAATAATAAAACTGCGTTTTAAAATAGGCTTCAGTTAGGGGGAAAAAGGAGTTTTCCCCATGCGTCTTAGCAGACGCAGTACTCGTTCCATGTCTCAGGGAACCGTGGTTACGCAAGTAACCTATACGACTCCAGAACCTCTGACCTGGAAACAAAGTGCTTCAAAGATCCCATAAGTTCCTGCAAGAACTGCAAAGACTAAAATGGTTCTTCCAAAAAACCTATAATGAGAAAAAGAGCTTTAAGGCACTTAAAATACATTGTGAAGTTCCTCGAGTACTCAGAAGGATATTTGACACATCTTTAATTTTTACAATGTACTGTAATTGTGACTTTTTATATTACAATTCTCACAACTTTTTTTTTTTTTACATTTTTACTCTGAGACAGAAACTGGCTTCACATACAGTGAAATACTGTAGTTGTTCCTAAAGACTTTCATGAAACATTCTTGTAGTCTTTACCTTAGGACTTTTGATTTCAAACCTACTTTATCCTGAGGAAGTTCATGTGTTTTCCACATGGAAGCTGAATCAATAAAGTTTTCCACTTGAGGGATATGCCAGCACACTAGCGTCATCAGTAAACACGGTAACCTCGACCCTAATCCCACTCAACAGCCCACACGAGAAACTGGTTTTTGGCTCTGTAAATGTAGAGAAACCATTCCAGAGTCTAAACAAATGCTGCCTTCAAATCATGTCAGAGTGATCACTTTCACGATTTGAGTACACAAGAATGCCATTACAATGTTTTTGCTTGGAAATTAAAGAATGACGGTGGAAACTGGTATCGTTCATAATTCCATTTTAATTGTAAACATAGTTGTATAATTTACTCTCTACATCTTCAGTGAAGAATAACAACAAAGCTTTCCAGATAGCACTTCTCATTTAGCCATGTTTATGAGGCGCCAGGCTTGTGGGACAAAACTTCCCATAATTCTCTGTGGCAGCATGAAAATGATAAAATACACAGATAAAGCATTATTTCCACACCTAATGCGCATCCTTTGATCTACAGTGTTGCATTAGTGCTAAAAACGCTTCCTGTGTTTGTCAAGTGAAAAGAGTGGAATGTTAAATTGCTCAGTGCGTTCAATTTGTTCAAACTCAAAAATCTATAACGCATTAAATTGTAATTGCAACTTTCAAGATTGTACTTTGACTTTCCCAGAAACTCTTGAATGCAGAAAAACACAATGTCATATTATGCTCAAGCTGTGACATTTGAATGAACTGGCTACTTTGAGGTCAGACATCAGTGATTTTTGAGAATTACGACAAAAAAGTTTACGTATCAAGGATCATTATGTATCAAGGAAGTGTTTAGAATTAATCTTTTTTTAGCATGATCAGAGTTTTCATGTTTCTTACAAAATTTCATTTTGTTATTTTTGTCATTTTTGTTAAAGGAGCATTAGGTAAGAAATTTATTGTAATAATCATAAAATGTCTCTGTTATGTTCAACAGGCATTAAGA
>JAUCMT010000160.1:18127022-18138269 GCA_032357475.1 Enteromius thamalakanensis
GAATAATCCCGCCCACTCTAAAGCAGTACTAAACTGCAGTGGAAGCGCAAACCGAGCCGAACTGAGCCGTACCGTGCCGTAACGAGCCGTGCCGTCGTATCACGTAGTGGAAAAGCGCCATTTTATACTGATAATGAGTTCAAACAGACGCCATTAATACAGGTAACGAGTGGAGGACAGAGGGGCCTCTTAAAGAAGAAGTTACATGTCTGTGAGAGCCAGAAATCTTGCTTGTTCGTAGGTGACCAAATACTTATTTTACAGAGGAATTTACCAATTATAATTCATTAAAAATCCTACAATGTGATGTTTTTTTTTTATTTCTTATTTTGTCTCTCATAGTTGAGGTAGACCTATGATAAAAAAGAAAATAAAAATAGAAATATTCAATTATTAAATTAAATTAAGTCAATTATTTCTTTTGCACCGCTGTGTTGTGTCAGTGCAGTCATTTGGCCATCTACTGTAATAATCCAATGGGATTTGTGTTTGCACAAGTCGTCAGACAACAGCCAGTGCTCCACACAGAGATCTGATCCAGTCTGTCTGGAACATCATGAAGAAACAGAACAAACTGAGACAGACTGAAACCAAGAACAAGATAGATAGATTGTTCAATAGACATTCGAAATTGTAACAATGTAAATGTGTTTATTATCAGTGGTATTATAAATAAGTCCACCTGTTCTTTTTACCCTTTAGGAGATGACAAGCAGACTACAAGCAATCAAACAGAGGTGAGTGCTGTATCTAAAGCAATATCATGAGAGATTAACCCTAGCACTTAGAATGAGCATTAGATTTGATCTCCCTCACTCCTGTCTCCACCATCGCTCTATCAGACATCACGCAGTGTTCTTTACAGCCGTCTTGGACGTGGCGGTATGTAAGCTAAGCCTCCGGCTGCTTCTCTGCAGAGCTCTGTGATGCTCAGCGGAGGGTTTGCTATGAGATGGATGGAGCTCTGATGCAGTTGTCATTGATTACCTGCTGAAGCAAAGCTCCTAAAATAGAGTATGCGTGAAATCAGATCCCCTCTCTCACGCTGTGCTTTTCCACTGTCCACGCCAGGCCCAGAGCGCCCAGCTGTCTCCAGCCCAGAGGAAACAGAGTGTCTACACGCCACCGACCATGAGAGGTATGAGGCCCGCATATATACAGTACACCATCTGCATATTATGTGACGTTTCAGTCTCTTACATAACCATACCATCTGAGTCATTCCTGTTATGCAGTACCATCTGAGGCTGGTAACATTTGAAAAAAATGAATATACTTTTATCATAGATTAGTATTTAGGACCAGGTTTTCAGAATAAATGGCAAATTTAGAAAGTCGAATTTTTAAACATTTTAAAATTTCTAAATTTTTTTAGAAAATTTCTAAATTTCTAACTGATTTATACAATGACAAGAAATTAAGTGGATGATGAAAATTAAGATCTAAAGATAGAAATTTCTCAGTAATTTCTCAGTAATGACTGAAAATAGATTGTTTTAGAGTCAAACCAATCGGCTAATGTTTTGTTGTATACAGTTACTATGAGTAAATATATTAGAAATATATTAGTATTTCCATATAATTTATATTTATAACTTTCATCTTTGTACATAAATCTTCTGCTTACTAAAACACTTGTGCATGTATATTATTTTAAATATTTATTACTGTTTTGGGCAAATACACACACCTACACTTGGCAAACAAGGACTATCAGATTTTTACATATCTAATTTATATACTATTTTAATATATAATATATTTAAATTATTCCTTTTTTGTTTTCTGTCTTTGTCATTTTTATTAGCTTTTTAAAGAATATCGTTTTTATTAGGTTTTAATTTTTTTTTTGTTATTTTAGTGATACTGTACAGGACAGAAAAAATCCCTATAAATTAATTTTCAGTTAAAAATAAAAAAACGTACGGAAGTTCTAACCGGCCATGTTTTATAATTTTTTTTCTTCTTGTTTTCTCGTGATAACGACTTATTTTTCTCGGTATCTCCACATAACAGAAGTTGTTTTCTCGTGAAAACTAGATGAAAAAAAATTATAATACATGGCTGCTTAGAACTTCCATAAAACGTGATCAGAAAACATGTTTTTTTTTTAATATATATAAATTTGATCAGGGGACATGAAACTCTGAAATAAATTTGTATTGAAATTATGTAAAATTCCATGATTCCATGATTTCAACAAAAAATGGAGGATATAAAATATAGCAAAGAAAGGTTACTGCATAGTAGGAATGATATGTCTACCATCTGTGTGTACAGTACAGTATGATCCACAGTACACTGCCATCTACTCCATTAGCATTCACACTACTGTACAGATTTCACTGATGGAGGCGGCTTTCTGCATCTCATGACCCACACATGCAGCCCACTCACAACAGACTACTCACACTGTGTGTGCTTATGGAATAGCCACTGATATTAATACAGTTCCCCCGCTCTTAACCACATACAGTGAGGTCCAAAGTCTGAGTACACTAGTGAAGACCCGTCTGTTTTTCCCAGCATGATTTGAGAATCATACAAAGAGTATCTTGAGCTCCAACAAAAGAAAGAACATCTCTCAATCACATGATCACTGTCAAAGATTTGATTAATAGCGTGAAATATAGAAGTTTTAAAATATTGTATTTAGAATGTTTCATTGTTTGAAAAATCCCAAACGTTTGTGTATTTATGAGTTACTCAATGCCTGGTTTTCAATATGGTCTCAGACTTTAAACCCACTGTTCAAGATACAATACACTGCCTGTTTCCATTCATAGCTCATTTTTAAATTAAGTTTATTTTAATCTGAAATATTTGTCTATTATAAGTTTAGTGACTTTATTCAAAGTAAAGTCTTGCATAACATGGCAATACATCTAGTGAACAGCTTTTCAGATTTGATTTACATTTTACATAGCCTATAGTTTTCCTATCATTTATTGATTAGCATTAATTGCTAAAAGCACACTACTTTCAGATTTTTTTTTACAGTGTTGAATCTAATTGTATAATGGATCTGACACTTCTGAATTTTTTTTCAGTGTGTATGTGACCACTGTTTCTCTTTTCTTGTGAAGTTTCTATTCAGCGTTTCTCAAAATGTCTCAAAAACATTTTAATTCGCCCTTCCACAAATTAAGGCTTTAAAAAGTAATAAAAATCAGAGCAGAAAGTCTTAAATTCATAAAGTCAAGGCATTAAATTTCACAAACATTGCTAAAAATGACTATCTTCCGAAATCATCCATAAATTAAGAATTTAATTAATTAAAGCAGAAAGACACAATTAAGAAATTTCCTAAAATTAAGATAGTTGCTTAAAACAAATACAAATAACTGTTAATGGGATATGAAAATGTGCTTTCCCTTTAATTAAGTTGAATTTTCTGAGCCAATTGGCAAGTTTTTTATTTCTTCTTGTTTTAATCAGAACTCTAATCATCATAGCTTGATGTTTCTTGTCACTATGTTTCACAGGTAAATGCATCTTTATTTAAAGATATTAGATTTGCAATGGAAACATCACTTTATTGCAGTTTGAACAGAAGTTACAGTTGACTGGTTGCAGAGCTACTTGTAAGCCTTACAAATTGTATTATTAATTCAATTAATTTGATTTAAAATTTTTATTTTACATTTACATTTTAGTCATTTAGCAGACACCTTTATCCGAAACCAACTTACAAAGAGAAATTCAAATTTGTATTTTTTACAGTAAATCTTTGAAGTGTTGCTAATGCAACTCTAGAGTCTAGACATTTAAATTTAGAAAACTTATTGGCATGTTTTGTTTCCTTCAATTTTTTCCTTCAATCTTCTTTACTTCCAGTAAAAAGTCTTTTATTTACTTTCATAAGCCCTGGAGATGCCCTGCCACCACAGCAATGTCACGTGACAAATGTGTGATCGCTTTTAATCAGTGCACATGCAATCCTAAGAGTAGAGCTTGTTTATTTAAATGATTGCTTAATTTTGCCAATAACAAGGGCAGTAGAGGGCAGGAAATGACCTATACTGGATTCAAACTCAGGTCTTCTGACCACCAGGCCACATTTGCGACAAAGTCAAGGTTTTAAGACAATGAGATTGGGGAGGAAGAGCGGTGGAGTCTGTCTCGCTGACTCATAGACAAGGCCATTTCCTGGCACGGACGTGCTAAATTCACATTAGCTTGAGCTATTGATTGGAGTGGGGGGAGGAGAGAGACAGATACATCATTCTAGAGAGATGGCCTCAAATGGACAGCCTGGCAGAGCAGTTTTGAATGAACACTCAGCATCCTTTCGGCCGGCGCAAGTCAGAAACAGCTAAAGCAATCTGATTTGCAGTGATGCCAAGCTAGTGTGCTGTGCTGGTGTAGGCTAGTCATGGTTCAATGGTGTCAGAAGCTCATTTGTGTAAGTAGGGGTCTCTTGACTGTGAAGAGATAAAAGTAAAAGTTTTGAGAAGATTGCTTTGGATAGCGACAAAGTGGTGAGCTGAACTCATTCCAGGGTAGAACTGCTGAGTGAATGTAGCGGTTCATTGAGTGCCCACTTTTTAGTGCTCTTGATTGCGGGAGTGTTTTCCCTTTCACTATCTCTATTGGGATTTGAAATACTCTTCAATTAAGAGTTCAGCTGTGAATTAAACCATCTAGCTCTCAATCATAACATACTTTGGTTAGAAGCAAAAAAAAGTATTGATGTCATTGTTTCAAGAATTGTGGCTTCTACAAAAGCATATTTAAAGTTATAATTCACATAACATTTTTTTGAAAAGCATTCTGAAAATGTTCTCCAGGGTTATCAAAAATGTAGATGGGTTTGTTTCTTCAGTGAATCAGTTATAAATTAAACCATCTTAATGATAAACGTGTTTCTTACAAACACACCTTTTCACTTCACTATATGGACTGGATTGGTGTGGATTACTTGTAGATTACTGTGATGTTCTTAATCAGCTGCTGGACCCTCACTCTGACGGCACCCATTCACTGCAGAGGATCTGTGGATGAGCAAGTGATGCACTGCTAAAATTCTCCAAATCTGTTCTGATGAAGAAACAAACTCATTTATATCTGTTGCGCTGTATTGTGTAGATCTTTTTTTCCCCAGTAGTTTAATTAATTTTTCGTTGTTTTGTATATTGGTTTAATTTAGCCTTTTTTTCCAAGGTTATTTCAGCTATGATAAAGGAAACGTTCACCCAAAAATGTCAATTCTATCATCATTTACTCACCTTCAAGTAGTTCCATGACTTTCTTTGCTCTGCCGAACACAAAGTTGGTGTTTTGGGTCACCATTCACGTCCATTTATAGTGGTAAATCTCCATGACCTGTTTTTTTTAATGGAGCAGGAGTTACTACAAAGAGCTGTAGATCACTGACAAACTACGCAATATCGGGTATCGATACAGTATCGCAAACTATTACACGGCTCTCTGAAATGCTTGGTTCTGATTGGTCAGTTGAGACATTTACAGGTTTGTTCTTTTCAAATAATAACCGCTCCAAAGTAATAACGCATAGCCGGTACTACTTGTATGTTTAAAATCCCTCCGCACCAACAAAGATTACCGTTAGGTGCCATCTTCTGACAAACACTGGACAACTGTTTAAATGTTAGTCACGTGGTACTATATTGTTTCGCGGAAGGATGAAAATGTAAATGTAATTTAAAACAAATATGCCAATAAAATGTTTCAAATTCATATTCATGTCCAGTTCTTTTCCTTATGTGGCAAGTAGTCGGCGAAATAAACCCCTTCAGTGTAATACAGCCCTGATCACACTGTCGGGGCTTATTTCTGCGATAACTACAGGCTGCCTGTACATTATCCTTTACTTAATCACCCGCAAAAATTATTGCGATATTGCATAGCTTTTGAGTGATCTACGGCTCTGTGTATTAAGTGCCGCTTTAAAGCAGTAAAGCTACCGGCTTTACTGACAAGATGCACATGAACATACTGTGCAATATATTGCCCAGCTTACTTGAGGGTTAGTAAATGGCAGAATTTTATTTTTGGGTAAACTGTTCCTTTAAACAATCATTTTTAACACATCGGTAATTATGAGGTTCTAGCTGAGCATGTTAGGCATCATCATCAGACAGTTACATTTGAAGGTCTCCAGATGAAACCTTCTGAAAGCTCTTAAGATGCTTTCAGCCATGCTTCATGAGAGAGCTATCAGCTTACAGTGCATTAGCCCTTTACTTTAATACGTCACCAAGAAATATAGTGCTGTTGATCAAAACTGATGTCAGACTATCTATGGCTGTGCGATATATTGAGTATTCACATTTCATATTTAATTTTTCTTATTTACATGTTTGTTTGGTTTTTTTGATGAAATAAACTGAAGCAGCTCTGAGAATTATTTTAATTCAATTTATGTTGAGAACTAGTCATTAGACTCGCTGCTAATAGACACAGAACAGCATTAGCATTGGCAAGTTATTTATTATTATATTATATTACTTAAATGACAAATATAATCTTAAATATTTTTAGTTTTAGTAAAACTCTATGTAAGAAATGTATTTATTGATTTTTGCTATATTGCCAGGCCCATAAGCCCAACTTCTGAAACAGTCCTGTATAGTATTTAAAGGGAGTGTTGACCCAAAAATAAAAAAAACCCTGCAAGACCTTCGTTTCACACAAATGAATTTTTAATTTTTTATGAATTCAAAGATGCATTGTTAAATAAAGTCATTAATGAAGTTGTTTTTTTCATCAACATCAGGATGAGTATTGATGCCAAAATTAACATTTTGGAGCAAACTATCCCTCTATTAAAAGTTGCGATAAATACTTTTAACAACTAAATCTTTTTGTTAGAGCTATTGATTTTTGGGTTAAAGATACATAGCATGCATACATCTCGCAAGTCATTCATTTTCCATTTCATAGCCGCCCGTTGAGTGTATTTGATTGATGTCATACATTTGGATGGGGTTCAGAGGGCTCACACTGTTCCACACACTGCACGCCTGCGCTGATAGCCTGTGTCCACTGTGTGGCGCTGTGCTGTGTGTCCTGTGTTGAGTGCAGAGCTGCAGCTGGTGGTGGAGCAGCACTTTCAGAGGCAGGAGCAGCAGGAAGCGGGGCTCTCTGACAGCCCAGACACGCCCAGTCCAATCACAGCACAGCATTTTGCCAACGAAGCTCAGTGGGCCAATCACAACAGCTCAGAGCCCAATGGCAATGAGTCTTATGTCAGTACTGAGGGGCAGCCAGGCAGCAGTGGGGCCGGGGGTAAGTCCAGAACAAAAAATGGGACGCAGTGATAATATCGTTGCTTTGAACAATATGCAGCTAGCTAGGAAAGTACATGTAACAATCCCTCACTTCAGTAAATATATTAAAATCAGGATAAAATACATCTGTGCAGATAATTATGGACTTAATTAAATAATGAAGTCAATTAAATAAATCTTTAATTTATTAATTATTCAATAAAAAACTACTGCAATTAATACCTTTGAAAATATTTTATTTAAAAAAATCACGAAGTCTGTGAATTCATGGTTCATCAATAAGGATCTAAATATTAAGCCTGTTATTATAATATATATATATATATATATATCTGTTTAATATTATAATTTTAATATTCTTTAGGGGTTGTAGCTTTTTGTAGTTTATTTTTGTGTTTCAAGTTAAAATAAATTAAAATAAGACGCATGTCTTATTTTATTTAAATGCTATTGAAATATATACAGTGAATTTAATATTTATTTTTATTTTTTATTTTTTTCACTTAAAAATGTTTTTTTGTTTTTTTTTGGTTTGAAGTTTAGTTTCAATTATTATAACTCTGCTGGAAATACAAACTTTTAATATCATCAGGAACATCAATTATTTAATGCATTGGTTTATTTTAGGCAGTGGTTTTATGTCGTGAAAATGTTTTAACAATACGTTTTTTAATTCAATATTACAAATTCAATTGGTACATTTACTGAGTAACTTATCATTGCTAAATAAATGTGCACAAATACTAGATTTAATTAGCTGTTTATTTTTCAAATGCAAGATAAATTGCTACATGTGATTCATGTTTAATGTTTTACTCTGGGCGCTTTTATCCTTTATACACATTATCTTAGTGCACGGTTATGTAAAGCAAAGCTGATTGCTTGGTTGGAAGATCTGCTGCACTTGACTGACAAAACTTTTTTTGTCTCTGTCTCTCCTCCACTTTTTGTTAAATTCTTATTTTTGTTCTATTATTATTTGGAATATTATTACTACCATTGTTTTGTATATTCATATACAGGAGACACAGCAGACACCTCAGGAAGTGAGCAGAAAAACTTGAGCAGTCCTTCATCTGTCTCTCGATAGCCGTAATAACACACCTGGCACACCATAGACCCTTCCTAAACATTTACTGTCCCCTCCACTCTTTGGACTCTGAATAAGAAGACATGCTTTCTCTAAATACACGCCCTGTACTTTCTCACCTCTTTCTAAGTTCCAGGGAGACTTCCTTTAATCAGTTTTATTTGTGTGAAGTGTAATGCTTGTTCTTCACTTTGAACTCTGTACTAAAATGATCTGTCCTGTTTGTTTTTCTATTTGATAAAATGGCATTTGAAATATTTCCAATATGTATATCTGAAAATGAGGGCAGCATATTTTTGGCACTTTCAGATCAGTTGTAATAATTTCTTTATGGGTTTGGATTTACTTGTTAAGTAGAGACAATGAAATAAAACATTTTGGAGCTTGAAATAAAAAAAAAAGGAATGAAGTAAATTATTTTGAGTAAGTGCTGTATTGCATCTATTGTTACTGCCCTTTTGGTTTTTCATCTCCCACTTTCCAAATGTCTCAGTCTTAGATAAATAAATGAAGGCTGAATGGAGCACTGCAGTGATGACGTATTTTGACAGGCATTCATTTTTGTTAGTTAGCATCACCCTGATTTTATCAACAAAAACCCTACTTCAAAGGCTGCATGACTTCAACGTCAACCACCTTTAGAAATCAAAAGTAATTTTAAAACCCCCTGAAGGTTTGGGGCTGCAAGAGCGTGAATATAAACAGTGTGATTGTAAAATTGCTAACAGAGTCGATGAGTTTACCTCTTCATTGGGACAATGTTAAATGTTCATAGCAGAAGCCCATTTAGCCCTTTTGAAAGCTGCTTTTTCAAGACAAGCAAACCCTTTAAAAAGAATCACAAGGATATTACTGATGCGTTTTTATGTTGCAGAATAAAACGTGTTAATAACAAACCTTATTCAATTAACCACAAACCCATTCAAAAAATGTATTGACATCATGATAATGGAAAGATCTAAAAGTATTCAAATGCAATACGTTATATTTTCTAGGTCTTGGCCTACAAATAAGTTATATGTCATCCTTGCAGCATGTGTTATTTTGCTATAAAACATTATCCTGTCTTTTACTCACCTTTGAAGCATCCTAGGCGGGGGTTTTTTTTCAGACGAATCCAATCGGAAATATAATAATAATTGTCCAGACCCCTCCAAGCCTTTGAGTGGGTTTAAACGGGCGAAAGCCGTTAAACTTTGGAAGACGTGAAATAACGTGCGAGTATTCGTACATCCCTCACACAGCTCCGGGGGTGAAAATAAAGACCCCCTGTAGCAGACCCATGCGTTAACTTACTTAATAAGTAAGTTTTCTTTCACTGCTGACTGTGGAAACCGGAAGCAGTTACGTGAGATGTCATATGATGTTTGGTTGCGCGGGTGCCTCTGGGAAATGTAGTATCAAAGGAAACGTTTTCTTATTTTAGCAAATCTCCTCTTGGCTTATTTCGAAGTCCTCAAATCTCCTCTTGGCTTATTTCGAAGTCCTCAAATCTCCTCTTGGCTTTCCTGCATTTTTCTTTAGATATCATCTGTTTGTGCTTCTACTTCATGACTAGCGTTTTTTTTTCTCTCTCTGCGCTCATCACTAATCACGCCACGTATACGTCTTACGGGACTGCTTCCGGTTTCCACTGTCAGCAAAAGTGAGAGACAAGTGTTTATTACATTTGAAATATGGATATTTATCATACAAAAATGCACGAATTTGCCTTTATTTACCACCTTGAGCTGTGTGAGGGGCGTTTTATTACAAATACGCAGACGTTATTTCACGTGACTGTAAAATTAAAGTCCTGTTTTTCAGTTCAGCTTTTTAATAAAAGCAATGCTTTTTTTTGTAGAGACTATTTAAAAAGTGATCCATGTCAGATTTTATTTCTGCTTTGAAAATATGTTGCAACAACAAGCAAGTTGTGGGATTTGGAAATGTTTGTCTTTCTCTATTTAAGTATATATGAGCAGTGACTGTATTTTTTAACATTTAAGTGCATTACAAAGAAAGCCAACAAGCTTGTCCAGATAGAAGGTGATACTTAATATTCATTCTGTTGCTGTGTTGCTCAAAAATACAGTGCTTCACCAGGAATTATCATAACTTCCTAACTGTCTATACTCTTTTGCATCGAGATGATCGCAATCAACCTTTGATCTACTGTACCTTAGTCTAGTCAACTGGATCTAGAGGGGTAAGTCAGGTCACACTGGGACAGGTGAATGCTGGGACTCACACTGTCTTCATCCTGCAGGTAGAGAGCACAGCGATAGCCAGCAAGAGGAACGAGAGAGTCATCATCCTCTGAGACTCTCTCAAAAACAGCTGGACACACTGTCTGAGGAACCTGGAGACCTGTCACCCAGACGCAAAGATACGCCGTACCAGCACCAGCCCCCCTTCGTCCCTGGTAGGACCAGATCGTAAACACATAATACATAATTCTGCCGAAACATGTAGGAAAAGCTTTCCCCACGATTTGCACAATATTGATTTGTGTTAGCCTTTTGAATTCAGCAAAGAGACACTTGACCAAAATAGAATCCAATGTTACATTCACATATTTCAAACGTACAGGATGTTATTGTTCAAAGTTGTTTTGCCACGTTTTGGCTGCATTTATTTGATTTAAAATAAAGTAATAAACAGTGCTATTGTGGAATATTATTACTAGTGTTGTCAAACAATTAAGCACATCCAAAATAATTTTATACAATTATTAAAAATAAGAGATTTTGTTTGCATTATATATGTGTGTGTATTGTGTATATGTATTATGTATATATAAAGACACACATAAAGCATGTTTTGAAAATAATGACATGTATTTACATGTAGGGTTGCAAAGGGGCGGAAAATTTCCGGTAAATTTCCATGGTAAGTTAAGCTTGGGAATTTTGGAAATATTCC
>JAUCMT010000160.1:18142212-18166545 GCA_032357475.1 Enteromius thamalakanensis
ATATAAACCTGTTTTAAGAGACTTGTTAAACAATATTAGCAACCCTTAAAATGGCATAATAGGGGCACTTTAATTATTGAGTGAACTATTCCTTTAATTCCCTATTCTCCCCTATACTCTGCCTCGTCCGATCATCCTTGAAAGTGAAAACTTTCAGAATAAAACACGAAAAACATTGCTTTATTCTTATAAAATGTCATGTCATCAGATAATAAAATGATGGATTAATCTGGTATATGAATAAAACAGTGCCTGTGATTTATTTGACCAATTAATGCACAAACTCCTGAGTATTTACACATGAAAGGTAAATTAATCAGACATTGTATTAATAAAATAAGCAGGGTGAATTAGCAGTAACATAATCATTCTAAATGTATTGCTGTGTAACGCCCCTTTAAACACGAGAGCGGTGATTGATCTAACACAACCCAATAGTAACTGTTTACTCACTATTGGGCCATTTATCAAATTGCTTCAGTACGAGCCGTTCTCTACCCTTAAAAAAGTCTTTTAACAAGCCAGAGATGTCAGGGGAGGTGTTTGTGAGGTCAATGGTTTGAAATCCGAATCTCCCCAAAGAGGAATACACGATACGCTCTTCAGGGTAAATAAGGCTAAGTTATGAATGTGTTCATATTTTTCATTAACTTACTAAATATTGCTGGCTTTGATGGGGAACTATGGGCCAAGATTTTTCCCCACTGACTTATTCCATAGTGACAGACACTAGATATTATACTGTATGCTCTTAAAACAGATTATTGAGGACTGAAAATCTTTATATGTTTATATGTTTATATGTTATTTTGTAAAGTTGTAAAGTTAAATGTTCTACCTGTAATACATTTAAGACCATATTACTCAAAATTCACATTTTAACACAGTGTGCCCCCTCTCAAGCAGACGGACAGCCGTTTTGTGTTACAAACAAAAGTGTTTCACATATGCAGTTTTCAAAACCAAAATGTATAATTCTTTATATTCTTCTGTATTCAAAGTCACACAGTCCAACACTCATTTCAGGGCAGAATATTTGCTCTAAATGTGAGAAAAAATCTGCATAAACGTATTTCTTTCCGCTACCTAACTGAAGCAACAAATGTAAAATGTAAGTTCTTTCAATTGACGCGCTTTGCTTTATAATGAATTCCTAATAGCTTGCAAAAGCAAGATGTCAGCTCTGAAAAATGTGAAACACTCCATTGCTTTCCCCTGACATTATGATCTGCAAAAAAATGCAGTCTGATAGGTTCTGTTTAATCTACCTTACTAGTTTACTCTTCGTTCTTTAAGACAGATCGCTAGATGCTTCCCAAAGCACTCTTCTTGCATTTCCACAAAGATTTTACTAAAAAAGCACCAAAAAATATAAAAACGATGTAACAACCGATTCATCCAGTTTGATTTTAATCAGTTTCATTCAGGTGTTTATGATCATTTTAAGATACTTTCATGTTCTTTTAGAAACATGAAATTACAATTTATTGTATCTGCTTAGAAAAAAAGCAACTAATTCTTTTTTTAATAGAATTCTCAGAAGAAAGAAAGTCATATAAAATGACATGAGAGTGAGTGAGGTTTTGTCCTCTAACCTTTTAACTAACCTAACCAGCAAATTTTTCTTGGGTTGTAAAGAAGTATTTCACTAGCTAAGTTTCAAGCACTAAATATGCATGAACCTGGTTGGTGTGGACCAACAAGAAAATATATCAGGGAAAGGGGAAAAAAAATGATGATTGGTTGGTGGAATCACAGCTGATACAGTTTGTCTGTTTGGTCCTCATAGTAAACAACCATGCTTTAAAGTGCTCCATGTGATGGACTGCAGATGTCATGCAGAACTGCCCAATGGGATGTTACTCATTGCAAACAAATGGTAAGAAAAGCCTGATTTCCAGATCCTTGCACGTTTCAGAAATCTTATATTCCCATGCAGGCCTCCCAGCAGGCCGATATTGGAGTCAGTAAGGAGAGGAACCTCAAGGGGAACATCAGGGGTACAAAACATAGCATGAAACTCCCAAAACAGAACAAGAGTCACATAAAGAAATACAAGAAGTCCCAAGAAGCCTAAAAGTCCCTCAAACAACCTTATTGCAAACTCAGCTAACAACAACAGTTACGTTTTAAAACCTACTGATCCCTACTGAGTTACATTCACTGTAAAATAAAAAAATATTTTAAATCAAAAAATGAAACTATTAAAAACTGCTTTCTATCATTTAAATAAAACTAAAATAAAACAAAATATTATATGAAAATCAACTATTTCTAAAACTTCTAAAAAAACTAAAACAAATATAATTAAACATTAAAACAAACATATTAACAAATAAAACTTTTACAAAAAGCGACTATAGCTTTTATTAAGAAAAACAATATTTTTAAAAGCATAAATAAATCTAAATAAGAATAAATTCCATAATATGATACAAATAATTCTAACACTTGAAATTAAGACATAGCAAAGAGGTGTCTTAACCCAAAGACTGTCACAAAAGCATTTAAGACAATTCTGGCACAATTCTTAAGGCATTACTGCATGTAGAAGGCAATCCCACAATGCACTGCAAGTACAGTGAACATTTCCCGCAAGAGGGTGGACAAAGTGATGCATTTGCAAATCATTAATCTTCATAATACTTTTAATAACAAACAAAGTAATTGTAAAGACAAAGTAATGTACTGACTATTTTATGCTGTATTTTATGCTTATATAAGTATCATTAGCTTTGTATGTGGTTGTTTGTGTCTGTGCAGCATACTGCATACTACACGTTCCAAACTGCAGAACCCATGTAGAACTGCCCAATGGGATGTTACTCATTGCAAACAAATGATTTCCAGAGCCTTGCATGTTTCAGAAATCTTATATTCCCATGCAGGCCCCCCAGCAGGGGTGCGTTTCCTAAAAGCATGGTTAGCTTACTATGGTCACAAGTTCCGTCATTACCAGCACAGGTTAATAAGTCTGTGTTTCTGAAAGCATAGTTTAAACGAACATTCGCAGTCAACATCACAAAAGAACGTGGTTAGAACTACAGCTTTGGACCTGTGGATAGAAGCATAGTTTCTAGATATATGATCTTGGCCACAAAAAGCAAACTAACATGCACTACTATCTTTATCTTAAATTCTATCTAAATATAAAATGAGCACGTAACCGAACCCCTGTCCCCAAACCTACCAACTGTCAATAAAACACAAGATATAGCAGGCAGATACAACCACCGTCATCATTTATTTGAACAACTTTAATATTAATATTCCAAGTCTTTTGAGGCAAAAAGACCGAATTGTGAGAGGAATAGACGTGGTTGCTGTCTCCGTCTTGTTCAGAGGTAGGTCTGTTTAGGCTAGGGGTGGATATAAAAATTGTATGCATGCAAACCATTACTTAAGCAAAACAACTGAAAACAAGGGAAGGACCCTTCACGTTGAAAAGTCAGCAGATCAGCAGCTTTTAAAAAAAGAGCTAGTGTGACTTTAGCCTCAAGTATGCATAACTTTAAATCCAGTTTGAGACTGCATGCAGAAGTACCTGTTGCCCATCTGCTTCCGTTTAACATGCAAAAAAAGCAACCTGCTTGAAATAACAGAGAAATGCAATGAACCACATCTTAATGTTCTGCCTCTAATGACCGGGTAACCACATTAAACGGGGGCATTTAGTGAGGGTATTTTGCTCCCATTCCTTTGAAATGCACTATGGCTGATAACAGAGCAGATAAGCGTGAAAGTGCCCCTGGGAATCAAAGTCACGCTTTAGATGCACTATTCACTCTCAAAGTTTTGTTTGTATTTACTGACTTTGTCTCAGATGTTTCTCCTACAGTTCTTTAAGAGAAATAGGACAACTGTTGTTGTAAAGTAAAAGTGTATCGCTATAGAATTCACATGAATAACTTTGACTTTAGAGGTTTGATTGGTCAAATTTGAACACAGTGATCTCTTTTGAACTCAAGAAGAGACACATGAGTTATTTTCCTCAGGAGAAACATCTAAGGAGCAGACTGCTTAATACAAGTGAAAGGCAGTCCTCTTCAGACTTACAGTATAGCTACAGTACAGAAAACAACAACTTCAAAACAGACTTCTCTGACAAACTCAAGTCACAAAGGATGAAAACTTAACTGGAGTGACCAAGAGGTCGCATCTAAATGCCTCTTACCTGAAGATAGGTCTATGGAGAAGCTTTCTTTTGATGGTAACATACTCATCCATTTAAGAGCACGAGTCCAGAAAGTGTGTGAGCTGAGGTTTCATTCAGGCTGTCCCCAGCTGCTCTGCCTGATCCAGCCTCCCTCTCCTCTTTCTCTCTCACTGACGGCCCAGTGCAAAAGGCCACGGAGGCCACATCACAGAAAACGCTCAGGCAGACACCAAACGCTCAATGCTCGGAGAGAGCCAGGCGCCCAACAGAGCTATTGCGCCAGCGTTGAACTCTTCATGGCGGCTCTTATCTCTTTGTCCCTCATGCAAAAACGCTTCCCAAATGCCTGCCTCCTCTCAGAGTCATGTCCTGTACAGCCGCGCTCCTTTCCAGAAAAGCTGTCGAGCACGCAAATTAACGCTGGCGGACAGGGTCTGGTCAAAAAAGGGGCTGGACCCTTGTCAGGAAACAGTAATTATATCCCAATCTGGCTTGCGTTTAGAGTGATGTGTGGACAAAGTTACGCGATGCAGAGCGGGTCCTTGTCTCGGAGGTGTGAATTTCAAAAGGTCCATCTTTTGGTGTGCTTTGCAAACATACAGTAAGTTTTAAACTCTGAATAACTTCTCCAGATGCTAAAAAAGCTCATTGTGACCTTCTGCTTCTAGCTTTAACTTTCTCACAATCGAACAGGAAAAAATCCCATAAATTTACACTTCAACAATGCCAATTTGGTATTGAGAAATAACGTTATCTGCATGTGGAAAGACAAACTGATTTGAAGCTTGTTGCATCATGCCTGGTTAGGACAGAGTCAAAGGGTCAGGGAGAGAGTGGAAAATTGTCATGGAAAATTAAATACTGACCGTATTTGGCACTACAAAAACGTTGCTAACATAATAAGTGGACTTCAGGGAGAACATAAAATGATAAGAAGAGGAGAAAAGAAGAAAGATATGACCTCTTCAGGGGAGTCTCTCGTACTTTAATCAAAAGGAACTTGGCTCTTTAACCGAAGCGAGCCAGAGATGACTCAGGAACAGTTGCAAATGCTAAAATGATCTTCGGCAGAGAGGGGATGTCAATCTCAGAGACTAACGGCATGGACACAGATGGAGACACATCAAAAAGAGACGTATCTGGCAGCTACATTTGCTGGATCATTAAAACAATCTTGAAAAAGAACACATAATTGTCTCCAGGTTCACAGTCTGTCAACTGTTCAAAATATGCAAGGCACAACTTTATGAAAAATACCTCTTATTATAAGATTCATTAGCTACTTACTAGTACTGATGTATTAGAAATAAAGGTTCATTATTGGCATTTATTGTACATTAATAACATTTCAATTCTACAATTTTTTTTTATGGACAGAAAGGATTCTTTAGATTTTTTAAATGCTATTGTAATGAAATGTGAAATGTTAAACACAAAGAAACACATCTTTGAAAATGTGTTAACTGAAAGGTTCTTTGAAAAGCCAAAATGATTTTATTGTTGTCCAAAGAGAGAAAAAAATTAATCTGTCTTAAAATCCGATGTGTAAATTAAGTTTTTGTTTTTATTTTTAATTTATTTAAAATGATGTTTCATTTTAAAAACATCCATTTATTATTTTAAGCAATAACATAAAAAAATGATGGGCTCATCAAAGAAGTATATTTAAATAATTGTCTGTATGAATATAATTTTCAATACATTTCTGTGTAACGTTTTATATATGGACAAAAACAACAGCTTTAGAAACATCTGCCACTTTCCAAATCGCATAAGAAAACACCAAGTCCTACTGCAAGTTCGTTTTTGAAACAGTACACAATACCATATGCAGCCAAAAATATCAGATATTGCGGTATAGAAAACTTATCCGACCACAATCCTTGATGTTTTTTTAAAAGCCAAAATGGAAATGTGAAGATGGAATCACCACAACGTGGAAAATGCTACCTCTGCCAAATATAAAAAGTCATACAGACATGACTGAACATATCCATATGGTATAATACAGGAGAGAGTAGCCAATGAAGAGATCAAAGATGGAGGATAAGTCTAACACCCAATGAAAGCCTCCAGCCGCTGTATCTATAGCAACAGACTTCACAATCCAGGATACAGCAGATATTCAAAAGGACAATACAGACTTAAAGGATTATTATTGGACTTCCTTGGAGGCGATGTTAAAAGCTCAAATGCACGGGTTGCTCTGTCTGCTCTTCCTGGCCACATGACACGAACACTTTAATGTATGCATGTAATAAGTTAAATCTATGTTTTGTTTTTTTAATTAAAGGTCAAAGTTCACAACCATCCTGCATTATAGTAATGACTTATTTTTATGAGTGAATTTGTGTGTGTGTGTGTGTGTGTGTGTGTGTGTGTGCAGGTGAGGTCACAAAAACACAACATTGACCTCAACTGGCTGAAACATGCAGATGAATTCTTTGACTCATTATATAAACACAAGCCATATTTTCATTACTCTTTAAAATTGTGCAAATTGAAATTGCTAAATGAAAATGTGCCTACTGTCAATTTTAGCAAAAACTCTTAGATAATCAAATAAGTTGCAACGTTCATCTGGTATTTCAGAGCAAAACATGCATCTTATTTGCTAACCATCAGTCATGTCTATCAACACACATATTGAGTATAAATTAAGTCACTGTCCTTCTTTTCAGTATTTTTTATTATTATTATTATTATTTATTGAAATTATGTTCATTTTGTGAGTTCACTCAAAAAACATGATATGCTATTATCTATAAAAATGTGGGATGATTGTGTAGAAGTTATAGACTTGAAAATAATCTTTTTGACATCTTATACAGAAAAAGATCATATTTTAAATATGTATATATTTAAATAAGTATATATTTTTGTACTGCACTGGCATATTTTAGACTAAATTTAAACATTAAACTAAACTTTAACATGTGGGGACAAAAGTGCATTAATACAAAAACATATTTAATATTCATAAAAAAAAAATATTTGGATGTTTTTTTGAAGAAATCTCTAATGTTTACCAAAGCTGCATTTATTTAATTAAAAATACAGTAAAAACAGCAATTGTATTACAATTTGAAATTACTTGTTTTAATCGTTTGCAGTGTTGCTTTAAATAAAATTGATCTTGTTTCAAGATTTGTAGGTGTTTCCTATAGAAAATCTTTTCAAAATACTTATTACTATATTATTGTATATTATATTATATTATTTTTGCAGTGTCAGTAATTCATCAAATGATTGAAGGTTGAAAGATTTTAACTACATCATTTACTTCCTATTATTTTTCTAGTTTTATGCATGCTGTTCACCAGCCCTCCACATCACAGAAGTGTACATTCATTCATTTACATCTACAAATCTATATTTCTGTCTTGAATAGTGTTTTTGTCTTGTAAAATGCTTTCAACCTTTGTATCTAGATTAACTGCAGGTACAACGCTGAAAGAATGCCTTGCACCACAAGCACTTTTGGTCTCTATGGCAACATTCCTGTCCTAAAGTGCCTTCATCACCTCATGATTAACAACATTTGTTCCACAATACGAATGCAGTCTTTATCGAATGTGTTACCACTGCATCTTAAATCAGCTTAAACCTGTTTCAGGTGCTCTGTTATGATAATGACGTGTACTCTTTTTCTCCTAACATTTCTTGCACAAAATGTGCAAATTATGCATCCTTAGGGGGGAAGGATACTTGAAGTGACAACTTTATATCTTATTTGCCTGCCTTTGTCTTTTACTGCCCCAGTACCAAGCTTTTTTTATTTACTATGGATCTAATATCTCAGATACTTTGGTTTTGAAAGAATTTGGTGAGAAATATTTCAGGTCACACTGAGATCTCTGACAGTTAATAGCACAAGGCATCTTTGCAAATTTTGAAAATGGTAAAAGAACACAAAATTAAATTGAGCACAGTTTAAAAATAGAAAAATAATACGGATAATGTATCTTAACGAATGTATCTTTGCAAAAAAAAAAGCACAGTTTATGTATAATGAGATATCTTCTGAAAAGTGAGTTTTCATAGGAGAGAAAGCAAGCAACTACCAATTTGGTCTGTTCTCTATCTAGAAGAAACAACTGAGACATTAAAGCCATTTTTTCCTTTCTATGGGAGATTTCTCACTGCACTACTTCATATGTGTCATTATCACAGAAGCCTGCGACCTCCCACACAAAACTGCTGAAGTGTGACTACTTCCACTCCTGGCTTCCAGCCTTCAGATTTCCTATGGCTACTACAGATACTATATGTAAAACCTGCAAGGAAAGATTTAACATTTTCTTCATTCTAATTCTATGAGAAAAGGGAGGTGCAGATCACAACTTTAACCAACCTGGAGTAATAAAAATATGTACCTCCGAGCACTTTTTATGCAACACTGTTTTTACATGCCTTACTCCACATTTCACAGCAGTTTCAAAGAGAAATGTCCACTTTACAAGTAAATCCTGGCATATTTTTTTATTACGTTGATATAGTAGGTTTAGAATTGACATATCCTATACAGAGCTCCTCCTATCCTATATTGCGTCTGTCCTCATGAAATGATGTATGACTGTCATTACCAATCAAAATGTGTGCTTTGTTTAAATGCGGTGTGTAGAGTTTTTACAGCGATCTCACTGTGATTAAAACATATTGTACTAGGTTTAATTTGTACGAATGACCACACTAACCCACCCCTAAACCTACCTGTTACAAAAATTGTGCAAAATCATGATTTATAGGGTTTTAAGAGCACATGCGTCCTCTGGTTTAGAACCCATGATCGCATGACCTCGTCTCATCTTATAACTACAAACTGAATTTATAATACTTTCTACAAACTAAGCTAGTCCAACCCAGAGTCACATGGCCAATAAAATAGTACAAAACATTAATATGCAAATGTTCTGTTGCCAATAGGGGCGCAATTTTAGTATATGCTCTGATGGGCCGTATTTCACCCCTATTGTACAAACAACCTATACGGGTATATTGGAGGACAAGTTGGTTCAATAGCATCAGTTATCAAATATCCCAGTATATTAATATTGTTTTGAAGTCATAACATGATATTCTGATCATTTTAATGATAAGTATTTGTGTGAAAATTACACATGATTAATTGAAACTCATTTTGTGTGAAAGGAATAAAAGGTGTCAGAGGTTTACTGCCTCTAGGGTTCATTTCTTTTGGAAACTGCAATGATATGTACTTGTTGGTACATATTTCATGTTTTGCTAAAAAGTGCACCAAGGTACGTTTATGCCATGAGACCAGGTAGCAATTATTACATCTTTTTAAACCGAATACAAAGCAAACGTTATTCTATACTGTCACCAAATCTTGGATTCAGTCCCTTTGTCAAAGTTTTTTCTTACAATTAGCACAGACTTTGTATTTCTTGGTCGCGATGAAAGATCACAGACCTCTGTAATGTGAATTCATGCTTTTTAATGGAAAAATCATTTTTAGACAATATTGGCAATGTTCTTCTGAGATACCTAAGCTCAGATCATTTAGGCCTATCATCAATCTGTTTACTCAACAGAAATGTATTATCCATATACTGTAGTTAGTTGATGTAAATAGGTATTTTGCTATGAGAGATCTATCAGTGTAGCAAATCTCAAATGTTTCTTGCACTCTTCAGAGCCACACGTCCCAGTCATGTGATTTCCCTAAGAGTCCCGAATGGAAACAGTGTTGCGCTTCATGTGCAAATAAATGGCAGAACTGTTCTAGTGGGGCAGTGGAGCACAAAACTGCAAGTTTGAGACAGCATGGCGTAGGATTAATTAGCACGCGCAGGCTAACATGCTGATAATTAGCTTGTCTGCGGCACATTCTGTTAAGACTGAGACCCGACTGAAAGCCCTTGGGAAGCATGAGTCATTCCCCGCAGGAGGCTGAGGAAAACATCACTCAGACCCCTTTTACATTGCTCGTGCCATTATGGATAAAGAGTGTGTTGCTAGTGGTAACAGCTCTTTTGATGAAATTCCTTAGATGATGATATTATGAGGATTGATTTGACATTTCAAGTAAACATGGAACTTTTTATTAAAAACTCTTCATGCCCATTAAATAAAATCATTTCTGCGCTACAAAGTGGCACTAAATACAACATAAGGACGAAATGAAGACTGTTCAGATTGTGTTTTTCTGTACAAATGTTCTTGATGGCTTTTAACTGAATATTTGATTATTTTATATCAAAATGAGGTAATATTAGCTGCTCTTGAATATGAAAACATACAAACATCATTCACAAAGCTGTTTTATCTTAATAGACTTTGAACCTAAATTATTTATTGCTTCTTACGGGAAAAAAGTCATAACTCAGATTTAATTAATGTCACAGTTGTTTTCCTAGACTTAACAAAGACTTAGTAAAGACTTAACAGATGTGACAAGATTTCAGACTTGTCAATATGAATTCAAACATTATTAAAATCCTGCTTAAAAGACCAAGTTTTATGTCAGTAATTGTCTATTTTTTTCCTTCTACTAATTTAATACAAGGTTGATCTGGGAACCCTATCAAAGACATATTTTACACAAAATGCTTATTCTGTCATCTTGTACTGACATTTCTGTTGTTGCATATTTTTCTACATTTTTCCATTTTTAAAGGATAAACAATAAATATTAACTCAATTTGACTCGATTTTATGAAGTTATTTGATGTGACCTGCAAGCAGACAACAATTTAAAAGGATTGTTCACTCAAAATTAAAATTTGTACAATTACAGTCATCGTTTGCTCACTCTCATGTTGTTTGTTGTATGAATTTATTTCAGCAGTTGAGCAAAATGCAAGATATCTTGAAGAATGTCAAAGGCTACCCTCAACTCTTTGGTTACACACATTCTTCAAAATATTTTCCTTTTATTCTGCAAAACAAAGAAACTCAGCTTTGGAACTGGTTTTGGGTGAACTATACCTTTAAGTCATTATTTACTGTAAATATTCTCATTTGCTGTAGTTGTCAAATCAAACATGACGGCAATGATGACAATAAATTTGATCAAGCAATGCAAAAATTAATTGCAATCAGATTGCAAGCATTCATTTCCAGTTTTTGTAGTCCTGTCAGGATGACTCTCTGTGAGTTTAGTACGGTAACATACATTATAATATTATTGTGTTTGGTCTTTGCTACTGCCAAAACATTGACAGACATGCTGCTGAGAACATATAAGAAATACTGCTGCTGCACATAAACTAATATAACCACAGAACTTGCATGAAATTACCTCATAGTAGATCTATACAGGTGGAGCTGGGTAAAAAAACATTTAAAGTTTTTTCCTTAAAAACTCACCTTTTTAAAGAAAGTCATATAGACTAGGAAAAGCATGAGGCTCCTTTAAGTCTCGTGAGCTGTGAACTGAGCCGCAACTGAGAAATGCAATTTTCCCCAGGGTTAAGTATCTCTTTTTCTCTCTCTTTTTAGCTCTTCATGTTGACTTAGTCACACTGAAATTCTTGCAGTACCATTTCTATGCGTTGTGTACTTTTATTTTACACATTTCCAGAAAAATAAAAAACATTTAGCTCAGTCTAACAATTTAGCTCTGAAAATTTGAGATGGTGTCATGGAAAGAAAAACAATGAAAAATGTGTTGCATTTAGTTGCAAACGACTGTTTGTTTTCTTTCCATTGCCTGCCATAGCAGTTTTCGTCTGATCTAAAACTGATAAAGCAATCATAATTTAACCTTATAGCCTCACACTGTGATTCATGTTGCTATAGCAACCATCATACGTGAGCACGAGCGGATAGCACTGATATCAAGAATAAATGGGTTTTTGTTTTGTTTTCTGTTCACTTCTGTTTCTTTTATCGCTTACAGCCAGCTTTTTCATGCCTTGAAGCTTGATAGCGAGTGATAATTGATAAAGGACAGTTGGCAACGTATTGATGACATATTATCATGAATCTACTTCCTTTATTCTTCACTCAAAAAAAGCCTTTGTAAGAAAGCAAGACTGAAAGTGAGAAAATGGTAATTGCATTGCTACACTTTCATTTTCAAGCAAAATTGTTTTTCGGGGGGCCGTTCGCTCTCCAGGTCATGATCTAATCAAGCATCAGGTGGACGTAAAACACAAAGTTAGAGAGGTTTTTAAAAAATGAGAAAAGAGAGAGATTAAACAAGCAAGGACAAATTATGGTCTAAATTCCTCTCAGGAAATTGCTCAGATCACTGGATGGCTTCTAAATACGGCCGCAGATAGCTGTCTTGCAGGCTTATTGTTCTGGGCACACATATGGTGCCGCGCTCTGGTATTTCAGTTCACTAAACAAATTGTTTAGCTGCCAGCTGAAGCCCCATTCACACTGACAGCAATTTTAGCAATGGAGGTTCATGTACTGTTGGTTGTGAAGGTGCTTCTCCTGCTGTTGTGGGCTTTTGAAACATTATTACAATTGAAATAAAAAATAAGCTATGATTCTATTTTGTCTTGCAGGTAAAATTAATAATGAATTTGTTTTTTTTTTTTTATGTTTTTTTTTCAAAAAAGAATGGTCAACAAGGCTGCATTTATTTGATTAAAAATGTAATATTAGAAAATCAATGTTACATTTTCTCTAGTCTTCAGTGTAACATGATCCTTCATAAATCGTTATGATATGCTGATGTCTTATTATTGTTAATGTTGGAAGCAGTCGAGCTGCTTATGTTTGTTGAAATCATGAATTCTTTCACTAAGAATTAATTTCAAATATAATTTCTTTATCATATTAAAGTGCTTAATCTCGATTTATTGCATTCTTTCTGAATTTTTTTTCTTCTTAAATAAGTAATGAAATAAATCAAATTACCTTGAACATTTGAACATTGGAGTATCTTTAATGTTAAGTTGCTGTCAGTGTAAATAAGTTTGTCGACATTTACTCACCCTTATGTTGTGAATTACTTTTTATATGCAACACAAAGGGATTCATTTAACATAATCAAGGGCAGCTGTGAACATTATGACATAACAGTGAGTAAATTATGACAGAACATCTGTTTTTTAATGAACTGTCTTCTTAAATAAAAACCCAACACTAAACCAAACATTGCTTAAACGCACCAGGAACAAGAGTAAATGGCTCTCAAGTAAATCATAGCCATGCATAGGAAGTGAATAAAATAAACTACGGCATTAATTCTAACCACATGCAAGAGAGTGTGTGGCTTATTTCTGACAAGATGCAGAAACAGACGCTCACTTCTGGTATGCTCACGGTCGCCTCTCTGACAACAGTAGATTAATAAGATACACGTTCCCAAACGAGCTCAAGTATCACAACCGAAGACCCTAAAGCCTTTTTGCTCACAGGATGCCGGTCTGTTTGTTAACATCTGCCAGTTTCTGGACAGCTTGAAATGAATACAGATCCAGAGAACAGGAAACACTCAGTTGCCAGGAGACGTCACCAGAATGTTTTAGCAAATGCTGGAGAGGTGGTACGAGGCCTGAGAGACGGGAACCTGTTGACAGGAAGCCCACACAACACAATGCACAAATATCTCGAAGGTCTACTGTGCAGATGTCATATTTTCTTTCTCGCATTAGCAGCTAGTTTTAAAATACACACACAGCATGATGATCGAAATGAAAAAATGTGTGCTTATGGGCTCATTCTGCCATTGGCTTAAGACGTCAGGCCGTTTTAAATAACAAACAGATTTTAAATAGCCATCATTTGCTATTGCTAATCACATTTTTGAGCATTTCATCAAACAAGAAGTTGTAGTGCAAGATGAGCTGTCAGGATATTTAATCATTTTTCCCAAAAGAGAATGACTTTACTTTGTAAATGTGCATACACTCGTAAAAATAAAGGTGAGTCATATAGAAGAACCTGTTTTGTCTAAAGGGTTCCATATAGAACCTTCAACATCTAAAGAACCTTTATGTTTTGCAAAAGAAGGTTCTTCAGATTATAAAAATGTAAGAAAGAGATGGTTCTTTAAAGAACCTTTGTCTGAATGTTTCTTTGTGGAACCAAAAAGTGTTCTTCTATGGCATTGCTTTTAAAGCACCTTTATCTTTAAGAGTCTGAATGCATACACGTTAAATGTTAATTTTGTCAATGTTTACTAGTAAATTAGTGTACCTCAGAAATGACATACACTAGCGGGTACTCAAATATGTTCTATGAACAATTTGCTAATAATTAATCATTATTTCTGAACATTATTCTCGGAATGGTCAAAACGTCCAGTTTTTATTGATTATGTAAATGTTAACAGAACTATTTTTTAATTTTGCAAATATCACATGAATGTTACTTTTCTATAAAAAAGCAGTAACATTTATTGAATAAAGATTTGTTTTAAAAACACATGATAAAAATGACATTTTTAAAGATGACACTGAATGAACCTTCTATTAACATCACTGCAAAAATGATTCTTCAAATGTTCCCTGTTGGCTGGGTAAGATCCTTTAGCTTGTTTTGAAGTACATTATGTGTGCAATCGATACTTTATCTACAAATGTTCTTGCTTTTACTTTTTACCACTTATACACAACAAAAACAAATGCAAATGCTGCACATTTTGTGTGGAATCAATGCTTTATTTCAGAGAATGACGGAAAGTGTTTTCGTCTCACGATCCTGTGTTTCATACATTGTCTTTTACACTTCAACAGCTAATGACACAACACAGCAGGAAATTGTTGGATGGCTACTTGACACTCAGTGTACTATGCTTTATTCTTTTCTATTGTGTTTTCAGAGAAAGCAGGCCGACACAATGCTGCCTCTCACATGAACATCCAGCTCTTCACACTTTTACAGACAGTGTTGCTCTAATGTAAAGGTCAGTATGATCAAGCTTCTGGTGTCTCTGAAGTGGTTTTGCAGTAGCCGAAACCAAGAACAGTGTTTGAAAAGAAAATTCATTCAGTTGTTTTCATGTGTAAATAAGTTGACACCACATTAAAATAATGGTAACTTTGCCATTGTCAGTAAAAGAAAAAGGTACAGAATTTTTTTTTTTTTTTTTTTTGCAGTCATAGTATACAAGAACCTAATCCTTGGTTCCCCAAGGATCCTTTTAGAAATAATCTTTCTACACTTTAAAGACTGTTTTGTTCATTGTAAAGATTTCATTGGTGTTTATGTTTTCTCATCAAACTACAGAAGCCAATGAAATGAACATGGTTGTTTCTTAATGTTTTTTTTAGTAAGCCACATAATGCTTGTGAACACTTTGAATGAACTTTGTTGGGACAGTTTAATGGGGGCCTCTAGTGGATACATTACTTATATCTTCTGTACTTCCAAAGATTTGTCTATAAGGATCCATCATTTTAATGCCATCTAGAATTTAACTCAATATCATTTAAAGTCATTTAATCAACCAGACCACCATACATTATTCATAACTGACAGCTTGCTGAACACCCAGCGCTTAAAGCACTGCTGATATAATTAGTTGGATTGATTATCTTCTGCATTATAAGGTGACTCAAGCTGTCATCTCACATTCTATTTAAGTTCACACTATAGGACTAATTGCGACTGAATATACCTTTTACACTACAAAGCATCCTCTCACAAAATTGGAAGTGCAATCTTATTTACAAATGAATTTCATAAATAGATGTTTCTATCATGTCAATTTAAAATTTAATATTTTTTTCATAATAGAATTTTTTTTTTCTTTGTAGCCTTCTTTTATTAGACAAATTCCCAGCAAATTGTCATTACTGTAATACACTTAGATAACTTTAGCTTTTCATAACTTTTGAGTTATTTATTTATTTAACCGTCTGAGGTGATTTTGGGGCATTTGAGATGTTTGGACATGCTCTGATATTTGTGTTTGGACAAAAAAATAATAAATGTTTTAACTCAACAAACTTGGGTATTTTGTTATTTTTTTTACATTACATTTTTAACCTAAAAACTTGGGTTAGTCCATATTTGACCTAAAGTTAGGTTAAAACAACCAACCATTTTTTAGAGCATACTTAAAGCATACATCACATTGCTTACAGTAGTGTGCTGTATATATTTGTACTCACAATACATTTCATTTATGCATTCATTCATTAGATTCAGATAAAGGTAGAAACTGCCATACAACAATGCAACATTTTTGCGATGCTGATTCTTGATAGATAAATAAATAAACAAAATGTATTGTGCTAAAAAATATAAACAGTATATTACTGTAAGCGAGTAAGTACATAAAGTACTTTCTAAAAAAAGGAAGTGGTCATTAAATAAAACATTAATTTAATGTAATGAATTTATATGCTGGACAAATGCATTTTAACCAACATAAATTCTACCTTGACATTATCAATAATAGCACATTTTTACTTCTTTTTTTTATGTGAATTTAGGGGGTCGGGTAATGTAATAAGAAATCCAATAGCCTTAAAAAAGGCTTTGTTGTCGTATTTCTTTGTGGAATTTGGGATAAAATGTCACCTGGACTTGTACCTGACAGATTTTGAGAGGTTCACCCAATTACAGTAACCACTGTTTTTCACAAAAACCTCTCCCACATTTGAGACATGACTGATTTTGACACATGAATTACCGATCGACTCTTGTTTCCTGAGGTGAATACTGATGCAGAGATGTATTTGTCCTCTCCAGAGACACTCTGAAGTGCACACACTGAGGTCCGCCTAACTGATAGTGGAGAGCTGTGCTTTGAAGGAAGGCCATTGTTGAATAGCACCTCTCAGTGTGCATTACATAAATGTGGGGCTGTTACTGAGGCCAGGCGAGTGTTTAGCATCAGAGGCAGTAATGTGGGGGTGTGTGAGGGCCACTTCACCTGAACTAGACTGCTCTGATTGGCCTTCACATAAGAGCTTGACAGAGGTGTCCACACAGAGGAGGGCCAGTGATGGCATCAGGGCTCTTCAGAGTCAGTAATGCTTTGAGTGTGTATATGTGTGTGTGAGAGAAAATGCATTGCCACTTGTTCTATTGAATGCTTTGGCAAATAATATTCATGAATGATTATTTGGTTATTATTCCCTTAATATGTCTAGGATTTTTGTTAAAGTTTTAGGAATTTAGCTATGGTAAAAAAAAAATACAGTAAATAAAAAAATAAACACGCATTTGCTGTTATTAATGTCGCACACAACATTACTTTCCAAACTCAGCATTGACAAAGTTATTGAACTGGATTTAATCAACACTGAACTGGTTTGGACTGAATAATGACACTATTGTAATTTGTTGAGCTGCTTATACCTGAGCTGTAATCTTTTATAACTGATTAATTTTACACAGTAGCATTGTTAATTTCTGGTTATTAGTGTGAATCCAACACATTCTCACTTCCTAATCATTACATATTTCCCCTTGGTCAGGACCCTTTGGCGTCACTTTTTGACGCAAAGGGTACCCATCCATCTATCTTCTTTTGCTTATCCGGGGCGGGGTCATGGGGGCAGCAGTCTTAGCAGGGACACCCAGACTTCCCTCTCCCCAGACACTTCCAGCACTTCCGGGTGAACACTATGCCAGCCGAGAGACATAGTACCTTCAGCGTATCTTAGGTCTTCCCCGGAAGCCTCTGGAACAAATGCCTGAGCCACCTCAGCTGGTCTCTTTCGAAGTGAAGGAGCAGTGGGTCTTTGCTTTGCAGCTCAGCTCCTTCTTCATCACGACAGACCGGTACATCGACCTCATTACTGCAGAAGCTCCTCCGATCCATCTGTCAATCTCTAGTTCCATCCTTTCCTCATTTGTGAACAAGACCCCAAGATACCTAAACTCCTCCACCTGAGGCAGGAACTCCCCACCAACCTGAAGAGGTCTAGCCACTCTTTTCCAACTGAGAACCATGGCCTCAGAGGTGCTGACAGGGTGCAAACCGCCCCTGTCCCCATTCTAGGTCCTGGTTCGAAGGAGCCAAATGGACAACATCATCTGCAAAAAGCAAAGATGAGATCCCGTGGTCCCTAAAACAGACTCCCTTCAGCTCATGGCTGCACTCAGAAATCCTGTCCAGGAAAAGTAATGAAGTCCAACACGCACTGGGAACAGGTCTGACTTACTGCTTACGATGCAAACCAAGCTTCTTCTGTGGTCATGCAGGGACCCGAGTTTTTGCCTCCACCCGGGCTTCAGTACGCTTGGCCAATAGTCAATACATGACGACACGAGATATGTAAATTTCATCGTCATGATTAAATTATATGTTTTTGAATGAGATGTGAGCAAGTAAACAGAGCGGGATTATTTTCAGTGATTAAAACCTTCGCATAAGGACATTGTATGGCTTCAGAAGGACTTGGAATGCAACACAACTTGTTTGTAATGCTATACTGCTTGTATATATACATATATATATATACTTTTTTTATTTTTACAAACGCATTTGAAAGATTAAATTAAGTTAAAATAATGAAAATGGATGTCCTTTACATTGAAAATTATGCTAGAGGTACCCTGTGTGTCAAAAACAGATGGCAACTGTGACTTTGTGACGAACAAAACGTGAGAACATGTTGCGAAATCAAGTCATGTCTCCATCTCAGGTTTGTATGAAGACAAGACTGATTGCAATTAAATCTTGAAATATATATTTGTAAGCAAAGTGTTCTACTCAAAATTAAAGTTTCTAAAAAATAGTTTTTGCAGTGATGCCATAAAAGAACCCTCTGATTCCTATTTCACTGAACAGTTTTTAAAAGCACCCTATTTTTTTTTGTGTGCAATGGAAAGGTTTGATGGATGTTATTAAAGGTTCTTTATGAACCACAGGTTAAAGAACCTTCATGTTTTAGAGTGTATTCACAGTTTAAAAAGCACACCCAAACCTAACATTATCCACCAAACAGTTTGAATAAAGTCTGTATGTTAAACGGTTCCGGCTGAATCAATAGCACAAGTTCAATACTTAATGTAAGGGCTTTAGAACAAACCCTGAGCAAAATGTTTGAGGAAAATCAATACAGAGCTGCCATGCAAGCGTTGCGATAATCTCTTCAGCATTCTATTCCAGAGCTGCCCCACTTCTGTAATCCGTACATCATAAGACAGCAACAGACAGCAAGTGCATGTCTGTCACACATGGAAATAGAAGAACACCTATGTCTCATTCCTGGTTGATGTTTTGTCTGGATCGAGATTCTTAGCCGTTTAACAAAGTCTAATTACAGAGAAGGTCTACTTGGAGCATCATGTTCATCGGCCCAGGTGAAAGAGCTGGATTGTATTGTCAATATCTCTCCAGCTTCTTGATCAGCCCATTTAATCATGATTTTAGCTGCAACCTTCACTTTAGCATGCCAGATCTTTACCCATTACACAACCCCCACACTATGGAGGTGGCAATGAAATCATTAGTGACCCAGCTGGAGTGATAAGATTGCGGTTAGGTTCATCTAGCTGCATTACTTGTCATGCATGAAATGTTCATTTGGTCCAATGAATTCCTGTGACACAAACAGAGACCATCTTTGGACTTACCTTTGAGATGTGCTTTTGTACTTCTGCCTGAAAGACAAAAAAATGGAAGCACATTAGCTTGCAACCTTAATGAGCACATACCATGGGAGAACGTAGTTTTACGTATGTAAAGGACAGAACTGACAAGAACAGCATGCTCTGTTTGCAGTGTGAACAAATCCAGGATCTCAAGGAATTCTCATTTTCCCGCTGCAGTGAATTAGTCATCGTATGAAGCTGCTGTTATCTGATGCGATTTAGACTTCAAATCTAGAGCTCTCGTTCAATAATGCATATATTTCATTACTAAAACGAATACATTGTGTTTATTCCGACTAGGAGTTTCTGAGGAACAACCATGGCCTGGGTGCTGAGCAGGAGGAACGTTTCAACACATCCCAAAACGACATTGTTGACCTTAGATGGGATGAACGGAATAGTGGGATTGGTCTATAGAGATAGATGGAGCTCACCAAAGAGGCTTGTATGAGCTTTGCTGGTGGAGGTGATGGAGTTAGACTGGTTTAAATCCAGGGATCAGCCATTTAGTGACTTCCACAAATTTCTTTCTGCTATAGGTCATAACGTCTGATTAAATTGCCCTCTGCTTCAGCTCTAATGAATTTAACTTCAGACAGAAGGTTATGTTTTAGAAGCGACTAGAGTAACAGAAGGTAATTTTATGCTGGAAAGTGAATTTATTGCCATAACAAAAATAAATTAATATTGTACATCATTCATACTGAATGAAGAGTCAAGAGAATATTATTTACTTGCTGTTTTGAATATGAAGCAGGGCAATTACTGTTAACTAAAACCTGCAAAAATGAAAATTTTAATTACAAATAAATAAATAAAAATTATCTTAAAACATTCAAGCTTAAGAATAAATTGAGATATATATATATATACATATAACTATAGATAGATATTTAAAAAAAATTATACAAATGAGAAAAAATGACAAAAACTTTCTAATTTAATCTCATTTAAAATATTTAAAAAAGTATATCAATAATATTAAAATAACACTAAGTTTGCCAAATGATTCATTGATGAAAAATTTATTGAAATGCTTAGTTAATATAAAAAAAAAGTGTAATTAAAATATACGCATCAACTAAAAATGCTTATAAATATGTTGTAGTTTTATGCTAGTGTATTTTTATTTCTGTTAGTTGTATAAAGTGTGATAAATTATACATAATCATTATTTATTGTGGCTGAAAAATAAGTTTATGTTAAACAGCATTATTGTTAGTTACAACTATAGTAACTACTGAATTTGTGGCGAAATACAATGTTCGACATTGCATTAAAAATGAAATCAACAAATGACGTTTTGATTGTTAAAGTTTCTCCACAAAATGACCCAATCCAAACACCGCTGAACCTCAACACCACAAGACTCATACCAATTCATTAAGGAAAACTGTCAGCAGAAACAAACATGTGAACAAAAACATTGCTTGATTAGGCTTGACAGTCTCATTAGTATTACATTCACACACTTGCTGCCCCAAGAGTCAAGATTCACCCACTCTCAGCATCACACAGCGTACAGTGAACACAACAACCACACAGCTCTACCGTGCAGGAATCAAACTGAGTGCTGACGAAAGACTAAGAAACAAGAAGCACTTACATTCCTTTCAGCCTAATCCACATCTTCTCCGTCTGGTCACACTTGGAGTACTTCAAGGAGTTCTCCAGTCCGTCCGTGTCGTTGGCCAGAGCATCCATGGTGTGCAAGAACGCGCGAGCGTGTGAAGTGATCTAAGATGCAGAGGGATACGCAGGTATGCGATTCAACACGTGCAGCGCAGGGATCCGGGTCTTCAAAGCATCTTCGACCGTTTAAGCGACAAACGACTCCCAGAGGGTCCTGCTCGCAGCTCCAGAGCGCATCAGTCCGCTGGAGTGAGTGTCAGCGCGCAGACCTGTCTCTCCGCTACGCACTGAGGGAACGCTGTCACACACGCGCGCGCGCGCACACACACACACACACGCACGTCACACAATGTTTCTCTCTCTCTCTCTCCTCTGCTCTTGCTCTCCCACTAAACATTTCACCCTCTCGCTTTTTTACCCTGTTGTTTTCAGCATGCGCTGCCTCCATTTGGCATCTCTACTCTCACGCATTTATAGCTACATACACGCACACACATCTTAAGTACCGCAACGGGCACCTGTGGTGATTCAATCCATCAGCAGGAGCGTTTCCCCCTCCTCTTTCGCACCAGGGAGAAAGAGCGACTACCGTCTCCTCACATCCTCTCCAGCACCATCATCATTCGGCCGAGATTCACCTGCCTTGCCCCACAGAAGAAGCCATCGTATTTTACCGCGCCTTTCCTCCCGCTGGCCAGCTGAGCGATAAGCTCCCCCAGCGGCATCTTCTCGTCCCGAGTTGGCGTTTTAATGAAATTAACCTGCGCGCTATCGTCCCGCGCTCGTCTCGCGCGCGGCAGCCCAGTTTCAACGCGCTCTAATCCCCTCATTCCAGCGCAGCTGCAAGAAGCAGCGTGCTGATAAAAATTTCATGATTGTTTGTGAAGTACAAAAGGACTGATTAGGCAGGCACACAAACACAGATAATAGAATAAAATCAAGAGCACCTGGCCTAATATAGCACCACCCCTATATCTCGTTTTTGTAAATAAGAAATGAATTGATATTTTTTTGTGCTATTGCAGCCAGGCACGGCCGATTTTCATTCATTAGGGGGAAGGGCACATCATCTCCTGCCTACGGAGCATCCGCGGCATGAATACACTGAATCCTAATGATCCCTTCTTCGGGGTTACCGGTCTATTGGATTACACTCTACAATGTAAAACAGCTTAATCATTCCAGCATTAGCATAGGAACAAAAATGATTTTTTCCCCATTAGTTCATTTCATCACATATTGCCTGTGGAATGAGAACATTCTGCTTCCTGTTTTATTTCACATAAAGGTGGTTCAGGCAGTTGTCATGCCATAACAAGATAAAATTACATTAGGTGGTAAAATAGCCTCTTTTTACTTTCAGTTTAATGAGATAGCGTGTTTGTTGACTTGTTGGAAGGCTGATTTAGCCGTTTGTTTCATATAAAGCGGTTCTAATAAATGGAAATGCATAAAATGAGACACTGTGTGTGTAAATAAAACATTATTCATATTCACTTTCGGCACTAAAATGGTGATTGATGAAAGGCGTTGCCATGGCAACACAGACTGCCATACAAATGGCTTTGCAGGGAATGATTACGGTTGTGAAAGAATGACTTGAAGGTCTCATGGAGAGAGAGACAGACACACAGACAGATAACCGATATAGAAAAGAGCAGCAACAAAGCACCCAAATAACAACAGAGCTGGGTTATCTATGGTCCTCTTATTCTGTATGATGACGGTGATTATTGACTCAAAAGAGCAAGTAGGACAAGAGTAAGACGGTGCAGTTTGATTCAGCACATCAGGGAAGCTTTTGTACTCGTCGGCTAGCGAACGATCAGTAAAGATTGTTCAGACATGTGCGGAATGATCACCTAAGAGCATGGGGTTGTGGCAAACACTTGCAGGACCTCCTGACATGTTGTACCGCTGTGATTTGTGTAGCCGGAGGAGTGTTGACGATTAGACGGTGCACAGAACTCCATTAACCAAACATAATGGCTCTGTTCCAATACCTAGCAAGCTGCTTTGCTGTCTGCTGCCTTTTAAGGCAGCGTTCTAACTGACATTTAACCTCATAAGTGATTGATTTGGAATACTCTACATAGGTAGCAATTCTATGTTATATTAACATTGCTTCTTATGCAGAGCACATGGGAGACAAGACTGTTGATTTCAAGAGTTAGTGCTATGAAATGAAATAGTCACAAAAATAACATGTAAAATAGGATGTGATCACACAAAAAGGTGTTAAATATTATATAGTCACAAATAAGGGGTTAAATGTCACAAAGTCACACAAATAAGGGGTTGAATCTGGTATAGTCACAGGGTTAAATATGACATGGTCACACAAATAAGGGGTTAAATATCATATAGTTACACGAATAAGGGGCTACATTTGATATAGTCACACAAATAAGGGGTTAAATCTGGTATAGTCTCAGGGTTAA
This sequence comes from Enteromius thamalakanensis, assembly GCA_032357475.1. Lineage (NCBI taxonomy): Eukaryota > Metazoa > Chordata > Actinopteri > Cypriniformes > Cyprinidae > Enteromius > Enteromius thamalakanensis. Next base: position 18,165,922 of record JAUCMT010000160.1, read on the forward strand.
ATATGATTTGGTCACACAAATAAGGGGTTAAATATCATAGTCACACAAATAAAGGGTTAAATTTGATATAGTCACACAAATAAGGGGTTAAATCTGGTATAGTCACAGGGTTAAATATGACTTAGTTACACAAATAAGGGGTTAAATATCATAGTCACACAAATAAGGGGTTAAATTTGATATAGTCAAACAAATAAGGGATTAAATTTGATATAGTCACAAAAATAATGGGTTAAATATTAAATAGTCACACAAATAATGGATTTAATATATAATCACATAAATATTGGGTCTTTTTTTATTGAATTAACTTTTTTTTTTCATTTGAGTCACAATCTTTGATCAATGTTTCTTATGTGTATTTTGTAAATGTTTTTATTAATGCTGTCAAATAATTGAAGTTAATTGGATCCAAAAAAAAAAAATTGGTTTACATAAAATATATGTGTGTGTGTACTGAATATATATACTATGTATATATAAATACAGTATATATATATATATATATATATATATATATCAGTGATGCGCGGGTTGACCCGAAATAAGCGGGTGCCCGCGGTCATCCGCGGTCAACCGCGGTTACGAGTCATCCAAAAATACTTTTAATGATATTCGGGTCGC
>JAUCMT010000160.1:18175966-18216463 GCA_032357475.1 Enteromius thamalakanensis
CTGGGAGTGGGACGGGACAGGATTTCTTTCTATGGGAGTGGGACGGGACAGGAGTGAAAAACCACTCCCGTGTCATCCTCTACTACAGACCTTTCTCATAAGGTCTCCATGTTCCCCATTCACTTTCACCGTAAAAAAAGAGCAGCTAGGACATTCTCTATAAATATCTCCATTTGTGTTTAATGGAAAACCAGCTTTAAAAGAAAATTATGACAGAATTAAAATTTTGGGGTGAACTATTTCTTTGCATTGCATTTCGTTGCATTGATGCAGCTGTAGAACAATGTTCAATCATGAATCAAGCCATTTGCTAGTGTAGCAGCCTGTGGCCTGAACTTTTTCAGCTGTTCCATGAAACCTGGATTTGGACATGAGGCGGGTCGAGCTGACTTCACCAGCGCAAACGTGTCTCCAAAAGGCTGATTTTCCTTCAACATCAGATATCCAATGACGACCGAAACAGAACGTGAAACTCCAGAGTTGCAATGGACAAGTACAACTCCTTTCTGGAGAGAGAAACCAATTGTTCAGTGAAACGGCAAGAAAATAAATAGTTTAAAGAAAAGCTACTGGAATCCCTCAATGGAGGCATTTAATTTCACATCATTACATACTCCATTATAAAGCATGTAATTAATCCTATGCTAATTGCAAGGAATTACAAAATTGCAAGTTACGGGTGAGAGAACCACTTTCCGACGAGTTGAGAAGAACATTATTTGATTAGCTGAGCTGTTGTTTCACCTTGCATCATAGACGACATACTAAATTAGGAGACAGGAGGCCCTACACTCGTTTTACAAAGGAATGGAAACTTATTTCCAACAGCCATTGTAATCATAAACCTTAGTGAATTTGAATCACAAGGCAGTGTCAGGTTAAGGGTGACTGGCGACACTATTTAGTAAAGAGGTTGTATGACAAACAATGGCCCGTTAGTGATATGATCTTTCTACAACTCGCTAAATAATGCATTGTGAAAACTCAGCATCCATTATTCAGCACGCCGCACGGTTACCTAGAATAGAGGAGCTAGCCATTGGATGACCGTGCTGTATCACATAGGCCAGGCGCTAAAGCCCAACACTCAGGAAATTACTCTGAGGGAATCAAATATTTCTTTTACAATGCTGCAAGACCTCCATACGCTGCTGCTACATTGTGCAAAATGCAAGATTTGTGTAAAAACATTCTTGGAAATCACAAGATGTGATCTTGAATATGCAATGAAACAAAAAGGGCAAATGTTACCTCAGCTTTAGCCTGCTCTATAAACTGTGCACACTCCTCGATGTGTGATATGATATCAGTGTCAGGTAGATCCAGTATACTCAGTGTTTTATAGATGAACAGGTCAGGAAAGGCATTTTCCACACCATATGCAACATTTAATATATGTGTGATCTGAAATCAATGGAAAAACATTATAAGTCTTAAAACAAAGTTATTTAATGATAAAATACTATAGGTCTAATAATAAACTCACATTACCTTATATTTCCTCAAAGTACCAAAGTCATGAGCGGCATCTTGTGACCCTTTGAAATAAACATAGTTAAAAATTAATTCTTATTACAATAGAATAGAATAGAATAGAATTAATAGAACCACAGCCTGCTATCAGACACTTATAACATTCCAAACAATTAAAAAAGCATTATTAGAGTGTAAATGTATAGAGAATAATATTTCATAACGTTTTATATCATTTGTGTTTTATATTTATTTCTAATTTTGCTTTAGATACAAGCTAAATATACATTCGATTTAATGTTTACATTACAAATAAAATATACATAACGAAACATAATTCTACAATTATATACATAACATTGTTTACACATTTTATAAAGATTAAAATGTCTATTCCAAGTGAGCAAACAGCACATTCTGAGAGTTTATAATATTTTTTTATCATCAATTTTTTAGTAACAATAGTAACATGACAATATGAACTACTTACCAAGTAATAGATATGGTTTGATAAATCCAACTTGAAGATCCCAGTTATTATCCTGAACATATCCACACGGAGTTTCAGGCTGAACTGTTTCCTCCACCACCTGTACAGTGGAACCTCTCCATGTCTCAATAATCCGCCTGCCGCTCAAACTCGTAACTCTGGTGCATTGTTTCCGCAAATTAGCTTTGGAGAAGGATTTTATTTCTTGTGCGAGCGACTGCATCACATTTGCGGTGGAGATGTCCTAGGCAGAAATGTAAAGGCTCTAAATTTGAGTTTGTGCTGTGAGACGGTTTGTTGCTCCCTCACTACTAATGCTCGTCTACATTTCTGTGACCTCGATACTACCTGAAAACTGAGAAGAATCATTAGCGCACCTCAGCATAATTACCTGGGGAAGATCAAAACAACAGTGACACCCACAGGAGAGAAATGTAACTGCATATGCGAACCTGCTTCAAATCATGTTATACAGTAATGTAGTCTATAGTAGTAACTTATTAGTTTTTAGGCACTAATGATTTATTTATTTGCGATGTATTTGTGACTATTCTAATAGTGTGATGAATAACAACAGTAAGCAACTTATGTTTAGTAGGTTAATTAATATCGTGTTTGCAATATTATATCAGTTCACTCTTCAGAAACCTTTTTGAAAACGTTGATGAAACGTAAATTAATTAGGCTATATCTAATACAAATGTAAGTTATACCAAACAATCAATAGATAAATAAATAAATAAGGTTCGGCGTTTTCAAAGCTTCGAAACGGTAACGAATCGGTGAATCGTTTGATTCGAATCACTTGTTCGGACTACAGCGCGTGTCAAACTCCTCAAGCCCAGCGTAAAAATCTCGGGTCAGTTTTATGATGTAGGTTCATTTTAATGACTTTAATACATTTTAGTTGAGATATAGTTAATTGTTTCCAGTTGGCCACGCACATTAAACAAGCACATGTATAAATGACTTCATATTAAATGGTACCGGTTTGTAAATTATATTTAGTAGACTAAACTTTCATACGAACATCTGTGATTTGTACATTTGTAAAATGTGTCTTATGCATGTTTGGGCTGTTGACGTTGCATTCGATCAGCAGGTCTCCCCGGAGTGCGATTAAAAAATATATGAAAATGTTGGGGAAAAAATTATATCTGCATTTGTGTGTATTAAAATCACCAAATAAACTCAGCTTCAAAACTAGCTTCACAAAACAACTTCAGTCACGAACGTAGACTGTAAAAAAAACGGTCACGAACCGCATCTTTCCAACAGCAGCACGAGGGGGGCGGAGGGTCCTGCGGAGAGCTCCAGTCACGTGACGCAGTGACGTCGTTGCCGGAAGCAGCCTCGTTCTGGCCGTCAGGGCAACACCTAGAAAAAACACATCCCCGACGACGCGCCTCAAGCCCGTAATATGGGCGGATTTTAACACTAAAACCCAACTAGATTTGGCACCTTACCCTTTAACACTACACGAGGAATCCGTTGGGTTGTGATTTAGCTCGTTTTAACGGTCGTTTGAGCCATGTCTCGGGGCGCGCTGCAGCCGAGCCAGCAAAAGCTGGCGGAGAAACTGACGATCCTCAACGACCGCGGCATCGGGATGCTCACGCGCATCTACAACATCAAGAAGGTGAGAATAAGCGCTTCATGCATGTGTGTTTCAGGGGACTGCAGTAGGCGCATACAAATACACACACACACACGGGGTTGATGAGGCCAGGCCCTGATTGAGTGCGTGCGTGTGTGTGCGCGCGACACAACCATAAATCAATGTTTACGCTGTAAAATGCATTACCGGCTCGTTTTGAATGGGATTTACCCCTGGTTAGTAAATCTCAAGCGAAAACGAGTCGATCTAATGCATATTAGTGATGATTATTTTAAAGGTGAGGTGAGGATGGCTAATGTCCTAGTTTTACCAACCCCTACGATCATAAAGCCAGATTCCAGGCTGTGCATCTATGTACTGGCACTGTCTATTCAGAGCTAAGTGCACAAAGCCATGTTAGAGTGGGCCTGTGAACATTGTGAGTCCAGACTAGAACCTCACCGTGACCCGGCTTTTAAAGCACTTATTATGACCCATCTATAAAGGCGGATAATCCGATCCAGACATCTTAGCTCTGAAAGCGTGAGTTTCTACAAAGATCTAATTGTGGGTGGTTGGTAGTGGCCTGACAGTGCTGGATAAATTGAATCTTTCTGTTTGATATGTAAGTGGGTGTGTTGAAAACAGCTCCCTAAGCCCTTTCACTCCTTCAGCTGTCATACCTGAAGTCCAGAGCACGTCTGACAGATGTCATATCTGTAGGTTTCTGAAGCGGGTCTAAAGGTGGTTTGACAGTTGTGATCTGCAGTACTGCTATATTATTAGTTTCTTTATGTAGATGATGTTTTTAATCATAAAAGTTATTGTTGTAATAAGAAATCACTGATCTGTGATTTAGGAGTCAGAAGCATAATGGGATGAGATTATGGGATATTAAACACATGTAAATATCACACCAGCATGTCTAGGTCTGTATTTCACCACAAAATCAAAAGATATTTTGCTAAATTGTTTTGCATAGACATTATTTTCATGGCAGTTAAGCACACTTTCTTTGCAAATTCTTATTGTTTGAATGTAAGAAGAAAAATATATATAGCCTGAAGTATAGTTTGAAGCATTTGTTTTAATGTTTTATTCGATTTATTTATTTATTTTTTGTGAGACACTCTTTCAAGTGATGGACAATTTGTGTCCGCATAAACAAATGTAATAATGCCAATTCAAATTCGTAAAATTAAGTGCTTATTTTAAATAATAATTACAGGAAAAAATCTGTTAGACTGATTCTGATTGTCAGTAAAAGTCTAAATTGAAAACTGGTATCAGAAAATGCATTGGTAAAAAAAAAAGCCAAATGAAAATATTATATTAATACGAATATTTTCCCCGAATATTAATATACACATTATGCCCTATTTTTGTTTTTATTTTATTTTTAAATAAATTTGAATTTGGCAGGGAAGTGCTTCTGTGTCATGAAGTAACAGTCTTTATATTTTCTTCATGCAAAATCTTTTTTATCCTGGAGGTGTGATGTTAAAATGAGAACTGGACATGTTATATTCCCTCAGCAGTCGGGCTTGAAGAATCATGCAAACATCACGCACAAATTAAAACCTGTCAGTTCTAGCCTGCATGTTTAAATAAAAAATAATAATTCCCTTTGCCAATAAAGCCACTTTGTAAGTTTTTTGAGAAAGGCTTGGCATTGAGGCTAGCAGTAATGGAAGCAGTCCAGATCGCAGCAAAAAGTGGGCTAGTGGAGGCTGTTAGCATTTTTTCCTCCCTCTGGCCGTGAACTCACTCAGATATGTGATGTGAATTCATTAGTGTGTGTGATGCCCGTTTAGAGCGCAAGAAGGTCTCTGGAGTGCCGCCTGTCTCTCCATGCCCACTGATGTCACTTGTGTACATCTGACCTCACTCATTCAAACAAGTCACGGGGGTCAACCCAATATTAGTCATATTCTGTCGTTCTTTTGTACTCCCATGCACCATATCCATTCAGAATAAAGCACTGTGGAAACTTGACCGAACCAGTTCAGTGTTATTGCCCAGTATTTCAGATTGTATTTTTTCTGTCAAATTTAGTTGAAAAATAGCTTTTCAACAAGACTAGAAATTGAAATACATGCTTTTGGTAGTCTTGTTGCCTAGCAACTGGCAGGCATTGCATTGAGTGCTGTAAGATCTACGTTGCATTGTGGCAGATACAGAGAGGGAGTGAAAATTTTAGATGTTCGTTTGATTCTGAATTCATGACACTCACATTTTTATTCTTGCTATTTTTGCTTTGTAACGCTTACTATCTAAACCAATAGAATTTGACCTTTTTTGTTGCTGTTCTCTGTACATTTTTGTTGATTATAAATATGCATATTCACCTCTCATCTTGCTCGTTCAATTTAAGCAACTGATAGCTGTTTAAACTGACTTGTGCTGAATGTTTTTGGAATTTGTTGGATTTAGCATATAGATTGGTAGCAACTGTGCCACGGGAAATGACAGCAGAATCCTTCCACGGAAACAACCTCAGGAAGTGCGTTCTTATCTCACAGTGTGTTTAGCTCGACATGAAATCCTTAGAGACCTGTTTTCCACCAAAAGAATGCTGGTGCCAAAGCCAGTGCCCAAACGTAGCACCATTTTGAGATGAGTGTTATGTACAGTGATGAAACTCGTTCATCAATTGGGTTATAGTTCACCCAGAAAGGAAAATTCTTTCATCATTTACTTATCCTCAAGTTGTTCTAAACCTGTATGAATTTCTTTCATTTGTTGAATGCAAAAGATATTTTGAAGAAACCTAGTAACTGGACCATTGACTACCATAGTATTGAAAAAGAAAATACTTTGGATGTCAGCTGTTACCAGCTTTATAAAAGAAAGTCATACTGGTTTGGAACAAGTGGTGGGTAAGTAAATGGTGACATAAATTTCATTTTTTGGGGTGAGCTATCCCTTTAAATCAGCTGCTTTTCCTCAATACACCATTTTTTCCAAACAAAAAAAACCATCAGATGAATATCAGAATTTCTTTTTTTGTTCTCTTTTTCTTTATTTGATGCTTGATTAATCACAGGTTCCCTCATATGAAATATAGTGTTCTCTTATGAATATTTTTATGTGCATGCACACTTAAACAACAACACTGATTGTTTATTAAATATTAAATATTATTAAATATTAAATAATCAAATCCAATGAAAGATAGAATATTAGCTTGTTGTGTATTCCCTGTAATATTGCCTAATGTGTGGCAGTTTTGGCACCAACATCATTTTGGTGGAAACGGTTTAAGAAACAATAGAGATTGTTCTGTGTAGAAATTCTGGAACATAGTAAAAATTCATTTTTCTTTAAGACCTACAACATTTGGAGAAACATTTAGTGCAATGCTTGTTGTAGCATCTAGTACTTTTACCTGCTATCACTTCAGTTCGAAATGACACAGATAGTCAAAGTTAGGATAGATTCAGTCTGAGATCAATGATGGTTCACTGTAATTGCCCCTTCGGTCTTATTCTGTGCATGAGATGCTTTGGATAAAGCAGATAATAATGACATTTTTGTTTGTCTGTTTTGTTTGTTTGCTTGCTTTTATTCTTGCAGTGTGTTTCTGTTCGTCATTTTTTAAGTTCAGATCTAATTTCAGTCATTTTGTGAACATGTTGACCTTGGTTCCCTTTTACTTGCATGGATTATGTTTCTTTGACTAATCACCAACTTCCTGGTCTTTTCTTGAACATGGACGTGAATTCTGAACTCAGCCCACAGTGTTCCTGCTCCTGGAGGAGTGAATTCTGCATGGTGTCAATGTTAGCTCTGGGAACGACTGCCTCTCAATGCACTGTGTGACCCAACTGACCCCTTGCGTCCCTCCTTAGGACCCGAACCAACACACTAACCGGAACGACTTACAATTAGTTCCCAAAGCTAATTTGTTTTGAAGTGAACATGCATGGTAGACGTTGGGACCTGTGTTTATGTGTAATTTTCTCTCTTTCTGTTACAATGCTTCCCCCAGCAAGGACAAGTTTGGAAGGTTTGCACAGCTTTTCACCTTCCTAAAATCTCAGTCCCCCCTCCCCTTCCCCCCGCTCTCCTACCAGTTTCATGTCCCATGATCTTTCTGTACGCAACTCACCAAAAAAAGGCCCTTCCCAAACTGTAGCACCTGCAGGACTCTTCTGTTTAATCTTTCTTTAAACTGATTTATTTCTATTTCTTTAGCGAAGTGAATTTCGATTTGCTTATTGTTTTGCAATCCAAAACGTATGCCAGGCTTACAAATGTGGAGTTCTGAGAGCTGGGCGATATTGCTTAAACAATTTCCCAATACTCTGTCTGCATCGTTAGTTCATTGAGTCAAAATTTTAGTAAAATAAAATATATATAATTTTTTTTTTTTTTAATTTTAAGCTTAATACTATATTTTATACTGTACATTAAAATGCTTAAATTTCATTAAGCATTATAGTGTGCGATGAATCCTCCTAAAATGTTAATTATTTACTGTCATCGACCTCTTTTTAATTACGTTAGCACTATATGATAAAAACAAACATAAGCCGATAATCGCCCAGCCGAATATACGAAACTACAAACCTTTGCTTATATTTGTTGGGGTAATATTATTAATGCATGAGGCTTATTTTTTTATTTCCCATATTTCCCTTATTTGTTTGTTTTATTTTTACCATCCTCTTTATTTTCACCAAGTTTGCTTTTAACTGCAAAGCACCAGTTGGAGGTCACTACGATAAAGAACAAGGAAGAACAAAACCAGCCGTTTTTGAGGCATAGTGTAGATTCTCTGTGGGTTTATTTATTTACTCCGCTGTGATTGGCTGTGGTAAATTATCAGTGGGCAGAGGAGTAATTTAGCTAATGTAAATGTAATGTTAGCGGGTTTCGCTCTGTTACCCTGAGCTGACTGCCGGTTTGCGTTATTTCCAGGGCCTGCGTGTAACCCCCGTCAGTTTGCTAGCCTTGCGGTGTCTTTTTTTGGGAACGACCTAATGGGCTTCGTAAAAACACGTTGTCTTACAGCACCCAGAGCCTCTGTGTGTTGCCGTGCACACTGGTATGGTCTTGAGGTTCGATGCTGCGTTAGCCGTAGGTGCATGTTAAAGCATCATGTAACGTGTCATGTGACCATACACACTGCCCTGCCTCAGCTGCACGTCCACTGGCGCGTTCCAGCTCCTTCACTCTGTAAGACACTCACCTCTTACAGAACAGCCAGCCAATCAGACGCACTGTCCAGCCAACCCACCATCTCTCTGTTGCTCTTTCTCTCTCAGTCTCTCTCTAGGTCTTTCTGATCATACACTGCTGTCCGTGTTCCACTAACTGCTCTCCAACTTCTCACGCAGCACCTTGTCTGTTTGAAGAGCATTTTCAATTCTGTCCTCTCTCTTTTCCTCTTTTTTTTTTTCTTGTTATCTGTCCTTCTGTTAGGGTTGGGAATCCAGAATGTTAACTTTTTGAAAACAAAACTGTAACAATGTACTAAAAAACTTTTGTGTTTGCCGCCTTATTTATTTGACACACTGCTCAATGAAATAATGCTATTAACATCAATCAATCAAATAAATGATTAGCATGTTTGTTTGTTTTTCCAACATGTTGGTTGTAGTTCAACTTCCAAACTAATTATTAAATTGATTTTTAATTTATTGTATTTGGTTACATGAGTCAAAAATATGTATGTGTCCATATATAATATAATTGACTTTTACATAGTACATGTGTTGTATGGAGTACATTATAATTTGAATTAATTATTGTGCTTCCTAAAGGGTTCGAAAAATTATTATTGATTCCCATTCCTACTTTTTATCTGTCGTGCTTTCTCTTTCAATCTCTATTTTCGGTCTCAACATTCTGGCTCTCTTCTTTTATTTCTTCCTCTGCATTTTCTAACTGTGATCAGATCCCTGCACTTTACCTCACTGTTCATCCTCTCTGATCTGTCTCGAACAGTTTGAATCTGTGTTTCATGATCAGTGGAATATCAGTCAGTTGCACATGTTCACAGTGTTCCTGTTCAAGCTGTTGCACGTTTAGCAGTGATGTTTTTCCCTGTTCGTTGTAGGCCTGTGGAGATCCCAAGGCAAAACCTTCTTACCTGATTGACAAAAACCTGGAGTCAGCTGTGAAATTCATCGTCAGAAAATTCCCAGCCGTCGAGACACGCAACAACAACGTAAGTTTCATTTTATGAATCAAGTATGCTTGCAAGTATGTTGATGCCAGAATAATAGTTTTTTTTTAACATGTATTAGATAAGAAATCCAATTGATGTTTAATGTTGATTGATGTTTGAAAGTGCTGCATGTGAATTTGTTTTGTTTTATTGTTTTTATTAAACCTCTTACAGCCCCTTTAATCAGTCGTTATAACTAATAAAGAAAAGAATTGCATGTTTTTTCCTGCTTTCAGGTGTGCATCACTAAATGAGGTTATGATTACCATGTTTTCTAAGGATCATCCCAGTTTTTCAGCAGTGGTTGGAAGGATGTAATTCCTCTATGATATATATATATCCAATGAGATCAATTTAGAATTCAGCGTTTTATAAATATACTAATCAAGGCACAAGAGAATATGCCCCTTTGTGTAAATCTGGTGCCGTGACCCAGATCATATATTTATCAGATATTTTGTACTAGTCTTAGTTAGGGCTGTGCAAAAAATCGAATGCGATTATCATGCGCATCTTGCCAATAAAGACGGTTCTTTGATTAGTAGTTAATCTCAATCATGTGCTTTTATTACACAGAGCTGTAGTTCAAGCTATGCAATATTGCGTTCAATAGCGGCGATGAATCACCTGCGACAAAGAACAGCACGGCTCTAATAGTCTTGCTGATGAAATAAAAATGCTAAAAGGGGCTCCTTAATGGCATTAACTCCTCAATAAATGTAATTTATCAGCAAACTTGGAGAATCGTTCGCCCATGTCAGTGGTTATTACCGTTTTGTTATTGAGGAAAAATAAAAAGAAATATGATTTAAATTTACATCTTGATTTAGTGTATTTTCAGAATGGCTATATTATAAAAAAAATGTTGTTATTAGCAATATATAATTTAAGATATAAGCAGATATATACAGCTTTGTGTATCTCCTGTGCTGGTGTTAAGTGGATGTGGTGTTGGGTGACTGTTGTTTATAGTAGTGAAACAAGTGCTCAATAATCTGTTTTCTGTGTTTTAGCAGTTTTAGTCTCCCATCTGATTGCCATCATACCCCCTCCTACACCACAGTCACCAAGCCTAGTCCTTTCTGTAACACTTTGTTGCCGTTGCCACAACCCTGAACATCTCTGAAACATGTTTACCATGCTGTTGACGGGTTAACATGGTGTTCATTTCCTAACCACCAGAGAGTGATTCAAACATCACTGCTTATGGTTGTAGAATATTGAGGTCACTGTTAATACACTATGTTTTGTCATGCGGCCCCCTTTTTTCCTAATGTTTGATGTAGTTTCAGCTTTATTAGGTCAAAACATGACCTCATGAGAGGGGCTTTCCCAGATCTGTCTGTCTTTCCAGGAACCTTTGGCCACACTTAACTTGACCACAACACCACAAATTTGATTTATTCTTAATGTGGAATCATTTTTGTCTGGGTCAATCTATAAAACCCAGAGAAAAGATGTAGTCAGCACTTCTTTGCTGGTCCTATTAAAGGAAATGATATCAGTTCAGCCCATGTTGCTTTAGGAATGCAGGCGTGTCTTTCACACCTCAACTGGTTTGGGTTTGCCATTCTTGATACTGCAATCACTGATCTCTGTGCACAGCACAAATTACTTTTACTGCTATTGGGAAATGGACATTTTTCAACTGGTTATTTGTTTCGGATATCCCCTTATCCACAGACAAGATCCTATTGCCAAAGTGTCTATTCTGGACATTTCCACCAGGATTTTCTTAAACCATTTACAACCAATTGCAAGCACCTGATTGGTGTGTCTCGAAACACTCCTTTATTCCCCATTTGTTCATAAGTGAAATTTTATTTAAAAAGCATGTATGAGTTGATTGCCAACAAGATGTTTTGCATATTTACATAACTTCTGATGCTACATCAAAGCAATATGTAAAGACCGATCAGATACATCATTCAGCGCTCAGGTAAATGGAGGTTCACCCTAAATGCTATCCAAGCACAAGGTCTGGAATGTCCCTTTTAGAGGAAAATGGATAAAGATGACATTTAGCATTTATGGCATGAATTTTTATTCGTAAGCCACAAAGGAAATGTGATTTTGTGAAAATCATCAACATCATGACATTCAGGATCTGCCCTAATTTATAGATTATCTCTTAACAAATTAACCAAACATTGTTTTCATGTGTGCTATAATATATGATTTTTATATTCATTTCATGTCTCAAGTGTGCGTTTTGTGTTCATTTTTTATTTTGGTTCCTTAGTAATAACAACCACCATGTCCGTTTGAAGTGTTGTATATATCAGATGCCGCTTTGCCTTCTATTTTGTGTTAAAGATGTTTAACTGCTTCTCGCAATGATGTGGAGCTGTGTCATGTTTAACTGTGTTTGAGTTGCCTTTTAGTGTTGTTTTATATTTCCTTTTTTGTGTTTTGTTTTTTTTGCATTTTTTGCATGCTTAACATGGCTATTTTCTGGATTATTCTTTTGGTAAGTTTGGACTCCGTTTGGAGTCCCATTTGCTTTATTTAGTTCCTGCTCTTATGTATATGTAGTTTAACATTTCAGTTGTACTCACATATATATATATGTCGGTATTTCAGTAACCTACATTGACAAAAGGAATCTCAGATGGGCCCTTTAAATAACTCTTACATTTTAAGGCCTGTGAATTGTTGATTTGGACTAGCTGTTATAAAATATTTGACTACTGATTGGGATGTGGTCTGAGCTTCCTTTTGAGTCTCTTACTGCATGGTTACAAGCTTTCCTCAATATATTTATCCACTCTATACAAAACCAGTTTAAAATGAGTTTTAGTCTATTACGCACAGCATCCCATAGACACACTGTACTCTGAAAAGAGCAGAGATGGAGATCATGAAACTTTTTAATATTCAAACTATGGCAAGTGTGACTTTAATAGTTTTGTTTAAGAATCTCATGAAACCTGCAAAGAATCCATTAGGGCTGTCAGTCAAATTAATATTTTTCATCTAATTAACTACATGATGTGGCGATTAATTAATCACAAACTAAGCTTGGCTTTTAAAAAATAACAACAAAAGATCATTTAAAGTAGTTATTGTGTTAAATGGGAAATCATCAAGTAGACGTTACAGATAATTGTTAGATAATTAATAATTTTAGATAAATATTTTTAGATTGCAGATAAAGACATTTTTTTATTTGATTCAACATAAAATTTATTACGCGGGCTATAACAGCAAAACAAAATCATACTAAGAAGATAATTTGAGAATCATCTCAGTGTTTTTGGTTTATGCAGTAACTGGTAGCCAAACCAGCTTTGTTACCAGCAATCTTCAAATACCTTATTTTATGCTCCACAAATGAAAGTAAGTCATACAGGTTTGAAACTATGAGGGTGAGTAAATGATGGTGAAATTTTCATTTTGAATTGAACTATCTCTAATCTTTTTTTAATATGTAATTATTATTATTTATTATTAATAATTATTATTTACTGAAATTGACCTCTAACTGAGAAACTTAATTTGCCAGCAGGCGGCAATAAAAATAATTTAGGAATTAAGTAAAGTGCTCGCTTTATGAATGGGCCTTTTAATCTTTGATTAACCCAATTTGTTCAAAACATAGAATAATTTAGAAACTAAACACTGCTGTTGCTCACAGACACACAGCTGCTGTGGCTTCAGGTGATATTCCTATAATGTTAATGTGAAGGTCTAGACTCTAGAGGCATGGCCAGTGCATTAACTCCATTATAATATTTTAAGCTGTTTTTTGTTGTTGATGTTTTTTTTATAACCAATTGACGTGTTAAACTTGCATGCCTAATAAATGTAAAAAAAAAACATATATACACACACATAGCCTATTCTTGTTTTGTGATATTTTGTGATATTTATTTATAATTTTTTATTTTTATAATGCAATAATTTTGTGTTAGAAATGCTTTGTTGCTATGATATTGTTAATTTTACTGGCTTCAATTGATGCAATAAGAAAATAATATAATTATTTGTTTATTTTGTTTATTATTGATTCAGTAAAAATAGCACAAATAAATAGGAATATAGAAATTTTACTATAGAAAGTTTAATGCTATATTTTTACTTTTAGGAGTAACTTTTTACTTCGGAGTAATCTTTTTCATTTAGGAGGGAAATGTGACCCGTTCCATATCTTTTTATTTCCCAAAGTTTCATCTCCCTCTCTGCTGTTTTTACCATTTCTCCCTCATATGGGCTTACAGTATTTAAATACCGGACTCATTTGATATTTGACCTTATCCTAGACAAGCATATAATCCCTCTAGATTATAAGGATGTGAATATATTTCCAGTAAAAGGATGCAAGGTGGGGATGGTGTGGTTTGATGGAATTTGTGTCTTCTGTCTTAAATGTAGTTTCTCTGGTATTGGGCTTTATGGGTATCTGAAGTGCATCATTAACTCTATTAGTGCTAACCTGGTTTTCTGGAAATCCTGATAGATACTAAGGATTCTGTCACTAACTTGATTCTAGAGCGTATTTGCACTGCTCTTCACAATGGAGGAGACTGCTGAAATGACAAAAGTCTTTACAAATCATGGCATTTTTTCGTTTTTAAGATTTGAATTAAGTTAACTCTTAGAAATAATATATAACATCATCCTAACATCACTAAAATACAAGGAAAATGGCAGGACATTACAGAATATAGATGTACATGTATAAAATAAGGTTGGAATACTTATGTTATTTTGAGTACCTTCCCAGGTGCAGTGGTAGTGCATTTTTGCTCTAGAGTTGCAAATACCATAAAGACAACCAAAGGGTAAAGGCCTGTGCGTGTCAGGACTTGATGCAGGGTTCATTCACTAGTTTCACTGTCAAAAAAAATGCTGTCTTTGAGCGGGTTCAACAATAAGGATGTACAGGAGGTACAGTTGTACTTGTACTTTCAGCATTGGGTCTGCCACAGAATAAGAAGTTTTGAATGCATGATATATATTCATATGTGTGTATATACGCATTGTGTAGTAATTCCATTCAGTGTAACTTCAAAACTATGGAATATACAGCAGAAATGCAATTTTTGCAAAACTATCAGCTGTCTTTACCTTAGTTTCAGCAGATTCTCATCATTATAGGATCACTTGATTTCCCAGCAGCTGTGTTCAGTGCATGACAGAAACCCAAATGTTGAAGTCTGCCAGTCTTAAAAAAGACGTACATCAGTAAACAAAAGTGACAATGCAGAACTCCCCTAAAGACACAAGTAACAGTTCCCCTGGCATATGTCTTAAAACTGGCACACATCCTTCATTGTTGACCCTTGCTCTGAGACAGAATCCAGCAGCTTGAGATCTGTTTGGGTTTTTAGTTCAAATGATCTAATTTGAGCCCTGCTGATAAGTTTCCTGGTCAGATATTGACATGATGTGACTTTGTTTAATTTGGCAATGTTTAATTTGCACTATTTTTATATTACAGCAACAGCTTGCACAACTACAAAAAGAAAAGTCAGAAATACTGAAGAATTTAGCTCTATATTACTTTACCTTCGTGGACGTTATGGAATTTAAGGTATGAGTGCAGTTGACCTCTGGTGACCTCATTCAAGAAACAGAACGAATGTCTGTGTTCATATAAATCATTTGGATGGTAAACTTAAAGGGTTGCAAACTGTTTATATATGCAAATTAATTTAGCTCGGAATAAGATCCTGTGGGTGTAGTTCTTATTTTCATATTTACTCCATAATTAGCATTTTTAATGTGGTATTTTAGTATTATTTATGCTATTGTAGTTTTAATATTTTTAATTTGTGTGTATTCAGTTTTGATTTTAGCAAATGTATGTGCTTTGTCATTATGCATATTTAGTTGTTTTTTTTTCTTCGTATAGTTTATATTAAATACTAAAATTAACATTTCTACTAGTTTTTATTTCATATTTGAAAATTTGTAATTCAAAATAAATACACAATACTATTTACTATTCAATATACAGTTTATTCATTAAAATAATACACAGTTATACATTTGTGTATTTTTATATATATATATACTAAGAGTGCTTTAAAACTAAAATGCTTTTCTGTTCCTCCAGGACCACGTTTGTGAACTTCTGAACACTATTGATGCTTGTCAAGTTTTCTTTGACATTGTAAGTTAAATTAAAGCCAGTCAGTGCTGTCTTGAATTTATTTTTAGTTGCATTATGTATAACAAAGTATCTTTTTTTCCATAATGCAGACTGTAAATTTTGACCTCACAAAGAACTACCTGGACTTGGTAGTGACATACACTACCCTGATGATGCTGCTTTCTCGAATTGAGGAGCGCAAAGCGATAATCGGCCTCTACAACTATGCCCATGAAATGACTCACGGTTCAAGGTAATGCGTATTCATGTAGCGTAGTATGTTGTAAGGTTTTATTGTGCTAGGTCACGTATTGTGTAATGTTTTTTGTTCAGTGATCGAGAATATCCCAGGCTTGGACAGATGATTGTGGACTACGAGAATCCACTGAAAAAGATGATGGAGGAGTTTGTCCCTCATGGAAAAGTAAAATATGCTCTCTTACTGTGTTTCCCATCTCAAATGGAGGATGTTTTAACACAAGCTCTCTGCCATTTTCTGACTACCTCTCTTTCTGTTTTTGACAGTCGCTGCAAGATGCCCTGGTCTCGCTGCAGATGGTGTACCCACGCCGGAATCTGTCTGCAGATCAGTGGAGGAACGCTCAGCTGCTCAGTTTGATTAGTGCTCCCAGTACCATGCTCAACCCAGCTCAGTCCGACACGGTCAGGATTCACTGCAGTCCTTAATTATTTTTGTGTACCTACAGTTCTAATTTTTTATTAGGCATGCTAACCATTATGGCAAGAGACTGATTTGATACTCTCTACATGAGTAGCAAGTCCGCTTACTCATGCACACTGTATAAATGAGTTCCTCATATGACGCACAACAGCCTAAATTACTGTTTAAGCATGCTTCTAAGCTCACAGACCAGTTAGCAAGTAAACTCCTATTGTATACTAAATTCAGCAGTTTTGCCTTTGATTCTTGCCAAAGCTAAGTATCTTCAAGCCGCTAAACTCGAAACAGCATCTTACAATGCTGAAAAAGCATCTTACAAAGGTACTTCTGAGCTTACAAGGATAAATTAAGAATTGGGGCCAGTTGTAGACTGGGCTTAGCTTTCCTCCCCTTTACCTGTTTGCTGTTTTGGTTATTGAAATAAAATTATTATTAGATAGTAAAACTTTAAAAACATAAGCCATAATGTGATAATGGATTATTTATTTTATCAAATGTTATATGTTTTTAGATGCCCTGTGAATATCTATCCTTGGACACTATGGAGAAATGGATCGTCTGTAAGTGTGTTATTAAAGACAGCATTAAAATTAAAATCTGACCCTTTTTACTTTGTTAATAAATTATTTTTCATCAAAATGTATTGACTGGAAATACATGGGTGTTACCAAAGTTAGTTCTTTTGGATGCTGTTGTATGGTTGTTATATCTCAGATTGAAGGAAAGCAATGTATAATGTACATTATGTATGTAAAATATGGGCTAGTTTTTACACGTCTTTGTATGTAACAGGAGTGTATGTGGTATATAAGAGTCTCTCTCTGTTCTCTGTCCTAGTCGGGTTCATCTTGTGTCACGCGGCTCTGAACAGTGACCCTGCAGCTCTCAGTCTGTGGAAGTTGGCCCTTCAGAGCAGTTCCTGTCTCTGTCTATTTAGGGACGAGGTGTTCCACATTCACAAAGCTGCCGAGGATCTCTTTGTAAACATTCGCGGGTCAGCCATTTCTCCTGGCAAACACATTTTCACGTTTTTTATAATCAGTTGCATGTTGTGCATAAAGTAAACGTCTTTATCAAACTCTGGTTCATGCTTTTCATAAAAGGCATATAAAGATGTTGATTTGTTTGTCTTCTCTCTTCTACAGTTACAACAAACGTGTGAATGATATCCGTGAATGTAAAGAATCTGCTCTGTCACATGCGTAAGTGGTACTTCAGATTAAAAAATATATATAAAGTAATTTCTTTATATATAATATATATAATTTACTTTACTGGTGAAAGTGGTAACTTTGTATTTCTGAAGATACCAAACCAAAATTGTATATATATTTTTTTCCATCCAGGGGCTCCATGCACAGAGAACGCCGCAAGTTCTTGAGATCTGCCCTGAAAGAGCTCGCTACAGTGCTGGCGGACCAGCCAGGCCTACTGGGTCCCAAGGCTCTGTTTGTGTTCATGGCTCTCTCCTTCGCCCGTGATGAGATCATCTGGCTGCTCAGACATGCCGACAACATCCAAAAGAAAAGCACAGATGACTTTATTGACAAGTAAATCCAGTCTAGATTTTGTTTTATTATTTTTTTTCTTTTTAATAGGACTTTTGTTTTGTTTTTTTTCATTTTTTTTTTTTTACTAAAAATGTAGTGGTTTTGTTTTAATTATATTAACATAAAATATAATATGTTAATGTTTTGAACAGCATTTTCATATTTTCTAATCCAAATTTACTTTTTGGTTTACAAAATCATGTTTTTAAAACTTAGCTTTTGTTTTATTGTAGGTTTAATATATTTTTCAAATCATTAAATTACAATTTAACAAATTTTGTCTAGTCCAAAGTATTGTCATGGGTGGAAGAGCTCAAAATAAACAGCCACAGAGAGTAGATTTAATAAACAATAAATGGTGGAAGAGCTCCGGGGGAAAGTGTTGCTCTCCGTGTTCGTTCGGTCTGGTCTGGATCGGCTGGTCGGTCACCCGCTGCTGTCTGTGTGAGACAAGTAGGAGTTTCATTAGTGTGCTTGCTCTGAGAGATTTCTCTCCCTCTGTCTGTATCAGCCTGTTTTATGTAGCCCTCTCATAATGGGTAGCAGCTGGGGTGGATCAGTCGAATGGATGGATGATGGCGTCATCCAGGTAGACAGTGGCGTAGGCTTGATAAGGACGGAGCTGGATGTTCATCATATACGCTGGAACGTTACTGGTGCCCAATGAAGTTCGAAGGGAAGGGTCCGGTATTGGCAGTGCAGTGGTGGGGACTAGGACATTACTCGGTCTCCGGGCAGGAACTCCCGTGATTGGGCCGTGATAGTGGCTCTGTTGTGTTTGTTGGGCTTTGACCCAGGTGTTCCCAGATTAACGGCATCTTCTGCCTCATCTCTTGGACATGTTTGATCACCGACTGAGGCACTGCAGGCTGCTGCTCCCAAGCCTCCTTTGCCACATCCAGGAGGCCCCGCGGTTGTTGGCCAAACAGAAGCTAAAAGGGGGTGAAGCCACTTGAAGCCTGTGGTATCTCTCGAAACCCGAAGAGCACGTAGGGTAGCATAAGGTCCCAGTTGCGCTTGTCCTCCGCGACGACCCGTCTCAGCATCTGCTTTAGCGTTTGGTTGAAGTGTTCAACCAACCCGTCCATTTGAGGATGATAAACTGTGGTCTTCAACTGCTTCACCCGTAGCAGCCCACAGAGGTCAGCCATTAGCCGGGACATGAAGGGGGGTACATTAAACGGTCAGGATCTCCACTGGGATGCTGACTTGGCTATTTATCCTGCTGTCCGGGACCAGAAGGGCGGGACGCTGATGAGCTCTTCTGTTCAGCCTCCACGTCCAAACATCACCGGCACTGGAAGGTCACTTTTCAGGCAGGTACGTGTCAGGTGTCCCTGTGAGCACAAGTGAGGGGTAGAATGGCCCTGGAGCCCGCCTTTGATGCCAGGATTCCCTCCTTTATCTGGTCGACCACACTGCCAGAGTCCAGAAGAGTCGGATACCTCGTCTGGGTTAATCCAGACCTCTGCTGTTGGGGCCCCCGTAGGCGGGGAATCGTGGACGATGCAGCCTGCCAGCCAATGTTTTATCTGAGTGGTGGTGCCCTCCATATGCATGGGATCATCCCGCGGGAAGGGAGCTGCAAGTGTGCTCATTGGTTGCGCTCTGCCCTCCGGTGACATATGCTGTTGAACCTGTCTGTCTGCCCGGAGGATGATTCCTTTATTATGTCATCCTTCGTGAACACTATGACCTCTCTCAGTGTTAAACAAGGTAGAGAACCTATCTTATTTACACATTAGGTGCATAAAAAGATGTATTAATTTGTAATTTGTGTGGCTTACAGAATCTTTATTTGTGCATAAATAAATTTTTTTTTGCATAATTTAGCCAAATCCTTACAATGTACAGTACCTTACAATGATATGTGATTTATGGATGCAAATTAAATAAATGAAAAAAAAAAATGGTGTACTTTTACCTCGTCTGGGTTAATCCAGAGCTCTGCTGTTGGGGCCCCCGTAGGCGTGGAATCATGGACGATGCAGCCTGCCAGCCAATGTTTTATCTGAGTGGTGGTGCCCTCCATGTGCATGGGTTCATCCCGCAGGAAGGGAGCTGCCAGTGTGCTCATTGGTTGCGCTCTGCCCTCCGGTGTCATGCTGTTGGGCTGCATCCGCCAGCTCAATCACCTTGACCATTTCAGTCGTGCCAACCGCCTGATGAAAAGACAGGGGAAGGGCTCACATCAGTCGGGTCGATCACTACGCGCTCCGCTACGTGCTTGCTGTGGGGTCTCCATCCAGCAGCCAATGCTTCGCGACCTGGGCATGGGTGGGCAGGTGGGGCTTGAACTTCCAGTCATGGAACAGCTGAGATTGGCGACAACCCCAATCGAGCCAGAATTTCTTTCTGCACATTGTCCTAGTTGTCTGCAACCTCAGTGTGGAGAGAAATACACACGCTTTTTCATATTTTAATACATTAATAGTTTTATTTTTGTTAAACAATGAAAACACTTATTTGATTTAAATCATTCAGCTCATTATTTGTGTAATTTATTTGTAGCATTTGTAACGTTACACTACCTTTGATCATAATGGGAGTAATTCATTAATATTAACATCTTTTGTATTTTTTAAAAGCTTTTAATCTTGTGAGTCATCTTGGTGCAGGTTGATTCGGTTTGCAGCTTAGAACCAATCCTAGTTTTCTTTTTTTTTGCATGCTTTAAGTGTTTATGGAAAAAATAGGAATAGGAAAAATGCATGTAAAACTGAAACGTTTTTTTTTACCCTCATTCTTGCTTGTTTTCTTAGGCACATCGCAGAACTGATCTTTTACATGGAGGAGTTGAGGGCACATGTGCGGAAGTACGGCCCGGTGATGCAGAGGTACTACGTGCAGTACCTGTCCGGCTTTGATGCTGTGGTGCTCAATGAGCTAGTACAGGTGAGACTGTCTGCACTATGCACTAATAAAAGAAAGGACACATATCAGTTACACTTCCTTATGAGAGAAGTTGTTATTTGTAGTGCTCTCATGAGATGAGAATCAGTCATGTGGAGTTTGGGTGGTTCAGGCATGAACATTAGTCACATTATGAATCATTCTCAGGATCTCACGTACGGCGTCTAGAAGAACAAGAGGTGAAATACACAAACTTCGCCACTAGATGGAGAACTAGTATTGTGATTCAGCTTTAAGACCCCAATCAGGAGCCAGACTTGCTCTTCATGGTGTTTTAATTTAAAAAATACACACACGAATGGTAAAAGCACAATGTCTTCCTCCCTTGTAGAACCTGTCTGTCTGCCCAGAGGATGAGTCCATTATTATGTCATCCTTCGTGAACACTATGACCTCTCTCAGTGTTAAACAAGGTAGAGAACCGATCTTATTTAAACATAAGGTGCATAAAAACATAATTAATTTGTAATTTGTGTGGCTTACAGAATCTTTATTTGTGCATAAATTACATTTTAATTTAGCCAAATCCTTACAATGTACAGTACCTTACAATGATATGTGATTTATGGATGCAAATTAAATAAATGAAAAAAAATATGGTGTACTTTTTTGTACTTTGTTGTATGTTTTTGTTTGTACAGTACCACAACATAACTAACTTTATTTGTGTGTGTTGCAGTTGAAGATGGGGAAGTGTTTGATTTCAGAGGGATGAGGCTGGACTGGTTTAGACTGCAGGTAAGCTGATCTCAGTCATCTGAGCTGGGTCAATACAGGGTGTTTGCTTCCTCTGATTCTAATCAGACATAATTAACAGCTCTTATCTCTGCTTCCCTCTTATTAATTAGCAGATGCCAGTTAATATAAAGCAACTAATGCTCTCACAGTTTGAGACGCAACACAACAAAAAGTTTCATGCTGGCAAATGTTTGTTGCAAACGTTTGCTTATCCTTTTGTTTTCTGAATAAAAGCAACATTTTTACATGCTTTATGAAAAATGGCTTAATTTGGAATTACTTAGAAATAAACCACAATGCATGCTGTTCTTTTGAAGCTCTGAAGAGCCTGCGCCTTTCATCCAGGCTCAAATAAATCAGACTTTGTCTCTGTGGAATACGCATGTGGGTGGGTGGGAATGGAAGCGGAGATGGAGAGACAAGCTTCTCCATGTGATTCCGAGGGGCAGGGAGTGTGTGTGTGGACCTCAAATGGATATGCACTGCAGGCTTTGGGATGGTCCAGCTTGCTCTCAGATACGTTTCCTGTGTGGTGGTCTGCCCAGTCCCACAGCAGAGAAGCCATTTGACCTCTTCCTTAAAGGAATGATCTTGGATTTAAAAGCAAAGTTTTATCAACTGAATTTGAGCCATGATCTCAATTGCCATATTTTTTTTTTAATCACAGATACAAGAACACACTTTTTTTTTCACACAATTTTTTTAAGCCCTTACATGATCATTTCTTAAGAAATAAAGAATATTAATAATATCTTGGCATTTGGCATGCACACACACACATATATATATATTTCAATAATTTGTTCAATAATTAATTTGTGGTTATGTTTAGATTTATATTAGTATACTATACTTCAGTATGTGTTTATTAATATGTATTCATACATCAATCTGTCTTTCATTTGTTCCACAAAACGAGGTCCATCCCAAATTTTAAAGGAATAAATACATTAAATCAACAGCTATGCAGTAAATAATCCATAGTGTTTGTAAGAATATTTATAATGTTAAACCGATTTATTATTTCAGCTGTAATATTGTCTACATGTTTTGGCTGTATTTGTTGTGCATCGTTGATGCAATGTATTTGGGTGGAAGTTGCTTTATCTAATCACTTCCTCTCTAGTAACCTTGCCATGGTATGTGGTCATGATGTGGAAAAATTCCATATAACATTACCCTGACACGTTCGGGAAATAAATCTGCCACGCTTGCCTTACGTCATCTTATATGACTGAACCTGTGGGTTTATTGCGCTTCTGTTACAGTTACCACTATTTTTGCTTTTTTGGACACAGTATTTCCTGTGGTAATACCACAGATCCCACCAAAGAACTAAATTTGCATTGAACCCAGGCGATCGCATTAAAAGCAAACCTCTTCACACAGCAGGGTTTGAGTTCACCTTTTCAGATCGATAATCTGCTATCATCAGTATGTGAACATTTCTCACAGCTTAACAACTGTTTTCTGTGTTTGAGCCTTGAGTCCCACTCCTTTTTTTTTTGCTCTTTTTTTTTGCAGCCTGAGTCCTCTCTTTCACATGGCCACAAAAACAAATTGACCCTAATAACAGCAGTGTTTATTCACTGCAAGGCCTTGAGCTCAGACTGCTCTCAGTTTGCCAGGACAAAGCAAATTCAAGGATTTAAACCGTCCGCTATAGAGCAAATGATTGTGTTGACAGATAGGTTAGGTGGATATACATCTTTAGATGTAAGATCAAAATAAATAAATTATATTATGTTTAAAATAAATTAATAATTGAAACCTTTTTATATTACTTTTTTTCTGTTTAATTTTATTTTTTGGTGGCTCTTTTTCAGTTATTGTTAATGTAACTTTGTAGCATTTTTTTTGCATTACTAAAATGCATTTTTTGCTAAATTATATTTTCCTTAAACCGCTAATACTTAGGAAATCAATAGTCTGCAAATAAGTTGATCCATAGTATCAGTATTGACATGTATAATGTTACAAAAAATGATTGTTGGTGTATATGGAAATAGAAAACATTTTCTATTATAAATATATAAATATAAATATTTATATTTCAATAAATAAATGATTGTTATAAATAATTTTAAAAAGTTTTATTGTATTTTTAATCAAATATATGCAGCCTTTTAGAGCATTTTGGGGTTTTTTAACCAACCCCAAATTTTTGGACGGTAGTGTAAATAAAGTCTTAAATGTTTAGTAGTTAGAAAAAGGGGTTAAATGGAGTGTAGCTAGTTAGTAAAACTTACAACTGGATGTGTATAAATGTCATCAGTCACTACTCCTCCAGGTTTGGTAGCAGCAAGTTAATTCAAAGAGCTGCCGTGACTCTGCTGTCTAAGCAGGGATGCCCTCTTCTCTCCTTAATTTAGCATGCTTTCTTCTTGTGTAATGGCCCGGTTGTTGAGATAGCACTTGCCAGTATATAACGACTAACGGTTCACTCAGTTCATGTCTGCTCGTCTGCATCCGGCCTCTGCTTTTCCAAAGGTGCGGTCCTATTTATCGCTATGGCCGATTAAACTACCAGCAGCCGTCTGCAAATGTACATCTAAAAATAAGCCCTGTCTTTCAATGCTTTTTCTACTCCGCAGAGGACTTCGGTGCTGTACGATATGTTTATTGCCTTTCCCCGGACTCCATAACCACAAGCTTTGTGAGTTTAGCACCTGCTAAATGTCATGTGGCATCATCCTGGCATGCCGCGTTCTTTGAATTGGCTGATCTTTGGATGATGAAAGCCAGCACAGGCCGTGTGCAGTCCTTGTTTTGCTCGAGCTTTCTCACACTTCTTATGTTCAAGTTGTTCAAGAGCTGAACATGCTGGCTGGCACAGCTGTTTCGCTGCAAAAAAAGTTTTTTTGTTTTTTTTTACTTAAACACCAAAGAGAATCTGTTTTGCATACGGTCTTCATTTGATCTTGTATGCTTGAGAGGAAATTGTGTTGGTTGGACATTGTCTGGTTCAGCAGTATCAAGTTTACGAAAATATTTCCCAGAAAGCCTTCTCAGAAGTTAATGATATGGTAAAACATCAAACCACACTTTTCTTCAGACTCTGCGCTGGTCCAGTTTCCAATCTCATTCGATGCTCTTCATTTGCTCGAGGATTTGCTCATGGAAATCAAGCCTACCGAGCTCAGCCTTGCGAACGTTATAAATGAACTTTAAATATTAATGCTAACGATGATGTCTGTCTTCGTGTTTAGGCTTATACCAGTGTGTCCAAGGCCTCGCTAGGACTGGCAGATCACAGGGAGCTGGGAAAAATGATGAACACCATCATCTTCCACACCAAGATGGTGGACTCTCTGGTGGAGATGCTTGTGGAGACATCTGACCTTTCCATTTTCTGGTATGGGCTAACCACAGAGAAAAGATAACTCAAATGTATTACATTAATGTGTTAAAGCACACACTGATTTGGCAAAAAATGAAATTTAGATGTCAGCAATAACTACAAATGATGTAGGTTTGTAGTTCATTATCTGAGTTCATTGTTAATTCTACAGATGTAGGTTCTACAGGTTAATTAAAAGAACGTTTCACCCATTTAGTTGTCAGTTTTTGCATGCAGCCTGCAAAGACGATTCAAAGTCGTTGTATTTTGCCGTACCCAGCCTTAACTAACTGCATTTGAATTCAGACTTCAAGGTCATAACTTGGGCAAAATATGATTCCTTTTTGCCGTGATGCTGTCGATTCAGCAATGGCGCAGGAAACACCGTCTAACGCCAGCTCCAGAGTTAGGAGAAGGCATATCTGTTCGCAGAAGGCCATAGCAACTGTCTGTTATGCCTCTTGTTTTTCAATATCGCTTTCATGCTGGGTGGAAAGCGGACAGGGGTATTCGTTCAACTGATTAGATATGACTGTACCAGACGGTGGAGTGAACTTGCAGACCATTTTCTCTCTCTTTCTCTGTGTCTGATAGCTTTTACAGCCGCGCCTTTGAAAAGATGTTCCAGCAGTGTCTCGAACTGCCGTCCCAGTCTCGATACTCCATCTCTTTCCCTCTGCTCTGCACCCACTTTATGAGCTGCACCCATGAGCTCTGCCCTGAAGAGGTGAGTCACATTGACCTGGAATCAGTCCAAAAAGAAGTACAAATGTCAGATTAATTTCAGCAAACTGATCTGAAAACATGCGATTCTATAAATTTTATTTGTAGAAATTAGTGAGTAATCTGAAGAAGATAAAGCTTTAATTTATTCAAACAGTTAGAAGATTAAAAAATATATATATATATATATATAATTTATCATGACATTTTACATGTTGCATATATTTATTAAATATTTTTTTAAAAAGGAAACAAAAACATGTACAAAACTGTCATAAGGGGCACTTTTCTGAAATTGAGATTTATACATCTGAAAGCTGAATAAAGAAGATTTACACTGATTTATGGATTGTTAGGATAGCACCAAGATACAAGCGTTTGGAAATCTGGAATCCTAGGGTGCTGAATATTAAGAAAATCACCTTTTTAAAGTTGTCCAAATGAAGCACATAACTAATAAAAATGTTTTGATGTATATTTATGGCAAGAAATTTACAAAATACCTTAATGGAACAATATCTTAATATCCTAGTGGTTTATGGCATAAAATAAAAATACATAAATTTGAGCCCAACAATTTATTGCTACTAATATACCCATGCTTCTTATGACAGGTTTTGTGGTCCAGGGTCACATATTTGTCTCTGAATTCATGCACTGGTTCTAAAACTGTCATTTGTGGATTCAGAATATTATGTGCATGTAAAATACAGTAGAAATGTTTTAAATAAACAGTGTATTATTCTATAATTATAAAAGTCTCCAAGATGCTTCAAAAAAACCTAACTGGAAAAAACTATGGGCAGGTGGACCTCGAAACAGAGGCTGTTTTACCAAAAGGTGTAATGACAAATATTTTATTTGGTTTAGTTAAAAGAAGTTAATTGATAAATTAAATCTATTTGTGGCATTATTTTTGAAAGCATCCTGATTTTACAGCATTTTTGAACAGTACTGTAGATTTCCAGATAGGTTTTTTGAAGCATCTTGGAGACAGTTCTTCTGGACTGAGTCTGTCTCAGTTTGTTCTGTTACTTCATGTCATTCCAGACACTGGCTGTTGTCAGACTCCTTGTGCAGACAATTATCTCTCTGCATTATTACAATTAATGACAAAAATAATGTTTGGAAATGTAAACTGATATTTCCAACTGACACGCTGCCACAAAAGATAGAAATAACCCACTTAAAACCATTTTTTTATTGGTGAAAATACTAGTGGCCTAAGACTTTTGCGCAGTACTGGATATACATTAATTTTTACCTAAATAAAAATGCATGATACATGATTTTTACATTTAAATTTTGAAGCGTTCTGTTAATTCAGTTAAATACATTTGAAGGGATTCAATGAATGTCCATTTTAACCTTGCATAATTGCTTCATTTGCCTATTATAAATTAGTCCACAGTTCATTCATTTAATTTTTGCAAAATATATAATCTATTTGGCTTGTCCTGAAATCTCCAGTTTAGTGTTTATACTGACTCTTGTGTTTATGGAGGGGGGAAAATGTATGTGTCTTGTTAATGTCCCCTAGTGAATATGGTCAGTATTACTTTTGAGAAGAGGAGTTTGGAAAAGATCTTTTCTCTGTCGGGTCTCGCCACAGCTTAGCCGGGACACATGCAAGGGTTCAGGATGGAGTCGTACTGTGAATCCGGAAGGCTCCACGAGTTTACTAGAGCTGGAATGTCCCAACACGCAGCATTGAGCGCTGTGGTCCGTGTATCAGGATGTGTACAGAAAACCAAATGCTGAAAAGCATGATTTATTAAATCTGTAATTGAACCATACTCCAGTGCAGCTACCCAGGCTCCCCGGGGGCATGTGGAAGCCCCTCCGCACACACGAGGAGCACAACAGATTCCTGTTCCCCCCCCGCCTGTATACGACCGGCACATTCACCAAGTGTTTGTTCCTGCCAAACATCGTACCCTCCAATATCCAATTTAATTTGGTAAATAAACCCACATTTTCACTTCTAATTGGCGGACAAACGGCACCAAAACAAACAGCACAATGAGAGTTCTCATGTCATTGCGCGGCCTGAACATTGAGCTGTCTGAGAGCACTTAGAGGAATAAAAGAGATTTATTGAGCCATAGAAGGCTTGGGTTTCCCTTATTTAAACATGAAACTCCCTCTCTCAGCATGTCTCTGAAATGGTCTTCCTCCTATGTCCACTCCACGCAGCTTTGGACAGCTGCAAGCTTTATTTATGTTGGAAAAGCACTAAAAGTTTCCAAGAATATTTCCATCCTCGCACAGAAAACTTTTTACAGCGGTTTAAAGAAACAACAAAAGATCACGGCGCTTCAGCAGAGGTTAGCCTCAGCATCACGTCGGATAGATGTGTTATTTCCAACCTGCACCACCTCCGACTCTTCATGAAGAGTTGAGCCACCAAGGCTTTAATTGACATTTTTTGGTTGTCATGTAGAAGGACCGGCCTCCTCCGTGATGTTTGTGATTCATCCAAACTCCACACAGGGGTAAAGGTTGTTTTGCATTAGTGATTTAGAGAGTATGCACTGTTTGCTCTAGGGAGGGAGTTGAGGCGACGAGACCAGCTGGGCTATAACAAAGAGCCTCACTTACTCCTGGACGGGTTACAAACAGCACCTCACTGTGAGCCAAATTCACCTGAGCAGCTTATATTGGAGTAGTTTCAGCCTCTGACAGCATGCCAATGGATCACTCATGGACCATTTTCAGATAGAGTCAACAGTTAATGGCATGCAATGCTTACAAATTAGATGTTTCTCCACCCTGATCCCAATAATTCAAGTCTTTTCATTTAGTCCGATTAATATATGATGTTGGGGGTCATTTTTTGTAATGTTTGTGAAAGACGTTTTATGCATGACAAGGCTGTATTTATTTCATGCAATATAACAGAAATATAGTAAAATAGCATTAAATATCTGTTTTATGTATTAGTTTAGCTATTTAAATAGTTTTGAATGCAATTCCTGTGATGGCAAAGCTGTTACACTCCAGTCTAAAATTGTAAATCTCTTTGCTGGAACTCTGAATTAACCCTTGAAACTTTGGAAGGGACCATGTTTTGGTTTTGGGAGTCCCCAGCAGCAGGTTGACATCCATGCAAGGGAAAAAAATGGTAAATCCTTAATAGGGGCACTTTTAAACTATCTTTGTGTGTATGTCAAGTTATAAA
The DNA here is from genome assembly GCA_032357475.1 of Enteromius thamalakanensis. NCBI lineage: Eukaryota > Metazoa > Chordata > Actinopteri > Cypriniformes > Cyprinidae > Enteromius > Enteromius thamalakanensis. Next base: position 18,204,926 of record JAUCMT010000160.1, read on the forward strand.
TATATTTCAGATTGACCTGCCCCTAAACACCAATCAAAATCTTGTTTATGCATTCAGCAGATGAGCCCTGTTTAATTGGGTGGTTCTTTGCAAGTTTAAGGCCTTGGTTGCAGATGGTTGTAGCAGGTGCCCACTTGAGCCGTGTTGTTATTTACAGCTGTTAAAGGATAAATGTCTTGTGCCTGTAGCAGAACCAATTACAACTGCAGTTCTGTTTGTGGCACAAAAATGACCCACTGCATTACCAGCTTCACACTGAACACGTACACTGAATTGTACCTCATGCTGAAAAGCAAAAGTCTAGTTTAACATTGGGAAATCTTCACTGATGTCTCTTTGTCTGTCTCTCCCTGCAGAGGCACCACATCGGAGACCGCAGCTTGTCCCTTTGCAACATGTTCCTGGACGAGATGGCCAAGCAAGCCCGCAACCTCATCACAGACATATGCACAGAGCAGTGCACCCTGAGTGACCAGGTCAGTGACGCACACACACATACGCTTTCAGCGCTGCCAAAACACAGAGGGACTTTTGGGAGTTCTGGAATTTTCCATGTCATATCTGGGATTTTAGCAAAACTTAACTGGGTTTACAAAGAGTTTCACCAGGAATGTTCCATTCCATTGCAATATGATCATCACAGTGAAATTAAACTGAGATTGGTTTTACTGGACACAGTTGACAGCACTTATTCGATGACATGCAGTCAGCTTTAATGAATAAACGTATTCTCATCCCCCTCTGGTGAGTGTAATCATCATGTTGAAAGCAAACAGGACAGCAGCTCATAAGTCCCACTTCCCGCTTTGCTCTTGTCTGGTCTGTGGAAGTCACATTTATAGGAATTATGGTCAACGTCAAAGCCATTTTATTTCTGTAATCTGACATATTTCAAGAGTAAATCAAGATATTGGCATAGTGTAGTTTATTGGCATAGAGTAATTTTTGTTATCAGTATTTTATTGGATGGTGGAAAGGGGATGTTACAGGTTATTCGAGGAGAGGGGTAAAAAAAAAAGTATTTGTCAAAAAAAAATAAAAGATGGGTCAGAGGCAGAGTAGGGCAAAATAAATTGTGGTTTAGTTTACCTTATGCAATACCATTTGCAAAACTCGTGCATGAAATAACAAGAATGTACTTTACCGAGTAATTCCAGTCGTTTAAGAACCACTGTGAGCGATTTAAACTGTTTCAGTTTGAGACTTGAGATTCGTTCATTAGAAAGAATCAACTCTTGAGTCATTTGATCATGAGCCAGATGACACTGGCAATGCTAAATGTTTTATTTAGTGCAGATATGTATTGCCATTTAGGGACTTTATTATTTACCGGCATCTATTATTACATCCTGCGCAGACTGCAGGCTTAACTGAAACTTACGTTTTCTTTTGCCATGGTTCTTTGTTTTAGTATGCAAATCATTCAGTTCTGGCATTTCAAGAAAACGCACATATTTAAAATAACATGCACTAATGAATTGTTCACATTATTACCAGGAACTTATATTTAGAATTTAAAGGGGTCAATTTTGATTTCATGTTGACTTTAAAGAGGGGCCTTTCCTGTTGCTCTTCTTCACAGCTACTGCCAAAACATTGTGCCAAAACCATCAGTCAGGCCGTGAACAAGAAGTCAAAAAAGCAGACGGGGAAGAAAGGTGAACCAGAGAGAGAGAAGCCTGGTGTTGAGAGCATGAGGAAGAACAGACTCCTGGTCACCAAGTAAGGAGGGAAACCTCTTCTTCTACATCTAGTCAAGCACTTGTTACTCATATTTAATTCAGTTTGGGTCATATTTTCTTTTACATGGTACTAGCTTCTGTAATTTATGTTTTTGTCAACGAGGGCATGTCTGCGACTCTATTAGGTCTTACCAGTAGAGAGTCACTGTGTTAAACAAGACCCCGCAGGAGGCCTTAACCGTATTATCCTCCAATTCGGCAGACATTCAAACAGATCCTCTTTATAATATAAAGTGGATTTATCCTAAAGCTTGTCATGGACACACATGAGCAGTAGTAACAGTTTGGGAACAGTGTTACCCCATAGTGAGCAGCACTATTGTGCTGGTTAAGCTTCCCCTGATTGAGGCTCTAATCTGAAGGAAATTAGTTTTTAAAGGCTGCTGTCTGTTTTATTTTGTTTGTTTTGGGGTTTTTTCTTCTTTTTTACAGTCTGGACAAACTGCACACTGCTCTGTCAGAGCTCTGCTTCTCCATCAACTACGTCCCCAACATGATGGTTTGGGAGCACACTTTCACCCCACGCGAGTATCTGACCTCCCACCTGGAGATCCGCTTCACTAAGTAAGTCAAACTACCATCCTGATACTGATATAAAATGATCTGAATTAGGGCTTGGAGAAAATCAAAAGATCTTTGTTTAAATAACTTTATTAGCTAATTATGAATTTTTGGACATTCTATGAGGGGAAAAAGGGTTATATATTGTATAACCACACGGTAATGTCTATATTTGGATATTCTAGTTTGTAATATTAAAATGAATTATTTCACAAATAAAAAGGGACTTTCTGTGTCTAATGATTGTTTACGTGTGTACATTGTATAGTATCATATAACAAAGTGTAAAAAAGTATATATTTATAGTAAAACAATATATATATATAAATACTTGTGTATTATGTATATTTACACACATACAGCATATATATTGAAACTATTAACATGTATATATTTACATTAATATTAATTGTAACATATATCAATATCTTTTATTTATATATATATATATATATATATTTATTTATTTATTTTTATTTTTTTATTAAATATATACATGCATGTCTGTATTTATAAATACATAATAAATAAATATACATAGTACACACATTATATAAACACTAACTTTTGAATGCGATCATTTGATATATATATATAATTTTAATATGCATATTTAATAATTGCATACAAATACAAAAAACAAATGTTGTTGTGAGACTTTTTCCTGAATCCTGTGCGTATAAACATCACCATAGCCTGAACTATATATTTGGCCGCTGTCTATGTGATTGCATCACTACTCGTTTTATCTGTTACATTACCCACATTCTCCCTTCCTGATGAGGTCTAGCCACACTCGTTCCGCACTAGCATCAATCATATTGATTTACCTCATAGGGGAGAGTTACTGTTGCGTTTTATGTCAAGGAAAATTGTCGTCCAGCTCTTTCTTATTAATTAAGCTGAGAGCTCAACAGCTTAAAGAGCCTCTTGGGTTTATTGTTCGATTTGTGTAATTTATTGGACTAGCGGTGAGAGTTTGGGTTAGCATGATTTTTGACACGGTTCCAGAATAGCGCTTGTCCAACTAAATAAACATCAGGCGGAGGAATAACAGGTATTTTCCACTGTTGGATTCAAAACTCTGACGCGGATGCATTGGCTGGCCCCTCTCTCCCGGGCTGTGAACCCCTCATGTGGCCATGCTTCTCAGCAGTGAGAGGCCCTGTTAGCAGATCTCACCACCCAACCATGTGCTGTTACTACCCATTTCCATCTGACGGGGTAAATAGCCTTGATTCAGGTCATTGTGGTTATGGATCTGTTTATAGTGGCCACCATTGCTCCCCAAACAACACCACATAACCAAGTCCAAATTGACCCAGTTTACTTTCTTTACATATAGTTCAGGTCTTACTGTGAATGATTTATTGAGGCATGTTATTCCAAAGAAAAAAAACTTGTTTGTCTTCATAAACCTTTATCAAAATGTCATAACTTTCTCCAAAATGTAAATACTAGAGTGGCTGTCACAGTTTTGACAGTTTTTACTTTGTATAATATTATATAACATGTATAACAATAATAACAACATTTTAATAATTAAGGTTTTCAGTCATTGAAATTTATAGTGCCATCAAATTATTTAATCCCCAAGTTTACGTTTTTGTTTACACAATATTTGTACAGTGTATATTTATTTTGTATATATGAACACACACATACAGTATACATTTGTAAATTTATATTCATATAATTTATATATAACATATTTTTCTTGAATCTATATACATGCATGTGTTTGTATTTATATATGCATAATAAATATACACAGCATACAAAACTCATTATGTAAGCAAAAGCTTTTATTTAAAAAAAAAATTTTAATAATATCTCAGTTTAATATAGTTTGACTTGTACTAAAAATAACTGTATACTAAAAATGACAAAAACGTGCAACAGAATTAATTAAAATAAAAACACAGAAAATATAAACTGATCCAAAAGATGAGTTGAAAACTATAATAGTATCTTGATGATTCTTAAATAGAACAGATTGTTTACCATTTCTAAAATTTAGATTTATTATATAATGGGTTGTAAACCGTATTTCATGTTGGGTTTAATGGCTTGGAGATTTGAACTTTTTCTGAGTGAAACTGAACATTTAGTAGGAAATTATTCAAGATTAATATTTTTTTCTTTAGCATTACATGCACCATCTAATCATATGCAATACAAAGACATTTGCTGAAGTCAGTACAGGCGGTTCATTTTTGTTAATTCAGTCCATGTTGACTGTTTCTGTAACTCTGTCTCTCAGGTCCATAGTTGGGATGACCATGTACAACCAGGCCACACAGGAGATCGCCAAACCATCAGAGCTGCTCACCAGTGTGCGGGCCTACATGACAGTGCTGCAGTCCATCGAGAATTATGTGCAGATTGACATCACCAGAGTGTTCAACAACGTGCTGCTGCAGCAGACCCAACACCTTGACAGCCACGGAGAACCAACCATCACCAGCCTCTACACCAACTGGTGAGACTCTACATACTCATTCCAGAATAGCCACAGAGTCCAGAGTTGGTTTTCGGTCCAAAACCAAGTATAATACCTGCATAGGCTGCTGCATTCTAAGACATCCGAACCTAAAGGGTATACATTCTGTCATTAATTACTCACCCTCATGTCATTCCAAACCCATAAGACCTTTGTTCATCTTCTGAAACACAAATTAAGACATGTCTGATGATATCAGAGAGCTATGTCCCTCCATAGACAGCAATACAACTGAAATGTTCCCAGATCCAGAAACATAGTAAAAACATCGGTAAAGCAGCCTATGTGACATCAGTGACTCAACTTCACTTTGGCGATGCTAAGAGAGCACTTATTTTTGCGCAAAGAAAACAAAATGAACATAATTTACTCAACCATTCTTCTCTCGTAACTTACGTCTTCTGCTATTTTAGAGAGCATCACAATGAATGCTTATGTTTTCTACTAGGCGTAAAACTTTAACAATAATTCCTAAAATTAAAATGAAACACATTAACTGTAAAAGAGCCCTTAGAATTGCATTTTACATTTTTTTTTTTTTTTAATTATTCAGATTTCTGTGCTTTATGATTTGATATAATTTAAACCATCAAATGTTGGAAATTAAACAAATGCATACATTTTAAAACATAATTTTTTTGCTAAACAAATTGTTACATAACCGGTTCAGACATTTAAAATCAAACATGGATAAAAAATGTCTGATAGTCTTTAGAATATAATGGATAAACAAAGAGGTTCCTATGATGCCTTTATAATGATATTTGGTGTTATTCTATGTGCAGGTATCTGGAGACTCTACTGCGGCAGGTTAGCAACGGTCACATCGCTTACTTTCCTGCTATGAAGGCCTTCGTCAACTTGCCTACAGAGAATGAGCTCACCTTTAATGCGGAGGAGTATTCTGACATATCTGGTGAGTGGGGAAAAGCACTCCTCAAAGACACTTCGAATAAGGATTTCCTTGGTTAGAAACAATACACAAGCTTCAGCTGGACATGATTATATCCACACTCAAACTGAAAAGCTCTTGCCTTTGTATCAGAAATGCGTTCCCTGTCTGAGCTGCTGGGTCCGTACGGGATGAAGTTCCTCAGCGAGAGCCTCATGTGGCACATCTCCTCCCAGGTGGCTGAACTCAAGGTGAGTACTGAAGTTCTCTGACGTGAAAGGTCACATCATTAGGCTTGTCGCAGTTCAGACTTCTTTGCCTTCCTCTGAGAGTGTCTCGGAAGCACAGTTCTCGTTTGAAGACTGCCTGAGAGCAATTAGAGCCTCTTTTTAGTCTTCCTGTTAAACAGTGATTCCCACAGTCACTTACACCGTGTCCTAACTGCACACGACGCGGCGTCAAGCAGTTTGGGTGTCCACATTAGACACACACATTAGTTCAAAGTTTTAAGGGTCATCTTTAGTCTATTTTTTAAGACCTGAAGTAAACCTGTTGTTAATTTCATTGTGCGTATAAGGTCATGTAATGTGATGTTTAAACGTGTATTAGACATGTTAAACTTTGAATAAAGCAAATAATCACCTGAGATTATTCACTCTTATATGCTGTAGTTTGTATGCTGTTCCAGCCGTGACGTCCTGGAAATAGAAAGAGATTCTAAAGAAATGTAGCATTTTGCCATCGCAGCTAGTTGGTGTTAGCTTGCTGGCAGGCCCAGACTCAATCTGTTTTTTGTTGTTGTTTTTTTGTTTGTTTTTGATAACTCATTTATTTATTTATTTATTATGTTATTTTTTATTACAATTTATTAATTTCTTTTTTAAACTATCGGCTTTTTTAATAACTTTTTTTGCTTATTTGTTTCATTATTATTTTTCTATTTAGGGAAAAGTCACTTTGACCTACTGGCAGGTCTTGTCTGAACCTGTGGCCTTTTTATTTATTAATTTTATTAATTTATTTTTTATATTGTATTTTTAGAATTCTAGGAAAAACTATTTCTCAAAATCTATTTTTTGTAATATGGTACAATGTGTTGACGCTTATGACCTTAAACATGGCTGTCAGTAGTACATTTGTAAAATATGATTACAGTAGGGTGACCATACATGCCATTTTTCCAGGACACATCCTGGCCAGGATTTTTTTATATTTCCTAAAATACCTCGTTTTTTTTCTTTCTTTTGTGTGTTGAGATCGGTCCGTATTTTACATGTTTTCACTCTCAAGGTACTTTAAATCAAAGCAATATAGAAGTCCTAGTCAGATCGCATCCAGGAAAAATGGCACGTATAGTCACACTAATTAAATTATCCAAATATGTAAAACCAAAACACAAAAGGTTATGTCAAACTTTTTGAATGATTGGATATTCCAATTTTGTGGACATCTAAAGAACATTCTGTGGAGTTCCTGCAGCCATATATTCCACTTGGGCCTGTTTTCTGGGAACAGTTTAGGTAGCATTTCCCCTCACTCTGAGTTACTGTCAGTAATGATGAATTAACGGGAACTGGGATCAAACCTGAACCAAATGCTAGCTTGATTACATTGAAGGTAAAGCCTTCCTCATGAGGTATGAATGGTGTATTGTTTGCACTCCCTGACACAATGATTAAGGAATGGACTGCTTTTCTTGGGCATTAATGGCAGTAGGTTTGCAAATGCGTGATTTCTGTAATTGAAACCGCTCTCTTTATAACAAAAGATTCTTGAGCAACAACCACCACCAAGTGTATGAACACAAGCTTGGCACATGTCAGTGATGTTCTAACATGCAACGCTCTCTCCTTCAGCTGAAAGTAATTTGAGGGAGGAAAAAGAACCAAGTTTCCTATCTGACCCACAATCAGCTGTGGCTGTCATTTTGCATTTCCATTCTGTACCATGTTCACAAAACGGCTTTAACGCGGAACATGTTTTCTCTTAGAGCTCAAATTATGCAAATCATTTGTTGACATGCGAACTCATTCTGTTGCATTTCTTCGCAGTTCTCGTCTCAGGCGATTTGCCTTTAATCGGCTACTGTTCAAGATTGTTCACTTTAGTTGTTAAAAGTAATTTTCTGGATTCAAAATTAAAATTATTTCCTTGCAGCCAACGTAATAAATGTTGGTATACGAGTTTCATTCCTTTGAAGGTGCATGTAGCTTTTATCTTCCTCTGAAAAGATGTACAGACTACTTTAGACCAGTTTGCAACATTTATCTGCTTTTTCATTGCGGTGTCTTTTATCGCCCTTACAGAAACTTGTGGTGGACAATGTGGAAGTTCTGACCCAGATGAGGACCAGCTTCGACAAACCAGACCATATGGCAGCACTCTTTAAGCGGCTCACGTGTATGTATCAGTTGTAGGACTTTTATTATATGCATAATACAGAAATCATAAGTTAGGGTCAGTAAAATTTGTAATAAAATAAAATAAATAATAATAATAATCATTCAACAAGGACACAAGAAATTTATCAAAATACAATAAATTGACAGTAAAATAAATTTTATTGTTTTACACAAAATGATGCATCCTAGAAAAAAAAAGTATCACAGTTTCCAATTAAAACATTAAGCAGCATAACTGTTGTAATATTAATGATAATAACTAATGTTTTTGTTTTTTGAGCAGCAAATCAGCACATTAAAATAATTAGAAGACTAGTGTAATGATGCAGAAAATTCAGCATTGCCATCACAGAAATAAATTACGTTTTAAAATATATAAAAATAAAAATTGTTATTTTAAATTGTAATAATATTTAACAATATTACTGTGGACTTTTTTTGTGTGTTTTAAAGTGGCCTGGGTAAGTGACTTCTTTTAAAAACGACTGAAAACATTTGAATGGTAGTGTATATTTATGATTATTAAATAAGTCAGTTTATTTGATTCATGCACTTCTTCTGATATTAATTAAAGATAATATTAAATGCAGTAGTATATCAAATAAATTCCGTTATTATTCCATTGTTAACTACTTCAGATTAATCTCCCCATGAACAGCGTGTAAAAACAAAGCAAACTGCATTTGGTTGTTTTGTATGTCGTCTTATCAAAGTGGCTCACGTTTTGACATAGCTTTGTGCACGAGTCTAAAATTATGTTAATATTGTGAGACAAGGTCAGAAATGACAAATAAATCTCCAAAATGATCAAAATGGCAGAATAGATGTTTAAACTATTGCAAGTTTCCAGTCGTGTCCTTGCGCCACAGGTGGAGAAGCCCTGTATTAGACAGTAGCTGTTTGGAATGTCATGGTATGAGCTGTAATAACACTCACCACCCCCCCTCACTGCAGACAGGCCCTCTACACAGAGCCATTTGTTATGGCTTGTCCTCATACAGTCAATTTATTGAGCTCAAATGTGAGCAGGATTTAAAAATTCTGTCTGAGGAATATGCCCCGCATACACTCCACCCGCAGACCTATTTTTAGTGATTCTGAAGGAAGAAAATTGACTATTTTTGGAAGTTATTAATAAGACTTGTCTTCTATTTCTGTAGCGGTTGACAGCGTGCTGAAACGGATGACCATCATCGGTGTGATTTTGTCATTCCGCTCCCTGGCTCAGGAAGCTCTCAGAGATGTGAGTTGTTAACCAGACGTCTGGTTTCTTTCATTGCTCGTTCTACACTCACATAGACATTGTTTCCAGCTTAAGGATGTTGTACATCTCACAGTTGAGATTTTGCCCATTCCAATCCTGTATTAGCTTTTCCATGAAATGCATAAGGTGTTAAGTAAAATATACAGTACATTTCGATAATGATTTGGACTGCCTGGCATAAAAAAAAATAATAATTTAAAAAAAAAAATATATATATATATATTTATTTATTTATTTATTTATTTTTATTTTTTTCCTGTAACTAAAATGTTCTAAATAAAATAGAAATATATATATACATTTCTGTAATTAAAATATTGTAAGTAAAATAAAATATTACATGAAAAACTTTATATATATTTATATTTAAATCCTAATAAAATTACTATAGTACATTCATTTATTAAAACAAAAATTAAAATGCAATAATAAATAAAAATAAAACCTAATGCAAATTATTAAATACTATAATAGCTAATAGCTTAATAATGCTATTTTTTAAATTTTTTAAATTTGCCAGCTTCTGTTTGGTTGTTATGTGTCATGTTTTTGGTGCTTTTCACCAAAAAGATTGTTGATGGTAAAACACTGTCCCATATTATTGTAAGAAAAAGAGCAGAATAAATGATACAGCATTGGAATGAAGTAAATGGCAAAAAAGAAAAGAAAATCGGTTAATTACTAACATTGTTGCCCAAATGAGCTCTAATCACAGATGTGTCCTTTTCTCCAGGTGCTGTCCTGCCACATTCCCTTCCTGGTGAGCTCTGTGGAAGACTTCAAAGACCACATTCCTCGTGAAACTGACATGAAGGTAGGTGACGCTCAGACTTGCCGTCAGCAGTAACGATAGGCCACCAGACCTGAAATTCTCCCTTTTCTCAGGTCGCCATGAACGTGTACGAGCTGTCTTCTGCGGCAGGCCTGCCCTGTGAGATCGACCCTGCTCTGGTGGTAGCTCTGTCTTCCCAGAAGTCTGGTAAGTAGGCGATGCTATTGCGCATCAGGCCATTTCTGGGTTTTTTCCCAGTCAGATGGAAAATAAAACAGCCTAACATGAGGTTCTTTGGTTTTGGCCTCTTAAGAAAGGGCAGCTTTTGCCGATGTGCAGATACGCATCAGGTGCACATTTGTTAGAGCACAGAGAGTCCATCAGCATTTGCTACAAAATAGGTAGTTAGCAAAGTGTGACGTCGGTGTTTACATACTTTTTCCAAAGTGCTCTTTGCTTCTCAAATCTGAAGGCCATTTCATGCCAAATGATTTACCAGAAATCCCTGTATTAAGACCTTGGATACAAGCTAGTTGGCTGTAAAAAAGGTTTGGTTTGTGTCGAAACTTTAAGTGGTATCACATGGTTTATATCGGGTCTAATCTGGTCAAGTACTGCAGCGCTAGGATGCTCGCATGCACTGTGATTACGGTGTAACCTCACGCTATAATACACACTCAGAAACATACATTACATCCACACCCATGTTCACTTTGGTCACAGTATCAGCTTACCATGTCTCATTATTTTCTGTGGTGAATGATTTCACAAGAAAGCTTCAAACCTCACATGACCAGGCCTATCTGAACCACAACCTCAAGAGTTAAAAATAATAAAAAATATATATATGAGCATAGAGATCTGTCTCATGAGTGTCATAAGTGTTGAAGAGTGGATCATTTTTGTAGTGTGATCGTACTCTACTGTCTTCAAAAAAAATTTATACCAGTGTAATGTTATATTAAATACTGTATGTAATGCAATTATCAAACACACTTCATTTTAATGAATTAGGTCATCAACATGAACTTGTTTCAGAAGTATTGAGTTAAATGCTGCGGTTTATCCCAATATTTGTAATATACTTTGTTATATTAATGTTATGTAATTGATAAATTCTGAAGTTATGTTCTTAATACATTACCTATTGTTATTTTTTAACGTTTACAGTAAAAAAAAAAACTTTTTTTACATTTACATTACTATTTAAATATGTGGATTGAGATTAGGGATGCTCATTTCGTTTATTTCTCATAACCGACAACCGACGCACGTTTACCGATTATTAACCGGTTAACTGACAACATTATTTTAAATGAGAATTAAATTCAAAGGATAGCGCCTGTGACCCGTTAAAAATAGTAATATTAATATCAAAGATGGCAACGTCCACAAAACTAAG